>QEPC01008893.1:675924-782587 GCA_003113815.1 Sphenodon punctatus | reverse complement strand
GATCTTCCTGTGGGTCCAGGGCCCTGGAGCTGGTGTCTACCGGGGGGGTGGCGAGGGGAGGGGGTATCTCCACACGTTCCCTGCCCTGCTCCACCGCGCTTCCAACCAGTCGCGGGGCCATTATGGACCCCTTCATGTGGAGGAAGCGGTCGAGGGCATCGTTTGCCCAGGCCTTTGGGGAGGGTGGGGTGAGGGGTTTTATCTCCCCCACCTAACTTATAACATTTATATATTGCTAGCCCTGTTTTAAATATTTTAAATTTTTGTATTGAGTGTTTTAAATTGTTTTTATTGTATTTTATTGTTGTAAGCCGCCCCGGGCTGCATGGCAGGAGGGGCGGGATATAAATCTATTAAAATAAAAAATAAATAAATAAAAGTAGTACGGGGCTGTCCGGGCTCCGTGGCCAGACCTCCTTTTGTTGTCCCTGATCGCCTTGTACCCCCTCCTCAGCTCCTTTGCCTTTGAGCGGCACTGTGCCACTGTTCGGGGGTGCCCCGCCGCCTCCATGTCCCGCACTATGTCCTTGTATACCTGCTCGTTGCGCTGGTTGAGCGCGAGCTCCAGTTGGTACTCCAGGGTCCCCCATATCCAAATGAAGTCCCTGGTCTCCTGGTGTCCCCACTGGCCCCCTCGGTGGTATGCCTTCCTCCCTCCTCTCCGCGCTGGGTCTTCTCCCTCCTCCTCCTCCTCCAACCCTTCCTGCTGCACCTCCGGCCGGGCTGGCCCGGTGTGCTCCGGGGGGTCGCCCGCCTGGGCTGTTTTCCGTGTCTGCGGAAGACGGGGTTGGGGGGGTGTCCCGGTTCATTAGAGGTCGGGATGGCCTCGCGGGTCGCCCCCCCGGTGGTGGCTGCCGATGCCCGTGGCCCCCCTTTGCCACCCCTTTGGCCCCTGTTCCCCTTGCCCTTGCTCCCCATTACCCGTTTCCGGGGTGCCTCCGCCGCCGCCGGCGCAGCTGCTGTTCGCGGGGCGTCCTGTGCTGGCTGTTGCTGGTGCTCTCTCCCTACTACCACCTCCACGTTCAGCGTGACCCCCGCCTCCCCCACCCCCTCCTGTGCTGTCTCCCCCTCCACCACCACCTGTGCCCCTGCCTCCCCCGCCACCTTCACCACCTCCTCCTCCTCGCCCCTTGCTCTCTCCTCCGCCACCACTCTCTTCCTCCTCCTCGCTCCATCCCGCCACGTTAGCCAGCTGTGTTTTTCCCTTTAAATCTCCCTCCGGTGAGTGTGTTGATGCCGGTTGCCTGGCAGCACCGTTACGTGCATTGCCCACACCTGGGGATCATTTCCTTTGATCCCGGGCGGTGTTTGGAGTCCAGACGTTACGTTTGGTTGATCACGGGTGGGGATCTCATTGACCACACGTCCACGGGAATTGGTGCGGGGAGCCCGGGAAGCGTGGTTGAAATTGACCCTGCGTGGGTATTGAGCGTGGTGAAGATCTGGCGGCCGCCAAACAGACGTTCAGGGCGCCTTGGCCCCGCCGTGGGGTTGAGCGTGGTTCACTGTGGTTGAGCGTGATCTCGTAATGTCTGAAAACACCCTATGAGGCTTGATTTGTAATTCCCTCTTCAAAGGACTACCAGCAGTGCTTATTCGTTTCTTGTAGCTTGTTAGAATGCGGTAGCGCAGCTACTTACTGGTTTAGGCAGCTGTAATCATATTATGCCTGCTCTGCATTGGCTGCCTGCAGAACGATGGATTGAGCTTAAGATTGCGCTTCTGGTTTTCAGGGCCCTGAGCAGTTTACGCCCTGGGTATATTTGAGACCTTCTGGAGCCTTACACTAATGGGTACCTGCACTCAGGAACCACCTGCTGTTTGGGGGCTCTACCATCATGTCTTAAGTTGGCGGGTAATTGGGCTTTTGCTGTGGCGGGCCCTTGGGTGTGGAACTTGCTCCCCCTGGATGTTCGTCTCAGTTCCTTCCTACCTTTAAAAAGCACCTGAAAACATATTTATTTTTTCGGTACTTTTAGGATCCCTTTAATGTATTTTGTCCTCCCTTACAATGTTTTAATCTTTTAATGTTTTAAATTGTTTATACTGTGCTCTTATGTAAAATGTAAAGCACTCAGAGTGCCATATCGGCAGGGGGGTTGGTATAAAAATAAAATTTATTATTATTAGTATTATTTTAATATTACCAGGCAGGGGGTGGGGTTACCCTTGGATTTTAGTGGGAGCAAAATTATGCTCTTTACAGAAAAATGTAAGATTCATAAGGAAGCTGAGAGAACTTGCTTGTACAAACTAGTGTATGCCATAGTCGGGTTTCTGGACAGAAATTTTATGAGGTTATTTTATTGATGACAAAATGATTTTCAGAACCCCACCCTAATCTTACTGCACACAATCTGCAAGATATCTTAAATTTTTCTTCAAAAGATGCTTCATTATTTTTAAAACCAAGGGACTGACTGACTCGGTCATGTGCCACTGTTAATATAAGCAGTATTGTAGATAACCAACATGTATTCTGTATTTTTGATGAAGTGTTCTAAATTGATTCTGTTCATTCTGTTTAAACTGATTTTCTACAATCTACAAAACTGTAGTTTTGTCTTTGCAGATAAATAAGGTGTGACTGGTATTCCCCAAAAGGAGGAACATCTGTAATTAATGTAGTTTTCTTTGGTATCTCACTAACTCTGTCTTTTCCTTTTTTAGGGTTTGTATTTAGTGAATCTGAATCAACTGCATTAGAACAATTTGAAGGTGGGCCTTGTGCTGTGATTGCACCTGTTCAGGTAATGTACACTTTTATGGGGAAATGTTTAAACTAGATAGGTACATGCTTTCACCTATTGTTCTTCACTTGCTTGTTACCATGATGGTCCACATAAAACATGCAAAAGATGAAGTTTCTGCTGGATTGATTTACATCAGACAGCAGTAGTACACATGTCTATTCTTAAAAGATTTAGACATATTGAGGGTTTAGCTTGAGTTACTTCCTTATTGCCATTCATTCTTCAGCTTAGTTATCAAATCACTCAGTGCTAACTCAGTCTGAGAGCTGGGCTCAAACCTGCCCTGTATCACAAATGTTGTGCTTAATGCATGAAAGTTTGCCGAGTTCTTGAGATTACAGATAGTGGGAAATGAACTAGAGCAAGGTCTGGACTATTAAACCCAGTGTAATGCCCCATATAAACAGGCAAGTTAAAATGACACTGTCAAACCCTCGTACGTAGGGACAAGTTTGCAACCTCTAGCCTGGGCGTCGGGAAACCTTGAGTGAAGAAAATGTTTATACCTGAACCCTGATAAAAGACAGTAGTGGTTCTTTTCTTTTTTTAAGGAAAAAACCCAAAACAACCTTTTGAGCAATATAGGGTATTTTTTACACACAACGGTGCTGAGCACCACTACGCTTTGATCCTTCCTGTAGTGAGAGCCCTCACCACAGGCAGGATCTGGCCCCACTGCCGAACAAATGTGCGGGGGCGGGGAGAGGGCAGGAGGATGTGTGGACGTGGTTCGCACAGCTCTGCCTCCCCCCCACCCCCCCCAACTGCACAGCCTGGCCCCTTCCCTGATGGGTGGGTGCGGGGAGAGGGCAGGAGGATGTGTGGACGTGGTTCGCACAGCTCTGCCTCCCCCCCCACCCCCCCCAACTGCACAGCCTGGCCCCTTCCCTGATGGGTGGGTGCGGTGAGCTATGAGGCTGTTGCGCCTGTCCGGAAAATCTCCAGCCGTAGGCCGGAGTTAGGTAGAGCGGGCCATCAGATATGATGGCCCGCTCCACCATGGTCTGAGGTTGCCTTCCCTGGACTGTGGCAGGACTAACTCCGGGATGTGTTCTGGCAAGGAGCCCCCTGCACAACCTGGAGTTACCCTGCCATGGTCCAGGGGGTACTCTGCTCCTGCCCACAGCAAGCATCTAGTTGGCGGCAACACCACCATGGGTGGCCATGCCGGGTAAGTGTGGTCACCCGTGGGAGTATCACGTTTGAAAATACCCATAGAAAGGTTTTGTAAAAATGGCATTTCTGGGAGAGTGCCGTTTACGAAGTATGAAAGGTGACTCTTGGCACCGGTAGATTGAAAAAGATATGCAGCTGAGTCGGAGAGGAGGTCATAGAGGAACAACCGGTGACGAAGTGTGAAAACAAGGCTGGTTTTGTGAGACTGACACTTTATAATCCATTTCTCCTGATTTTTTTCTTAGATGGTTATTTTCAGAACAGTAGTCACAATTGTAGCTCACCAGACTTCTTATTTAAGCTGCATATGGCATATGCCTGGGCAAAAACGACTTCATGCACAGAAGTTAGAGCAACTCCTTGAACATTCAAGGGGTTGTGTCAACAGTGCGAGGGAAATAGTAAACTATCCTTGCCCTAGTTTATAAAATAAATGAAGAGAAGACTCCTACAAGTTGAAATATTTATACCAAGAACTTCAAATGAATTATAATTTGATTCTCTGATAGTGTTGCTACTTCATAGTGCTGATACATCAGTTGCGTCTTGTAGATTGTCTCTACTTGTACTGGAAACCAGTTAGCATCCTTGGAGCAACTACAGCAGCTAGAGAGCAAAGCAACTTTCTGAAAATAATCCACTGTTTAAATCTTTTGAATGTGGTTTAGCAGTTCTCCACAGACTGTTGTGGTCAGAAGTCCACAGTTGTCACAGCAAGTAGTTGCAATATAATAAACCAGAATCCCTTACTTTTAATCTTGGCTGTTAATACCACTTCTGAGTAGCACAATATGGGTTTGCAGGGTGATGAACTTACATATTTGTGACAGTCACATCTGTGGTTAGGTATGGGTATGGATGTACTTAAGGTTTGCTCTTGAAATTAAATTATCCTCTGGCTATGGTTTAAAATTGCTTTTTTGGGGGGTGGGGGGGAGAACTGAGCTCTTAAGGTAACTTGGTCAAAATCAAATGATACTTTTCTGACATTTGTGTAAATATTATCTCTTAATACAAGGCATTCCTTTTGAAGAAGCTCCTTACTTGTGAGAAGTCTACTTGGAGACAGTGTCAAGGTAACTAAAACCCTGTGTTACTGTTTCCAGCTGTTTTTATTACATTTTCTTTGTGGAAGTGTTGGGGAAATTATATCTACAACAGAACTCCAAATTGTCAGTTGTGAATGCAATGCACCTATGCTATTCTGCAGTGCCTTCCACATTATGCTTGTGTAACCTATATGGATTCATTACAACTGTCCCTTTTAAGGAGATTCAAGCTGTGTACAGAGGTATGTGTGGGTGGGGCTGAGTCAGGTAAGTGACATGGCTCAGTCTAGCAAGTTGAAGCCACTAGGTGGGGTTTCATTGTGAGCGGCAAAAAATTTATTGGGATTTCTACCCTGCCCAATCTCCAAAGGCTCAAGGCGTCTTACATAAATCATTGCATAAAAATAAGACCCATAAATCAATAAGCCACCCAACTCCAATCAATAATCTACCCCTCCCTGTTAAAAGCCTGGCCAAATAAATGCATTTTACACTGCTTTCAGAAGGGAAATGCTTTTGGAAGATCCGAACCTCCACGGGATGCGAGTTCCAAAGCTGTGGAGCAGCCACCGTGAACACATCCCTGTGTACCCAGGCCGTATAGAACTGGGCCAATGATGGAACTTGCAAGAGGGCACTCTTGGCTGAACCTAGGAGTTGTGAAGGGACATAAGGAGGAAGGTTGTCCTTTAGATACATAGGGCCCAGTCTGTTTAAAGCTGTATAGGTCAAAAACAGCACCTTGAATTGTGCCCAGAATGCTATTGGCAGTAAGTGCAGACTCTTAATCACTGGTGTAATATGCTCCTGGCTACCCACCCCTATCATGAGGTGGACTACCACGTTCTGCATGAGTTGCAGCCTCTGAACGGTCAAGGGCAGCCCCACATAGAGCACATTGCACTAGCCCAGCCTCAAGGTAATGAAAGCGTGGATGATGGTGGCCAGATCCATATCTGAAAGAAAGGGACGCAGCCTTCTCACTGGATGGGGTTGGTAAAAGGCAGTTCTGGCCACTGTCACAACCCAGTATTCCAGACACAGCTGAGAATCCAGGAGCACCCCCAGGCTGTGAACCTGAGCAAAATTATAGCATAACCATCCTGGGGTTACACTTGTATAGAATTGCAACAGCTTGCATTAACTTATAAATGAAAGCTGACTGGAAATCATAGAAGCCTATATTTCTAAGACTGAATTTAATTTTTTTTGTCTAGTTTGATCAAAACACTTGTTGAACTAATAGCCTATTTAGGGAACCTACATTTTTCTATTTTCTCTTTGCACTGTTAAATGTAAATAAGGTGACTAATGGCTATATACCGACATGCTTCTGGCCTAATAATCCAGTACTTTCTGTTGCTTCAAGCTGCTTTAATAGTTCACAAAAGACATATCGTATGTAAATGATTATAAACTTCTGAGTGGTGGTAAGATTGCAAGATGTGTTGAACTGAGCTCTTGAAGACATTTCATGCATTCTGACTTCTAATCTTTCAGAGGAAGAACAGAAGAATCTCCTGTGTCATACGTTATGTGATATTTTAGAAATGGCTTGCTCTGATCATTCTGAATCATACTGTTTGGCAACATGGCGAAGAGGAAAGACAACTGAAGAAACTGCTAGCCTGTCTGAGAGTCCTGCAGAGTCGAGTCACCAGGAGGAACAATCCTGTAAGCAGTTTCTTGCCTAAGGAAATTCCATGCCATTTCCTTTTTTGTAAAGACCCCTCAGCACTATCAAAGCTTAGGGAATACTGGTTCCTATTATTGTACAGATAGTTTTCAGCCTACTGTCTCCTTCCACTCCTTTGGTACAGGTGTATTTTTTTCTGACTTGCAAATAGAGGTTTTGACTATCTCCCAATTCTGGTCTTGTAGCTCATTCCATAATACCAGTCAACCAGAGCTATTACAGCTATTGCATTTGTTGAAGGCCGATATTTTGACTAGTCTATTATAGAATGAATGTTAAGTTGTTTACTTCTTAGAGGTATTTTGTAGATTTATGGTTAAAAGTCTTCTGTATAATACAGGCAATTAAATTTCTTCCATTAGTTCACACACAAAACATGCTACCTTGTCCTTGGTTAGAGCATATCCTTTAGAAAGGTGTGTACACTTAACCTTGTAATCTTTGGCTCTATCTGCTTGTAGAAATCTTAACTAAAGCCAAAAGAAGAACTTAGCTGCTTTCTTCTTGCCTAGGGTGTCTGCCTATTTACCTGTTCATTTGGGGTCAGTCATGTACATAGTTTAGAATACTGAACTTTCCACTGTTCCTGTGTTGGCTCAACTCATTACATAGTAAAACTATGGCTTAGAACTTGCCATCATATCTTCTGCATCCCAATTAGATCTCATCTGCTTCTGATTTACTTCAGTTGTCTGTATTCATCTTTAGTTACAGAATTATTTTAAATGCAGCAGAGAGTAAATTTCCACTGTTGATTCTACTGTCTATCTGAAACTTTTCTATTACATGCAGCTTGTACTAGGCATTCAGCTGGAAGAGTAGGATTTCTTCAAAATTTTATAGGAGCCTTCACTAAAGAAACATTTTCTTAACTCCTGTTTTTCTTTGAGAATTTTTGTTCATGTGATTTGTTAAAGTAGCATCCAAAACCGATAGCTTTGTATAAACATAGGAAGAGAATATTTGGCTTAATAAGTTGATAGTTTGAAAAGATGGAATGTTATGGGAAGGATGCAATACCCTGGTAATAAGAAGATAGATTGCATGTAATTTGTCATACAGCTTCCTGGTTGTCGGGACTGTAGTGTTTGTTCTAAAATTATCTATTTAGTGAGGTATTTTAAAAAAATTCTGGTGGTTCCTAAGCCTTTACCAAACCAAACATTGTTAAAATACTTCTGCTGAAGAGTGAAATCACATGTCCTCCCTTATGTGTAGCTCAGCCCTGCCACTTAAAGTGGTGGTTCCCAAACTTTTTGTCTGGGACCCTATTTTGAGACTTGGATATAATCCCATGACCCCAGACAGTGACAGACATGTAGAGTACATCAAACATCAACTTCTGACTTAAAGGGAACTAAAGTCTGTCTCCTTTTATTCCTATATTTTTTTCTGTTTAAGCTGTCTAAGAATTGATGTTGATCTTGACACCATAAAATGAGATGTATTACTGAATATAGCACTAGTCAGTCTTCCTTCTGTAATGAAAGTCAGTGGTCCTCTGTACTTGGGAACTGCCCAAGAACAACAGGGGACACTTTTTTGTTCTTTCTTTACCTTTCTACTTTCTCTGCTTCCAGGCATGGAACAGCTCATCTTTTACATGTATTTTGAAGTTAAAGCATTAATAATTTTACCTGATGTCTGACACTTTACTCTTGGAGTCCCCTGTATTAAAGAGCTTGGAAACCCCTATAACTTATGTGGCCTGGCCAGGGAGCAAGAGATGCGAATATATGAACAGATGGCAATGAAACGTTCTCTTAGAGTACTACGGATAGATATTTACAGGGACGGTCTATTATGGTTATTTTGTTGTGACTAGAGCAGAAATCAAGCTGATGCCATAACTTTAAGACTACTGATGCCGGGAGGGTTGATATAGCAAATGGCAGCCATCTTAAGAAGCTGATGATGATTTGGGGAGACTATTTGAGTGGCTATAAAAGAACAAAAAGTGTGTTCACACATTTAAATATGTAAATGAATGAACTTTTCTGGTTAAATAGAATGTTCTGTTGCTGATACTTGAAGTTTTTCTAAACTTAAATATATATAGATTTCTCTTTTTGCACAGAGCTCACTTTCCATTACTCCTTTTTTCGTCCTTATGGAATATTGTTTTAGTCCAATTTCACTTCACTTATGCCTTTCTCCTGTTTTTTTTTACATCATTTTTCTACTACTACTACTTTTACTACATAGTTCTAAGTTCTTCTGCTATTACTTATCCTTTCTATAGCACTATTCGGCATACACAGGCGCTGTACAGTCACAGATTTTTGGAGATGGTCCCTGCCCAGTGGACTTATAATCTAAGATAGACAAGGGAGAGGGAAAGACACCCCCCCTCTCTCCAGCTTCTCTCCCTTCATCATAATCTGTTTACATGTCTGCTGTTCATCTCTTAATATACTATTCTTGCCATTCCACTCTGTTCAATAGTAGCAGAGTGAAATTGGCTGGAATACTGCCTTATAGTTTGCCAAAAAGGTGGATTTGTTTCATCTGCTTATCTGGCATTCACCTATGAATTATTGGCTGTGCATTAGTTGTAATAGTGTAAGATCTCGGGTTCAAAGGCTGCTACACAAACGTTTCCCAATGTTTCCCTTTCTCTTATTTAGATACCTTCTAAATCCTTTTGGTTACTTTTGCAATTTGACAGTTTATTCTTTAAAATAGTTTTCACTTAAGACCTACTGTTCATACATGCTTATTTTCCAAAATAAGCACTACTAGCTAGGTCACATTATTATTTTCCAAAATAAGCATGTTTTGTGCTGGATCAAGTTTCAAGTTTATTGGGTCAGCTTATGCCATAGGAACAATAACAAAACAAAATACAATATATCAACAAACAACACAATTAAAACAAACTTAAAATAATTAGTAAAGTTATATTCAGGTCTCCCCTTAATATAAGGGGCCATGACCCCAAACTACTAAATAACGATTGCCTATATACCTAGGCTAGGCAAGATTGAAGTTAGATGTGCCCTATTTCAGGGCAATCTAGAATTTCAGCCAAAAGAGTAGACTAAATTTATTATCCCTGTCAACAAACTTTATTTACTCAATAGAACTCTAAGCTTTCTCATTATTTCTGCCTTTAAGGCAAAATTTGCCACCTTTTTTATAAGCTCCATATCTTTTTGTAAAAACATCCAAATTCACTTTCCAGAACTGGACAAAAAACGAACACCTTGGAGAGAAAGCAGGAGATATTACTCTTAGATCTTTGTAACGTGGGCAATAAAATATGTAATGGACTATATCTTCAGGAACACCTGTCCCACAGCCACAGAGTCTTTCTCCTCTGGGAATGCCACTCCTCCGCCCTTCAAGTATCACAGATGACATTTGCTCTAATCATAGCCTAGAATAAGCCTTCTGAAGTCTAGAATACAGGTCAGATACTTTGCAATACCCAGATCTACCTTCCAGAGGCAATAAGAAGGGGCCAAGAACCTGAGTCAGATAGATGCAAAATCGGTCTGTCAGGCAATGTCCACCAATCTCTGTGTGACCAAGCCTTTTTCAGCTTCCGAAAAAAATCTGGAATTGACATTAATAAGAGAGCTCAAACCAATAGAACCAAGAGTGCAAATAACAAATTCCAACCAGGGTGAGCACTTTCCTTGGCTGTGAGCAATATCCTCTACATAACACATTTTTGGCAATCTGTTTGGGGAGTATTGTAGCAAACAGAACCAGTACCTGAAGAGTCTTATCTTGGCAATAATCCCGTTTCTAATCTCAAATAAGCAGCTGGAGTAGACTGCGGTAATCCCAGCAGTCCTCGAGGAAACCTATTCTGTGGTGTATTGATTTTGTCATCATCTATATAACCCCAGACGTGTCCCCCATAAAGCAGCTGGGAAACTACTTTTCCCTTAAAGGCATCCAAGACGACTTCGATGTTTTGTTTGCATATCTGTTTTGAAAACGCAGTATGCCTGCACTAACCTTGAAGCCCGTTACTTTTGAAGTCTGTAGGTGATTATTCCAGTGGGTAGAGTGAGACAATGTAACACCTAGATATTTGAAGGATCTTACATGGTCTATTTTATGCCCATCCAAGAACCATATGTGCCTTTTTTGGCGTCTACCCCCTAACAGTATTTTAGTCTTCACATAATTGATTTTAAGCTTATTAATTGAGCAAAGATGTGAAAACTTGTCGAGGGCCTATTGGGGTTCTTGAAAAAATAACTGCGTCAGCAGACATTAATATGCCGACGCTGGTAGCCAATAGCTTGGGCGGATGAAAATCAGGGTTATTTGTTGCATCCAGCATATCCTTTATATATAAGCTGAACAGAAGAGGGGCAAGGATGCATCCTTGACGGACTCCTCTTTGAGTTTCAAATTTACTTGTCAGTTCCTCTCCTGGACCATACCTCCTTTGTGCCCACATCCCATTATGAAAGGCCCTAAGGAGTTTCAGTAGGGGTGGATCGATCCCCAGTCGTTGCAGCTTGTACCAGAGTATACCTCTGTCTATTAAATCAAAAGCTGCTGATAAATCAATGAAGGCAGCATATATACGTGATTTCATTAAATGAATATACTTGTGCCTTATATATTGGACTGTGAAAATATGATCTATGGTTGCATACCCATATCTGAAACTGCTTGGACCTCTGATTGCCCTCCTTTACCCAGTTTGACAAATGTAAAAGAAGATGTCTCCCAAATAGTTTGGCCTATATATTGACCAGGCTAATTGGTTGATAGCATGCATGTGAGTCCTTATTGCCCTTCTTGTAGATGGGGACAATTATTGAACCCTTCTATAATTTGGGGATCTTACAGCACTCTATAATGTTGTTAAACCATATTCTCAAAAGCAGGAGCCACCACTCCAGGTTTGAGGCATAAACCTCAGCAGGGATGCCATCAGATCCAGGTGCCTTATTGTGCCTTTGCTGATTGATAAAGAATTATAATAGCTCTTCAGTAATATAATATGAACAACCTACAGAGTCATTATAAAGTAGATTGTTATAATTACCTGATGTCCCTTGATCCTCAGATAATGTAAACTGGGAGGAAAAAATAGTTCACCTATGCTTCAGCTGAAACATTGCAGTCCAAATTTCAATTGAAAGACCCAGTTCCCTTTGCCACAAGCTGACAAAACTTCCTGTTATCCTTATTCAACACCACCAGTTGAAGAGTTTCCCGATTATAAAGTTTCTTCTCAGATATCAATTGTTTATACTCTTGCCTCGAAATGTTAAATTCCTCTAAATGGGTTACACTCTTGGGTTTTTTGAGCTGTCTAAGCTTCCGATTAAGAATAGCCCTTTTCTGCCTGCACTTCTGGTCAAGCCAAGGAGCCCCCCGGTTGATCTGAAGATTTGCGGTATCAATAGGAATTTGCTTGGTCATATTTTCCAAAATAAGCATGTTTTGTGCTGGAATTTTCCACACGGTCATCTTTCCCAAAAGCAATTTTTAAATTATTATTATTATTTACTATTTGTTTTAAAAAAGTGTATGGGGACAATCTAGCAGCACACATATGCTGCCTGCAGGCGCCGTGCGCAGGCCAGAACATGCACCCATGTGCACAGCACAACACTTGGTGGTTGTGCGTGCACCACATGGGCGTACCCGAGTGCATGTGTTTTGGCCTGTGAGCGATGTATGTGGGCCGCTGGATTGTCCCCTAAAAGTTTTTCAGTTGATTAAAGTTGATTGAATATCAACTTCCCACATTCAGAAAATGTGGTTCAGCTTATTTAGGTTAATTCCAACAGCTGATCTTGGAAAAATTAGGCTACTTTCCGACAATACATTTTTTGGGGGGGAGGGGGGGACTCTGTAATTGCGGAGATTTAGTGCCTGTGAGAATCACTAATCCCCCTGTATCATGAGTCCTTGTAAAGGCTACCTTTGGGGACTCAATGTGCAAGTATTCTCGTGTGATAAAAGGGGATTATTAGTGCATTCTCACAGGCTGTGATCTCCACATTTACAGACCTGCAATCACAATTGCGTAAGTCTCCTTCCCCCCCCCCCCCAATAATGTCAGAAAGCAGCCTAAGTCCTGTCATTTGTGTGATCCCTAGCCAGAACTAAAAGAGTGTAACGTAAAACGCAGTGCTTTGAGTTTCTTTAAAGTTACACAGTCAGCTTCAGCATTTCAGAACTGATTTTAAGGTATTAGTAATAACATTAGTGTTGGGCCCTGTTATGGTTTAAGTGTGGGCTTAATATAATTCTCCTAAAATATAATATATCTAAATTGGGGACTGCATTCACTGCTGTGAACATGGGTCTCTGTTCTAAATATTTACAAAAAGTTATGCTTAACTTGCACATTCTGACTTTAAGAAACGACCGTTAAGACCATGGGTGGTTCTGCTGAGCACACTTGAGTCATCTCCAGAAAGCATTGCAGTTCATGGACCTGATGACAGCCATGAGTTGCAAACATCCATCTTGATTCTGGTTTGAAAATATTTTGTGATGAACAAGGGTCTGAAAAGAAAGGTGTGTTTTGCAGACAAAAATAAAGAACTTTCAAATGCTTCTCAGACATGTAATTAAGCCATTCTTCTACAGAAAAATAAGTGAAAATTGAATATTTGTGGACTTTAGCTTGAATGAGGAATGTTACTTAACTGAGGTTTCCATATAGCTCATGTAGAACTGAATCCTGTGCCCCTTGATGTATCTGGAAGTATTGCTAGTGACTTCACTGGGAAGTCGGTATTGAGACCTGTGCTGGTTACTCTGAAGTCGAAGTTGTTGCAGAGTCTGATCTACTTTATAAACTAGACATAGGATAATAGGAACAGCCTATTAAGGATAGTTTCTGCTTCCTGGCAGTCCCTTGCAATTGAGATATTTGTATCTATTCAGATATTTTCTTATACTTGATACTAATATTAAAGCAAATTTTGAAGCCTACCGATACAACAGTAACTGAAAACCATGAAACGTTCATTTTAAACTGCCTCTCAAAAAGATTTTAATGAGGGAACAAAAGTATAGTTTGTTGACCCTGGGATGACACTAAATGCTGTATATTTTCCCCTAGTTATAGACCGGCTTGAGAAACATGTAAACAGTTAATTCAGAGTTAGGGAAAAATTTATTTTGGGAAGAGAGAATCTTGTGTAAAGGTGATTGATATTCTGATTAGTTTGCAAAAAGTGTTTTGCTACTTAACTAAGAAAATACAGCTTTCTTAAAGTGACTGCTCTAAAATGATCCAAATAATCATGCTTGCTCTTTCTGTAGAAAATAGTAATTCCAGTGGCCTTGCAAAATTCTTTTAGTATGCTTTATGTTTGGTGACTTCTTGTGGTGGTTGTCATTTACGCAAAATATATAACATATATTTTACAAATATTTTCAAGGATATAAACTGTAGTGGCTTATTGGTCTTGATAAGAGAAAATTTTTCTTAAGCTATTTTTCAAGTCTAAATACTGGTGCCTTCACTAACTTGTGTGGTGAAGAGCCATATTCTGCCTTAGTGATGAACTGGCTTGTACTATTTATTTATGAAAATAGAAAAAAAATCAAGAGGGAAAAGAGTTTTTTTTAAAAAAAGAAACTTGAAATTATACTAGCTTGCTGTGTGTATCTTGTAACTTTTTGCCATGTGTAGTGCTGAAAAGTGTCTCTTGTGTATAGCTGCCTTGGCTGATGAAGAGCTTGGCTTTGAGCGATTTCATGCATTAATTCAGTAAGTAACACATTGAATCATTTAAAATACACTATCTTACTGTTACACTAATCAAAACTGTTTTTAGGTATATGGCAAGGCTTGACTTATTTTATACCTAGTAGGCCATGCTTGGAATTAAATATAGTTTTTAAATTATCTGTTCTTTTTTGCAGTTAGAAATGTCAATAACTTGTTCCACATTCTTTAAATGGGGCCAGAACCAGAAAATTACGCAAATCTGCTCCTTTCATGTAATCGCATGGAAAAAATTGATTTTAAGTATGTTGCTGCTAAGTGAAAAATTTGATTGACCTATAAGTCAATTAAATTTTAGTAGTACTGGATATATCTACATAGTTTTGCTAATTTCTCTTTTTTTTTAATAAGAAATTTGGCATCTTAGATATGCTTGGTGTTCTGTGTATTTAGATGTTGAGGGAAATTTGTATGACCACACCTAGTTTAAAACTCTTAAAATATGAATAACTGCAAACTGGACAAGAAAAAGGAACAGAATTTAGAATAGTAACTTTAGACTAGGATAAATGTAGGCTAATGTAAAGGTCACTTAAGTTATATCCTTCTGAAAGTGTTTTTCAGAAAATAAGTTGCAAACAATTAAAAATAAATAAATCCTGATACACTCAACAGTAAAATATTTGCATACCAGGGCAGGTACAGCTTGTGCTACGAGCATTGTAACCAATTACTACAGGGGATCATTTATTTGCTTTTTAATAGGTAGATACTAATGGTTGTAAGACAGATATTTTAACTGCAGAGATTGCTGCATCAGCATAGAGAGTAATGTCAGTTTTACTCTGCTTTTGCCCTGTGAATAATGTTGGGTGCTGTAATCTGATTTATTTTGACACTGTTGATACTACATCTAAACATCTCTCTTTTTATCTTTAGCAAACAGACATTCAGGAGTTTTCCAGAACTAAAGGATGCAGTCTGGGATCAATATTTAGTGTGGACAAACAAATTTGGAGTGTTGCTCTTTCTGTATTCTGTGATATTGACAAAGGTTTGTTGTTTGAAATATTTGACTTTTAGGTAAAAGAGGTTTCAAATGTCAAAGATGAAAATTGAGTTCATTCCATATCAACATATAGAATGACTACTTAATCAAGTTGTGATGGGGCATCTACAACAGAAGCGTGTATGTTATTTTAAAGGGGAAACATACTATGCAGTTAGAAATTGAGACAAATACCATCTGCCCTTTTGATTTTTTCACTCTTGGATTTAATTTGAATGCTAGAAATGAAATCAGCGGAAAAGTTAAGCTTTTCCAAGAATTTCTTCCCACTGAGAAGGGAAAAGCTGCTGTGGAGCAAACCTTGGGGCTACCAGCTTTCTTGCAGATCCCAGGCCCATCGTAACGGGATCTGTGTATAATATAGGCCATGTGGCGAGGCCCATTATTTCATATTGTTTCGTTCCAGCAACCTGGTGACTATGTAACTTCTGCTAGGCAATAACCCCCCGGACTTTGGGCTAAACGTTCTCCACAAACTTCCCTGCAGTTTTTTGGCAAAACACATTTAAAGGTATAGACACAATTAATTTTCGCACCCTGACAGTTGAAGGATTTGGGGCTGTAACTTCAACAGGTTTCACCTAATCTTGGGCCAAGAGGGCTCAAAATGATTGAAACAGATCCAACATGTAATGAACCAAATTTAGAAAACATGCTGCATGGCACACAGTGCAAAATGTGTCCAACATGCACCAAAAAACCCTTGTTTTTCACTTAGCAGTTACGGATTAAATTGTTTATGGAGCCCAGAGTTTTTATCCATTTTCTGCATATTACACACCAAATTTTCCCCAGTTAACCTGCTGTCAGAAACTATGCAACAATCAGGCAAAGCACCATTGGGGCCTAATTTCCAGACAAAAACATTGCCCGTGCGCCCCTGCCCCCTCCTTTTGTATGAGCTGTAACATTCACTGCACATTGATGCAAAGTGTGTCATCCATTTTTACTTCCTATAATGTACTTGGACTGTCAATGCATTGACATCTAAGAATAATTACTTTAAGAATGACAACTGCATGTACTTTGATGGGAGAAACAGCATATTTCCTTATTTTGCAGCATTACAGACAATTGGCATACACACAAATATCAAAATATGAAACATTTTAGTCTATCAAACATATCAGAATCTCAAAAAATTGGCATGTCCAGCTGTCAGAGTATGTTTCAATGCTTTCAGTGAAGAAAAATCCTCAAGGGTCATCACTAATCTATCCCCTCAATGTATGTAACTATTTGCTTTTTAGTAAATATTTCCCAAAAGAAAATCCATGTTAGTTTCTCAATTTCAAAATCACATCCTATTCAAAGGCACATTAGATATATCCTCACTGTCAGTTGCAGGATTAGAGATCTTCTCAGTGTTCTCACACTTCTGACGTGTACACCAATCAGTGCAGGGTAGCCCAGAAGAATGACAGGAACACCTTCCTGCTTGACATTTCATGCACTTGCAACTACAGCACACTGCCTTTAGTATATTATCTGGTGCAGGGTTTTTTGTCATCCAGGTGATGGCAAGCACCTTGTCTTCTAAATGCCAACCATGTCCAACAGGTGAAGGAACATTCGTCATGTTACATAGAGTGCCTCATTATAGCAGCTTGGTAGTTGGCCCTTTTGCTGTGCTGGTGTAGAGCATCATTTCTTGGAGGCATGTTCCGCTCAAGAAACGAGGATGATGCTGTGCAGAACATCCTGTATTGGGCATCGTTAACATTTGGTGATGAAGGTTGGCCATATAGATGACAGACAAATTTTTCCAGCACAAGAAATGTTGATTTTTGCAGTGTGAAGTCTTTCCCCCGATCAGTGAAAGCATCAAGAAACTCTTCATGCTCAGTTGCCACAGCAAATGCCTTTTTCTTTCTTTTCCCATAGAAGGCACTTGTTGAATCATATCCTGTAAATGTGTGGAACCCAATAATAGAGGTACATACTTTGTGGCCTAGAACTGCAGTTACATTCTGCAAATCAACAACACGGCTTTGAGACCAGCCCTAGTGTAAAAATATAAATTGAGTGGCAATTCTGACTTGAGACTAATGCTTATGATTGCAACATCTGTATCTGGGCTCCTTATTATCACATTCTGATAGTTCTTAGCAGCATGTTGCACATGAAAAAATATTTTTGTCACATTCTTCATGGTCACAACTTAATTAATCAATAGTTCTTTCTGTAACTGAGCCATCCAGAACACTCAGGCAGTGGCAGTCCTTTCCATATGCAGCATAAAGTATGACCTTCTCACCGGTAGCTTGCAAAAGTTCATCCGTCCACACAGACTATAAGAATTTCTAAAGGGCTTCCTTGTTCTTGCCATTACAAAGACATTTTTTCCACTGAGTAGGTGTGTTTTGCTCCTTTCCAAATTT
Source organism: Sphenodon punctatus (assembly GCA_003113815.1). Taxonomy (NCBI): domain Eukaryota; kingdom Metazoa; phylum Chordata; class Lepidosauria; order Sphenodontia; family Sphenodontidae; genus Sphenodon; species Sphenodon punctatus. Next base: position 764,797 of record QEPC01008893.1, on the reverse strand, counting down.
TTTTTGACTTGTGCACCACCTGCTGCTCGGCAGAACCGTTCAACATTCTTTATGCTTTCATCAGGATACTGATCTGTGACAAAATCTGTGACGGGTGGGGTGCATTGGTACTTTGTTGCAAGCTTAACCATGTGCAGTAAAATGGTGGTTGCAAGCTTACCAAATATTGAAGGAACATCATGCAGTTGTTGGATTACAGCCATTCCATCAAATACTATTGCACAATTTCCTTGAACTTCATCAATAAGGCAGTCTTTCCTTTTGGATAGAAGAACATCAGGAAGAGCAGATTTGTTGGTTTTTGCAAGTCTTCCATCAATACTAGCAAGAGGATATGAAACTGTTCCCAAAGAGTATGATAAGATCTCTTTCAGCTCAGTCTTCCTACTTTGGACTATTACTAAAAGTCTTGCAAAGAGTTTCTTGTCATTTTTAAGAATCAAATCTTTGTTAGTTATTTTTACTTTTTTCACATGATCACTGAATGTTATCAGGTTTTGCCTTTTAATGGGTGAGAAAATGTCCTGAGCATCAGCAAGCAGTCGATCGTTCATCAATTTCATCAGTGCAGTTTCACCTTTCTCTTGAGCTGATAGCAAATCACTTGTGATTTCACTTTTGCAAATAATACCTGAGCTTAGGCATACCAGACTATCTGGTGTAGCTTCAAAAGGATTGATCATGCAGGGTGCGAAATTTCTGGTCGCCAAGTCGCCGCTGGCGACCTGCCCTTCATGCAGCTGGCCAGTCGCCTGTCCCGCTGAGTGTGTGTTTGTTTGTTTGTTTAAGTTGCGGGAAATTAAAAAAAGCAAAACAGTCAGCGGGACAGGCGGCTGGGCAGCCGCTGCTCTGCTGCATCCCCCTGCAAGCTGCGCCTCCTCACGCCCCGCCTCATGTCATGCTGGACCCGCCCCGCACCCCTGCTCCACATGGCAGAGACCCGGAAATAAGTATGGCTATGTGATAACCATACTTCCGGGTCTCTGCCATGTGGAGGGCTCCTACGCGGCTTGCTGCGTGGGGGGGCAGCCTGGGCCCTGGCAGGAGCTGCAAGTACCGGCCTGACCCCACCGCGCCGCCACCTCTCTGGCCTAAGAGGAGGAAGCACTATGGGGTCTGGCCTGGTACTTGCAGCCCCTCCAGGCTGCCTGACTGTGTCTGCTCACGGTGCCGCGGCGCCCTGGCCAGCTGGAGCCGCTCAGGCGGCTCGGGAGAGGAGAGACAGGTCAGTCAGCGGAGCTGAGGAGGAGGCAGGCGCAGCAGCAGCCCAGCAGGTAAGGCTGCCTCCAGCGCCCATAGCTACCAGCCCCTCTCTGGCCTGCGTGCATGTCCCCATCCTATTTTCCCCCACCCCCGCGTCCCTGCTGTCCCCATCCCTGCGGGGGATGATTCATGATTAACTGTGAGTAGTTCTTAGCTATTAAAAGGTATGTGCGTAGATGAGGAACACTTATTTATGCACAAATATGCAAATGTACATATTTGCATAAATAGGGTAATTATGCAAATTTGCAGTTTAATTTACCCTTAGTGACCAAGAAATTTTTTTGGCTACTAAACTTGGATCTGAAATTTCATGCCCTGGATCATGGACGCAATAGTGGACAGAATGTGTTCTATGGCTGCCTTATCTTCTTGGATCCTTGTACTGTCAAGATCCTTCAGTTTTCGTACATCTGGTGGCAAACCTGCCATCTCTTCACACCGTCGTCTTGTTGCAACTCTTTCATGTTTTGACAGGCACCATTGATAAACCGCAGGGCGGTTTTGTGTCAATCCGATCATTCCACTTTTTGTTTGAGTCTTTATTGCAAGTTTGTTCAATTGCTTGATCACATGCAACTGAAGAGAATCCATATCTACTCTGATGTTGGACTGTCCACTGTCCTTGAGTACTGAGTTCCTTGTAGCATTTTGGATGTGTCACTGGCAGGTTCACCATTTCCAGCCAATATGTCGGAAGATATCTGGCATAGTTAACCCGATCATAAGAAAAGAACCAATGCATCATTAGGCGTATAACTGAAAGATGAGAATCCCAGTTAGATTCATATGTTGCTCTTGCAATCAGAAGGAGGTTTTGAACCATGTAAATGTAAGAGCTCCAGAAAGCAAAAGTTTGATTCTCCGTGCTGCTCTTTTTAATGAACTCATATTTCATAACCAAAATGTGGAATTCATCTGAAGTACACAAAAAAGCAAGGGTGTCACAAGGGTAAGCTGCTTCAATTTTTGTTATGACCTGATAATACTCATCTACTTTGGCTGATGGTAAAGAGTTCAGGAAACTTTGGAATCTCAGGTACTGCATACTCTCATATAAAAGTTTGTGTGCTCTGATACTGCAATTATAATGGTGACCACTCAAAACGCCATTAATTGATCCTTGGGCAACAGCTTCTGATTTTATCAGGATATCACTTAGTCCTGCATCTCCAAATCTTTTGCCAAGGACACCTAAAAAAGACATGCATGTATGGAATTCACCAAGACGTATTACCAGACGTTTTGTAAACACTCCTCTTTCCAACGAATTTGTTGTGCTTCAGCAAATATTGCTTGATCAAAGACCAAGACAACATGCTCAAGTGCAAGCTGATCTGCTATGTCAATACTTTTATTTAGAATAGTAAGAACAGTAGACATTTCTGTTGGTGATGCCTCAATCACTGGAACGTAATGGATTGCTGACATTGGAAGAATACAGTTTGTTTGAAGATGTATATGAAAGCTTGTCCATCCAGGAAGTGTAGATAATTTCTCACTGATAGCTTTCATGAGAATGTATGCAAGTTCAGTTCTCTGAGCTTGTACGAGGTGCATTCTGTATGCTTCAACATCTAGCATAGCACCATGACTCAGGTTTTTTGGTCCGTGCCTTTTGCTTAGGTCGTACTTCTCTAAACCCCAAAAAGGAGGTATTTCCAAAGACCGAACCCTTTAGGCAGTGATGATCGACTGCTTCTTGGAGCTGATTCGGTGACACAACTTTGCAGCATTATTCCATTTATATGATGGGTGGTGCCTTTTCCAGATAGGGTTTCTTCTCCAAAATTAGTGTTGTCCCATACTAAAACCAGTGGTGTCTACTTTGCAAAGCCTTAAGGAATCTTATTAGAGTCTGCAATAAGCTGTAATTGAGCAAGAGCTGTGTCATGGGAAAGCACAGTATCTCCAGATACACAGTGACCAAGATGGTTTAATAAAGAAATGATTTGGGATGATCCTGTCAAGTGTCGCATTGTTAATCCAAGGGATTTGGGTGTCTGTTTTTGACCTTTTTTGATGCAAGGTAAACAATATCTTGAAAAAGAGAGAGTACTTTTAGAGTCACATCTTTTGGAAGATCAACATGGCTATATTAATGTAGGTGCTTCTGATGCTCCAGTGACCGAAGCTATAAAACTGTATAGTTCAACTGGCACAACTGTCTTTGCAGTGTCAACAGTCAAATCATTTGATGTTGGTGGCCATGGATCCCTCATTCTGAAAAGAAATAAAAGGGGTTCAACTGCCTTTCTGCACCTCTAGTGAAGCAGATCCCTGCCCAAGAGGGGTTCAGCTGCTTTCCTGCACCTTGGTTAAACAGGTCCCTTTTTAAAAGGGTTTCAGCTGCTCTTCTGCACCTTGGTGAAGCAGGTCCCCGGCAGGTCCCTATCCAGGAGGGGTTAAGCTGCTTTCCTAATATTTCCTGTACTCTTTGGATCAATGAGTAAATGTACTAAATAACTTCTTTACCTACTTTCTAGCATTCTACATAGTTTTAAACAGCAGCCACAATGGCCTACAAAGGTTACATTCAATGTGTTATAAATCCAGTGTATACTTTGGTTTCATTTTAACACAGAGTTAGTTACAATAGCATTCAATGTATGTTCTGGCACATTTGTGCTAGAGAAGCACTTCTGGTTTGGTTACATTTTAACACAGAGTGAGTTACATTGTAGCAGGAAGATTAGCATCTTAGTTAGGCCCAAGCCATATCACAACAATTCCAGGATTATTACTTAATGTGCTTTTGATAATCAATGCAGCTTTGTACAGAATTCCAGCTGATTGATCATCAGATGATGGTACAGTTGCTGTTGACAACTTGTATGAGTGTAGATCACCTTGGCGTTGAACAGGCTCTTTTGTAATTGAATGTAGATGCATAAAACAGATTAAACCTGATGCTAAAATTGTTCTCTTTCAAGTCTTACCAGACTGGCCATTGTAACCATTCTGAGTGTGTCCAGACATATTTTTCTTAATAGAAGTATTTGTATTGGCTTTCAGATGGTACAGGTGGCTAAGTAACTATTGGCATAACTGTTCAGTAGATGCGCGCTGGAAGCTGAAAAATAATATAAACAGGGTGTGAATTCTTTTTTCATAGACCAGGTTATGAACTGCCTCTAAGACTAGAAGACTGTCTAAGCACAAGCACTTACCTCCTCTCCACTGCTCTGAGCTCCTTAAGATACACAAATGAGTTCTTCCTGTCATATAGACAGACGGTTACTTCCTGAGAGTCCAGAAAACAGGAGCAGTGTGGCTTGCCTGAAGATTTCATCACTGCCCCTAGTGGCAAGGGTAACATTCTAAGGAAAAGCAGCAGGAAGATTACAGTTCTTACTGCTATAAAACTATAACCGCTACTACTACTCCTTTCGGAGGCCTCAAAATATTACCTATTGCAGTCAAGAAAATAGTATTTTTAATGTTATGCCCATGAGAATAGCAATGACAACAATGTCCTTCTATAATTATGAAGTGTTGCGGCCATGTAGTATATGATGATCACCTTTCTTTCCATGTCTCTGTCGTTTTCATATTGTTTGGAAAAAAATATTTCTTCACTGAAAGCATTGAAACCTACTCTGTTAGACAGCTGGGCATGCCCAATTTTTTCCATTAACATTGTGTATGCCAATTGTCTATAATGCTGCAAAATAAGGAAATATGCAGTTTCTCCCGTCAAAGTGCATGCAGTTGTCATTATTATTAAAGTAATTATTCTTAGATGTCGATGCATTGACAGTCCAAGTACATTACAGGGAGTAAAAATTGATGACACATTTTGCACCGATGTGCTGTGAATGTTACAGCTCATACAAAAGGATGTTGTTTTTGCCTGGCAATTTGGCCCCAATAGTGCTATGTCAGATTGTTGCATAGTTTCTGATAGCAGACTAACTGGGGAAAAATTTGGTGTGTAATACGCAGAAAATGGATAAAATCTCTCGGCTCCATAAACAATTTAATCTGTAACTGCTAAGTGAAAAACGGGTTTTTTGGTGCATGTTGGACACATTTTGCGCTGTGTGCCATACATAATCTGCAGCATGTTTTCAGAATTTGGTTTATTACATGTTGGATCGGTTTCAAACATTTTGAGCCCTCTTGGCCCAAGATTAGGTGAAACCTGTTGAAGTTACAGCTCCAAATCCTTCAACTGTCAGGGTACGAAACTTAATTGTGTCTATACCTTTAAATGTGTTTTGCCAAAAAACTGCAGGGAAGTTTGTGGAGAACTTTTAGCCCAAAGTCCAGGTGGTTATTGCCTAGCAAAAAATGCAGAGATTACGTAGTCCCCAGGTTGCTGGAACAAAAATAATTTTCTAAGCCCTTTTTTCCAGTTTGCCATATCTACCTTTTTAGGGCCATGTTTGTCCCTGTTAGTGTGTTGTTCCTCTGCTTGGTTACAGCTCTACCGCTAGTGATGTTTTCATTGGGGTTGCACAGGTGAAGACATGCCCTGAAAATGGTCTTTATTTAACAATTGTGGTAACACATGCTCAGGAATAAAATCCTGCGTATCTCTTCTGTGCCTAAAAGTAAAAACAGCTTTGTAACCTAAAGTAAGCAGGTAGAAAATAACATCCTAAAAACCTTTTCTCAAAGGTTTGTTTCTAATTTCCACCTTTCTAGTTTTTTCTGTTGAGATGCATTTTGTTATGGTATTAGTTGCCCTGAGCCTTGTGGGAACCGTGGGATATACATTTAAATAACAAATAAATGGTGGTGGTGATTTTAAATTGGGGTTAAATGTAGTGATAGTCAATTCTTTTCATCTCCAAAAAAATCCTTTTTCTTGGAGGCCTATTTTCCAAAAGTAGAAAGGTTTGAATATTTGTTAGAAAATAAAGCACAATTGATGTTGCTGCTGTCTTATCTGGAGGGATTAGATTTGTACAGGCCCTCTGTCACAACACACTCACACGCAGAGATCCTCTGTTCTTTCAAAGGAATAAAGGATAAAGTTGAAGTTACAGATCTGTCCCTGCTTTGTAATGCATAGCAGTACAGCGAAGCCTCTGGCACAGGGGTGGGCAAAATTCCCAAGCCTAACTGAGCCACATACCAAAGTTTTCATATCACTGAGAGCCACAGAATGCATTACATTAATTGCTACTTCGTCATACTAGGATGGGGCAACTCCCTTCCCCCCCACCCCACATCAGATCTCTGGTTTCTAGGTGGTCTGGCAAGTTGATCAACAGCATTAGCTGTTCAGAGCACGTTCTATCTGCTTCCACAGCCCCCAGGAGCCTTTGACAGCAGCAATGACAGCTCAGCTTCTCTTACTCCTAAAGAAACCAAATGGACATGTCCCCAGGCAGTCACTTCTGGTGAGAGCCATGGTATAAGTGTCCAAGAGCCACATGTAGCTCCCAAGCCACCATTTGATTCCCTCTGTTCTAGCACAATCCATTCTCAACTTTTTTCTGTTTTATTTGTGTCTGCCAATTTTGGGGGTTTTAAAAAAATGTTTTCTATATATAATACAGCATTGAATATTCAAGGCAACATTCCTCTCCATTCCTCTAGGGTATTGAAAACATAAAAAATGAAATTGAAGATTCAACAGAGCCATTGATAGATCCTGTTTATGGTCATGGAAGGTGAGAGATTAGCACATATTTTAGTGAGAGATAGTTACTGTCAACATATATATTTCTTAGATGGTTACTTAGGGTGTTAACAAACGATAGTCCCCTGGAGTTCGGGTTCGGTCTGTGCTGCGATTACTTGCATGTTTAATGTGAAAAGCCTAATAAACAGGCAGCTCCCTGTGTGTATTTCTTGGGTGTTCAGGCAACCCGCACCCACAGGTTTAGTGTAGCAAGCCTAATACACGGGCAGGCACTCTTCCCTACCATGCTCTGTCCACTAACCTCCCCCCCACCCCCCTCCTCAGTATCCCATCTCCTGTGAACAGCCATGGCGAACCATGGGAACAAGAAGCTGCATGAGTTCTTTCTTTCTTTCCAGCCATTATGCCAGGAGGCAGTTCAGCATCTGCTATCCCAGCCTAACCATGGAGGCTTATACCTGGCTGCACTGGGTGGGTGGAAATAACCTTTTGCTATGCATATAATGCAGAGTTTATTGAGCAAATCATATACTTTGAGTACTTATAGTGAAAATTGAACTCAAGTCTTTCCATTTTGTCACCATACATTTTCTCACATTTGTGACTCAGCAATGTATTGGCAGGTAGCAGCACGGTTTTATTGGAATCTCACCCCCTGTGCTGTTGGAAATCCCTCTCTGTTGGCATAAAACCCCCGGTCAAACATGTGCCTCTTGTACCCCTTCTAGCATCTTCTACATTACTAGACACTGGGTGGGAAGCATCCCCACTCATGGGGGTGCTCTGCAATTCTCAGAGTACCCACACATTGTATAGGACAACATGCTTTTCTTCAGTTGGTTCACATTCCCTGCACTGTGAGTCACTTTGTGACAGAGTCAGTGGGACACCTCAAGATTGCCCCCTCCTCTCTGAGCCTTAAGAAGCGGCCGTGTGGAAAGGGTTAAACCACTAAGGGCCCCTTTAAGATCCAAGCTGTTGGGCTCAATTGAGGCAGCACCTGTATAAAAAGGACACACGACATCAGTGCAGAGCCTTCTACAGAGAGAAACACAGCACAAGGAAGGTGTTGAGCTGCTTTCTAGAGAGCTCTAGGAAGTAGAACTGGAAGCAGCCTGGACTAGAGCCTCCTTTAACAGGTCAGGAAGACAAATGCCCATACAGCCAGGAAAGAGAACTTGGGAAAAGCCTCCCTACTGCTGGACTGTTAACAAGCCAGGAGGTACTGAGCTGCATTCCAGGTGGAAGAATTCGTATTAGTTGTCCCAGTGAGGACTGTTGTTTATGATATAGTGTTATATGAGTTTTGGGAGCCTCTGATCGGGAGAAGCCCCACATGGTGGTCCAGGCTGGCTCTAGGGGTGATGGGAGACCAGACCTAAAAAGCTCCACAGGGGTGAAGTTGTTGTGTCCAAGGCCAGGAACCTTGAGTCATAAAGTACTTAGAAGTTTATGTGGGGCTGCGCACATGCTAATTCCCCATACAGTTGATGAGCCACGCCCTAATTAGGGGGCAAGGTTGTGAGCCTCCCACACACTTGTTCCCCCAAGATTAATCTCTGCCATCTGATCAAGGCATTCCTGAAGGTCCCAGGGGCATCCTCTCAGTCATCAGGGCAGTGATGAGGAAAAAATGACAAGAGGTTCAGGTGCTGTTGTTTTTTGTTTGTTTTTAAATTTGTTATCCCGCCCTTCCCTAAAAAGGCTCAGGGCGGTTTTTAAGTAAAATATAAACATAAGATGTAAAATACATATAAAAACACAGATAGGCTGTCACTCGATCTGTGGCTGGGATAGTAGGGCTCACCACACCACAGAGCAAACTCCTGCTTCAGTGGTGTGCACTTGCCTACCTCCAGCAACAACAGACTGCACTTGGTAGGATCGAAGCTGTGCAATGGCAGCGAACGCGTGCTGAAAGGTACCTGTCGGGAAGTGTGACTTCAATCACCCAACACCATTCTCATGGTTTACCCACTAAGAAGCCGGTCTGGGTGAAGGAGAAAAGCACAAACTGGTGGGAGAATGTACTCTCTTTGTGGGGAGATGCTGAGTGAGTCTCAAACTTCGGGATCAACTTCAGAGAGCCAGTGTGGTGTAGTGGATAAGGTGCTGGACGTGAGCCTGGGAGACCAGGGTCTGAATTTCACCCTAGCCAATGAACTCTCTGGGTGCAGTGAACTCGCTGGGTGGCCTTGGACAAGTCACAACCTCTCAGTTTCAATTTCCCATCTATAAAATGGGAATATGTGCATGTCTGTCTTTCCTTGTGTGTTCACTTCATCCTTGTCCATCTTGGATTGTAAGCTCACTGGGCAGGGACCTGTCTTTGCAAATCTTTGACTGTAAAGTGCTGCGTACACCTAGTAGTGTGTTAGGAGGATGCCTCGTCTTGTAGACCACAGAGATCCTCACCCGTGACTGGAGAAACAGAGCACAGTGATGCATTTGTCCATGTCCATGAAGAAACGCATTGTCATTGCCATCCAGAAGCTCACCACTCCAGACTCTTGCGAAGCTGTCGCCCAGCAATTTGGTGTTGGAATCTCCATGGTGAACAACATACTACTGGAGGTTTGTGCAGCGATTGTGGAAGTGCTACTGGACTGGGTGGTGCAGTTGGCTGATCCTGCAGAGGTAATGGAGGGCTTTTGGTGAGAGTTCCCAAACTATACAGTTCCCAAACTGTATAGGGGTAATCAATTGGAGCCATATTGCCATTGTCTGCCCACCCATCCATTGGAAGTGGTTTTTCTCCATGGTTCTCCAGGTTGCAACAGACCACCATGCCCGATTTGTGGATGTGCTGGCCGAGTGGCCTGTGAAGAACCACAACACGCACATCTTCCGTCAGTTTCCTTCTTTGGCCGCATGTACACTGGAGACTTTGGGCCCTCCATGAAACACACATTATGCGGGTGCTTATGCGTTTTTGTCTTCTGGGACCCTGCCTATCCCCTGAAGACCTGGCTCATGGAGGCATACAGGTTGTTTTTTTTGCATCCTGGAGCAAAGGTACCTAAACTGGCAGCTCAGCACCATCTGCTCTGTTGTGGAGAGGGCTTTTAATGCTGTGCTGGAGAGCAATAGGTGCTAGGATTGATTTCCAGCCACAATGCTATCCCCCAACACCCACCTTCAGTGACAGTTTGAACATCAGTGAACTGTTTTCAAATGATTCTTTTGTGATGTTTCTTGTGTGTCACTGTGTTTTCCTCCTCCTCCCCCTCCCCTCCCCCCCCCCCCCCCCCCCCCCCCCCCCCCCCCCCCCCCCAAGCACCGGGATAGCATATTTTCCCTTCTTGGGGACTCGCCCATGCTATTTCCCACCAGGCAGCCTTTCCCTGTTCATTCCGTATTGGCATTTCAAGATTAGCCAGCCTGCAGGCCTGAACCTCTGTTCCTTTTATTGACATTCACATGCTAGCCGGGTCTGGGATTGCCAATAGGAAGCGCAGAGGCACAGGCGTGCAGCTGGCTACTCTGAGACTGGCCGACACCTGACCTTTGCCTGTGACTTTCTCATGGTAATTCCCTTTGCACCCTGGCTTTTCCTTGCTGGGTACTGTGGGACTCCCTGCCTTTCTGGGCTACTATGGGGCCCCCTGCCCTCAAGTGCAAGTGCGTGGCCAGTGGACTCTTACCCCACCCCACATCCATCCCCCAAAGCAGTTTATTGCTATGCCACCATTCACACGCCCCTTCCAACCATCTCTGCCAGAAGAAGCACAGAAAGCATCGATTATGAAAAATTAAAGAACTTTATTAAATTAAGGATGTTTAGATAGACAACTACATTATTTATAACTGTTCCTGTTCCTTTTGGGGGCAGACTACCATGCTCACTTGGGTGGTGGAACTGGCAAGGGGACATGTTCCTGATCCTCCTCCCACAAATTCGGCTGTGGAGGAGCGTTTGCAAGAGGTGTGTGGGAATGATTGGTAGGGGAAGGGGTAGAAATCGTTTGGAATGGGCTCAGATGCTTTCCCTGGAAGATGGAGTGCGAGGGGGAACCAAGGGGAACAGTCAGGTTCCATCTAGGTGGGCATGAATGGACATTGGAGTTAGGAAATGGTGCCTGTCACTGAGCAACCTGCTCAAGCAGGTAGCTCTGGAGCTGGATGGATTGGGACAGTGGTTTGCGTCTGTGCTCACATTTCTCTCGCCTTGATTACGCTATCCAACTGCTGAAAATACTGTCAGAGGTGGGCCCAGTGCCTGTGTTCATGCCAACGGTCCAGGCAGCAAAGGTCTTGCCTTGTGCGGCATTCTACTGCACCACCTACCTATGCTCCCTGGCCGTGCTCCTAATGTCATCGTGCCGCATGGTCTCCCCAAACAGCTCTCTTTCCAAATCCTCCCTAAGCCTCTGGTTGCGGACCTGCAGGTCCTGGTTCTTTTGGGAGCTTGTGGCAGGGGGTTCCGTCTGTGCCCGTAGACCTGTAACAATGCAACAAGGGAAGCCTTTAGTTCAGTGGTCCCACCCACCTTCCCACTTGGGTGTTTCAGGCTGCCACCTACCTAATTTTCAACCCCGTCCCTCAAGAGAAGCAGGAATGAGTACCTGGCCTATGACTGCTGAAGAAGTTGCTGTGGCGGGATCCCAGCGCTACGCAGTTCTCCTCCCACGATCACTGTAGTGGAGTGAAGAACATACAGAAATCAACCACCACCATTCGTACCATTTCCCCTCATTTACCAGCCTGCTGTCCTACCATGGTGCCTTCCCATATCTGCCATTCCCGTTCAGTGGAGCTGTGTCCCAGGGATTTTCCTGCTACTCTTCTTCGTTCGCCTAACCACCTGTCAACACAGTAAACAATAAAGAACATAATTGGATAACAATAAACAAAAGCCTTTATCATGCCATTGTGTAAATTCCACCCCCTACCCTCCTGGTTCATTTACTTACCATTCTCTTCCATTATCTCTTATAGAAAGGTGTCCGGGTTCTCCGTACCCTTGACCCAGAACCTCCAGTGACTTCTCAAACAAGTTCTGACTATAGAGCTTGAGGGGATGTACTGAGAGTTAGGTCTGCATCTACCAGTACTGGCTCTGGGGTGGGGACTGGCATGGTGGGGATGTCCACTGGTGGTCATGGCTTCTGTGGGGGGAGCAGTTGCAGTGGGGGAGCTATGTCCACCCGCTTCTGGCCCTCAGCGAAGGTGCAGCTATACAGGCAGGATGTAATGATGGCTCCATCCACGCAGAGGAACCGGTCAAGAAGCTTGGAATAGTGTGATACCTCCTGTGGTTGGAGGCAAAGTTGTCTGATCTCTCTATACCCATGCCTCAAGTCCTTAGCCTACTGCTCGCACTGGTTCGTGTCCTGGGTGTAGCTCTGCTGTGTCATTTGGACCAACATCTCCTGGAACACCATCTTGTTCCAGTAGCACTTCAGTAGGGCACAGTGGACATTCTGCCCCACTTCCTATAGAGAAATGGAGCCCTTGGTCAGGGAATGCAGGTGGATCAGTAAACAGAGGAACTGCAATTGCATGGTGGTGGCAGCAAGTACTGGTTGTTGCCTGGCGAGGTACTAACCATGGCCCCAATGATGGTAATCCTCTGCAAGTCATTCCCTGAGAATGCAGTGGCTGGGAAACAGCAAGCGTCGAATATGTACTGCCAACAAGGATGAGCTGGGAGAACATGTTTGAAAATGGCATGGCATGCTTTTAAGGCGGATGTTGCATGTGTGCCAGTGAAAGGAAGAGTGGAGAGGGGGGCCAGAAGTGGTCACTACTCAGAATAGTTTTGACTTTTCATCAGCAACTATGGTGCTGGCAGACTTGTACGCACGCGATGCTGCAAGCAACCTAATTGACAGGACATGAACACGTGGGTGCACATTAGCTTGCCTTCACACTCCTGGCAGGCTTTGCATATTCCAGGACTCCATGGTGAGTGGGGGTTGAGTGACTTGTGGGGCCAAACACCTAATAAACGGGCAGATGGACATCCACTTGATGTGGGCTACAGTCTTGTTTGTTAACACCCTTTAGTGTTAGTTATTTACGGCCAAAAGCCAAATCAAAATATAAACATACAAGGTTTACAAAGATGTATTGTACATCAATAAATTTCTCTGTAATCAGTACATTTAGTGTTCTTCCCTAAAAAATAATGGACTTGGTCCCCAACTTTTTGTACAAATTACACTTCTCCTAGGAATAGTGTTTGAAGTGTCCCCTGCACAAACAAAATTCAGCTGTAGTGCTAAGGTAGATACAAGCAGCAAATGTTTAAACAATATTTTCTATTACTCTTAACCTGCCACACTTTTCCTTTAAAACATTTTTCATTTTGAAATGGAGTTTCCAAGGGAAGGAGTAAAATATTTGATTGGAAAGTTTGGCCCTTGCATACTTTAAAGTGTAACGCTCAGTTTAAAACTATCTTGACTGTCACTAAATTAATTTAAATGTATTTAAAAGCAAGTGCTTGTTAAAAACACTAGAGCTGTTAACTTTGATCTGTTTTGGCTAGAAATAACTGAAAATGTCATTTATAGTTGCAAATAAAGCATGTATCTTTTCATCACTTAGCCAAAGCTTAATTAACCTTCTGTTGACGGGGCATGCGGTGTCTAATGTGTGGGATGGAGACAGAGAATGCTCAGGAATGAGTAAGTAATTCAGTTAATGCTATCTGCATTCAAAATGAAAGTCCTATGGTAGAAACATGCATAATGCTACTGGTTGTGCAAACACAACATTATAGGAGACACAGCTTTATTGTCTTTAGAATTTAGGCACCGCATTAGTTAACCTCTAAGATTTTGTTATAGTTAAACCAGTTGCATTTTTCAGCACTTTGAAATTCCCATGCACTATGTCCAAACAGTTTCATGATATGGGTCAGTTCCAACCATCTCCTATCACAAACACTTCATGTATCTCAGGTACAGTCCAATGTGGCCAAGTGGTACAGAAAGCTTTCTCCTTATTACCCAAAATTCTTCAGATTACATGGGGTAATTACATATTGAAAACTTTGGTCACAGCTAAACTTAGATGGTCCACAAATCTAAAAGGAAAAACTGATTTGCTGCTATTGGGAACAGTGCTACATCTCTTCCCAACCCGCGTTGCTGAATTTACCCTTTTGCTGCATTTTAACATCTCTTGCTGCTCTGATCAGGATTGACTGCAAACAAGCTGGAGTGTTCTGTGTGAATAGGGCACTGAAAAATATACACATAGGGCACTGAAAAATATACACAATCTAATCAGTTTTCTTTTGAAAGTTAGCTGCATATGTACTTTTCTGCCTCGTTTGTTAACCAGTTATTTAATGCCAGAATTGTTTGTAGAAGGTGTTTACTAATCAGCTTGTTTGGATGGAGCATTACATGGATAGCTAGAAATTAACTGCCTGTTGGACTATGAACAATGCAGTGTTCAGCACAGGGGATGAATCACTTTATATATGCCTGCTTTTATACACCTCCTCAAAGGATCTAGTCAGAGACAGGGTAATAGGTTATATAGATTACTGTGCTGTCCCATATGGCACTTGTGTTTTTATGACTCTTATGTTTTTATCACCATAGACTATTCTACTTCAAAAAGTATTCTGCTTCTTTAAAAACAAGAACAAAGTAACTTCTGTTGTTATAACTACATTTCCTTTAGTCTTTCACCTATGTTGCATAACACAAGTCAAAAGCAAAAAAGATAAGCTAGAGAAAAATTGATAATTTCCATCTAGCTTTCTGAATGTCTGAAATCTGAGAAACCTAGATTTGCAATGTTAGTAGTGTGGCCTGAGTTATTATTTTGTTTAAGCTTTTCCTTGAAATACAATATTTGTTGTGTCCTGTGTCCATTTTTTTTTTTTCTTCAAGAGGTGGTGATGTTGACCCTGAATAATAAGCTATCCACTGGGTCCTAGAAAATATCTTCCTGCTAATCTTAACAATATCTGATTTTCTTCTATGGGTGGATAATCCAAAAATCCTTTTCTGATGTACTTAATAGTAAATATAGGCTATTTAATACATATTAAGTACTTTATGTAAATTCTTGATACAGTTGTGAGCAGCTTTCTGTTAACCTGCTTGAGCTGCCCCACTCATTCTAGTCTTCACTTTTTAAAGTGAGAACAAGTTTAGGCCCTAAATTGTAACAACCAGAATTGACATTTTTAGAATTTTGTCATATTTTTGGCTTGCTGTTAAAAATACATTGATTGTAATACTTGACTGTTTGAAGCCATTCTATACAAAAGATAGAAACCTCAGTCTTGTTGAAATAAATTTATTTAATTTTCTAGGGACACTCTGGGAATACTAAGTAACTGATTTCCAACCTACTTCTAAATCCAACTCAGAATTTCTTGTCACTCAAAAATTCTCCTTGAAACTCTTCCATTTTACCTCTTGACCTGCTGTCCACTTACTGCCTGTGCTGCTTTAGTCTTGGGTTTTCTAATTCCATTCCCATATCTTGGTATAGTTCACTTGTGGCAGCTAGCTTCTTACCAACTATCCTGCCCCATCAAAACATTTTAATTAGCTAGTCCTCTTCATGAAGACTTATTTGATCTAAAAAGGAAGATGCATTAAAAGTTATGTTGGCTTAAATGCAATTTTGATGAATAACAATTTTATCTGGATGAAATGAGTGAAAAGGTAGAAACCATTTTATTAGTGTATCCAGTAATTCAATGCTGTGGTGTCCTAAGACAGAACAGTTTATGGGCTGGTTCCCACAAACAGATAGTTAGCCGTTGCTAAACTTTAAATCACTTTTACTCCTGGATGTTTACATGAAGTTATTCAAGTGTAGGAAGAGATGTATGTACTCCTGAAAAATTAGGAGTTATATACTCTTTGATTTTTAATTTGAAGTAACTGTAGGGTGAACTCCTTTCAGTGTTTGAGTGACTGTGTTGTGCCATAACTATTAGGGGGAACTTGAGGAGAAACTACTTGGGTTGAGAGCTGGAGTGTGAATGTTACAGAAGTAGAATAGTTACATTGATTTAATTACATCACTTTAGTTACTTCTGTTAATACTATTTATAGGAACATGCCCTAAATTTGTTTGCATTGTATTTTGTATTGCCTCAAGCTGGCAGTATATTCTTACATAAGGGATGACGATTTAGTTGTGGTTAAAATGGAAAAGGATCTGCCTGTTGTACCATTCAAAATCAGTTTAATACAGAAGCAAGATTAACTTTCAACACCTCTTGAACACTGTCCTCATCTGGCTGCCCTACCCTTGTTTGAGGGATCAAGATTCAGGAAGGTCTTGGGGCCCTGGTAGTGCACCTTGCTCATCTGATGGATGGATTTTCTTTTTAAATACTTTTTTATTTTTTAATTTCAAGGCAGAAGCTTTTTATACTAAACGTTCATGGTATCAACTAAGTCTATAATACAGATACACTTTTCCCCCTGTGTACAGAAAGTAAGGTTTCTGTGTTGGTCCCAAACATAGGTAATAGAGACAAAGTAGTATAGTGGTGATCTTCTATTGGACCATCTACATTTAGTGGAGTTATGCAAGCTTTCAGACCTCACAGGGTCCTTCATCAGGCAAGTCAGGAGTTGGAACTGTTTGTTAAAATGCATATCTGTTAGTTCTAACTCCTGACTTGCCTGACGAAGAACCCTGTGAGGTCTGAAAGCTTCCATAACTCCACTAAATGTAGATGGTACAATAAAAGATATCACTATGGCTGTTTTTACACAACTATGACACCCCCACCCCAATTCAGTATGCGGGAGGGTGTTTGAAGTGTGGTGGTGCCCGTTTAAATGGCACAGCTGTGGGTGGGTGGATGGGGATGTGTGCGTGCTCCCGACATGCTCCCATCTCCACCCATCACCCACCCATGGAGCCATCCAGAAAAACTGAGGCTCTGTGGGTGGAGATGGGTGTGTGCCCTTAGGAACAAGTGCACACCCACCATGCCAGGACACCCATCCCCCCCACCCGCTGCTGCCTGTGTAAAAAGGGCCTATGTTTGTCTCTATTGCCATTTTTTTCTCTTTCTCAGTTCTGCTCAACACTAAACTTCCATTAACCAGGGAAGGAATTTCTTACTTTAAATCTTGTATCTTCAGATACTAAGCCTTTCATATTTCCTTTCTCCAATGAAAGTTTCTGCTTATTATATTGCCATATATAACAATGGAACTGTAAGTAAATGATGTCATGGCTTCCATGATGCAAGTATAGCAACTCCCAAAACGTTCATGTTCTTCTCTGACTGGCTGAATCTTATCCTGGAAAGAATTTTAAGATCCTGTGGTCCAAGGGTATTAAGTTTCAGCTTAGGGAATTACGAAGAACCTTTTGTGATATAATTTGGCTTCAAGAGATGTCCATGCCTACTCATCAGAACACGAATGTCAGTTAGTACAGAACAAAGGAATCTCTTTGCAAGCAGTAATTGGGAGACTAAGTTTTTGTATATCTTGGTCTGAACTGAATATTTGAAACCAACATTCATTTAATCTTTGAATCCCAGGATGTAAACTTTAAATGTTTCATTTGCAAAGATTACAAGGGGAATTGTTAATGTTTTCCAAACTTATTCAATAATTGTTAAATTGCTGGCTTGTTGCTCATTAATATATCTACTCCTCCTCAAAACTGAGAAGAAAAAATGCTCTGTTTAGCTGCTACAGTGTAATTGCCAAATAGCATAACGAAAGTCTTAAAAATCCCAATGTCCTTCTGTGACATTGGGACATTTGGGAGTGTACCAGGTAAATGGTATAGCACATGGGAGTGGCAGCACTAGAGAGTACTGCAGTAACCAATAGGAAACTAGCTTTTGCTGCAGCTTCGGCATCTGCCATAGAATCTTGACAAAGTTTTTTAAGAGATTAGTTCTGAGGCTAGGCAGTGGGCTTGTAGCTCCAAAGAAGGACAGTCTGGGGTAACTGAGGGGAGCAGCCATCTAGAGCTATGGTTTTGGGTCCAGCTCCAAGGCTTTAATGTACAGACAACAGAAATTGACTTGGCTGTACTGTGCAGTGTTGACTGTGCAGTGTTGACTGTGCAGTAAGGGACTAGTGGTTGCAGAGAAATCTTGGCAAGGGAGATTTGTGGAGCCAGTCTGGGCATGGAGTCTGGTCTGGATGCAGCAGCTGGCTTTGTGAACACTAGAGCGGACTGCTGGAGTGACTTGTCTTGAGCTGTAATCCTGGGTATATTCATTGATCTGTTTACCTTCTCAGAGGGGGAGACCTTGAAAGACTTAAACCTGTGTTTAAACCTGTATAAATAGTTCAACAATCTTTCATAGTAAAGCAGTTCGATTTGTTGGTTTTGAAGCATCAGTGTGGTCTAGCCACCTTTGTGACAGCCCCCATGGAACCAGGCTGTCCCATTATATCTTCCATTAAGTAACTTATAGACAATGTTTCCAGTTTCTGTGACTTGAACTTTTACAAGTAGCTGTCCCTGCGCGCTTCGTTGCCACAAACACGCTGTTGTGCAGGTAGACTATGAACGGAACTTGGATTGCACACGTGTCTCAAGAAGGAGACTGTCAGTATTGGAAGGGGGTACTCTGGGAGACACGGAAGGAATGTTTGTGAAGGGACTTCATGTATTCCTCTATAGCCGCTTCTGAGCCTTTGCCAATTTGAGGTAAGCCTTTGCCATTGCAAAGGGCTGCCTTGGGTTGGTTGGTTTGTTACCCTGCCTTATCCCAAGGGCTTAAGGCAGGTTACACCATCTAAAATCATTCATAATAAATAGTTATGAATAAAACTAGTTAAAATTCCTATGCCAAACCCTGCCAAAAGCCTGACCAAATAAAGAGTCTTAGGGCATCTTTAGACATGACATAAAGATGCGGTGTCAAAACCCCTAAGCATGTGTTTGGCCATTGTGTGTAAGCACCATAACAATCCCAACACCAATTTGGCCACCCGTTGAACCTACGATGTAAACACCATTGCATCACAAGGACAATTTGCATGTTCCGACTGAACATGTGGCCTACGTTGTGGGAATATCATTAGGGATAGCTGATGGCGATAGCAGGTACAACACGGGAAACAAGGCGGCAGCACTTGCGTGCTGAGATCGGGTGATGAGCAAAACACCGATTTGCCCCAAGATGGGCTGTGTGTCTAAGCAGCGCCACATGGTGAACAGAGGGCCAAACTGGTGGTCACATAGAGATCAAAACACACATACAGATACCCGTTGACGTTATGTCTAAAGACACCCTTACATTGTCTCCAAAAGATGAGCAGGCTCATGTGTAGATAAACCTGCAGGAGGAGGGAGTTCCATAGTTGTGGGTAGCTATTGAGAACGCCTCTGTGCCTGTCCTTGCTGTGCGAACTTGATTGGTGGATTATGATACAAGAGGGCGCTCCTGGCTAACCTCAGAGGCCACAATATTGCTACAAAAGAGAAAAAATACTCTTTAAATTAAGCTGATGCCTGGGTGCCACTATGTCAGTGGCTATAAGTTGACCAGACAAGTTAAGCACTGGTTATCTTTGATAGGCCAGATTGTCGGATCATTGCTACTTCACTCCTCAAGCCCTGACCTTAGGCTGATGCTGCACTGAGTATCTAGCCATTACCTTCTAGGCCAATACCAATCCAGATGGCTCATCCAGTCAGGTCTTGGTAATGTATGCAAGCTTAGCGAACTTTTCCAGAATAAGATTAAATATAACTGATGTTTTATTTGTCACTGACCTTGTGTTAAACTGCCTCAGTGACAGATCAGGGTCTCCACTGGTCTCAACCCTGAAATATCCTGCAACAGGAGAACTGGCACTACATGCCTTCCCCTGTATCCATGGTGGTGTAGGCTGTATGAGCATCTGGGCCTTTAAGAGAAGGTAGTATGTGCAGAGTTTAGTGTGGTGTTTGTCCATGGCTAAGTTTTAAAGTTATGTTGCTTATCTGCTTGATGTAAGTGAAATAGGGAAGAGCCCCCAGACCTGAACTCACTCTCACTTAGAATTATGCCAATAGGGAGGGGGCAGGGGAAGTGAAGAAGAAAGGCCTGATTGACAGATCAGAGAAAAGAGGAAGCCAAATGAGTTTGATTGGATGGTGCAAGATGAAGGGAGGGGTAGCTAACATCTTAGAAGGCAGAAACAAGATTAAAAATGATCTTGACAGGATGGAAAGCTGGGCCAAAGCTTAACAAAATGAAATTCAACAGAGATAAATGTAAAGTTCTGCATTTTGGTAAGGAAAATCAAATGCAAAGGTACAGCATGGGTGATACCTGGCTTGGCAGAAGTACTTGTGAAAAAGGATCTTGGTTTGTAGTTCACAAGCTGAAGGTGAGTCAGCAGTGTTCGTTTATTTTTATTTCAGTTTCCTTTTATCCTGCAACCCTCCTGCTCACAGAGCAGCTCGGGGCATCTGCTAAAAAGGCTAATGCAATTTTAGGCTGCGTTAACAGAAGCGTAGTGTCTAGACCACGAGAAGTAATAGTTCCACTGTACTCTGCACCAGTCAGACTTCATATGGCATACTGTGTCCAGTTCTGGGCACCGCATTTTAAGAAGGACATTGACAAATTGGAATGGGTTCAGAGGAGAGCAACAAAGATGGTCAGGGGTCTGGAAACCAAGTTCTATGAGGAAAGGTTGAACCGGTTGGGTATGTTTAGCCTGGAGAAGACAAGACTAAGGGGAGACATGATAGCCGTCTTCAAATATCTGAAGTGCTGTCACGTAGAAGAATGAGCAGACTTTTTCTCTCTTGCTCCTGAGGGCGGGACTAAAACCAATTGACTCAAATTACAAGGAAGCAGATTTTGGCTAAACATTAGGAAGAACTTCCTAACGGGAAGAGCTGTTTGATGGTGGAACAGACTGCCTATGGAGGTGATGGGCTCTCCAGCCTCTGTTTGAAAACCTCCA
Organism: Sphenodon punctatus; assembly: GCA_003113815.1. NCBI lineage: Eukaryota > Metazoa > Chordata > Lepidosauria > Sphenodontia > Sphenodontidae > Sphenodon > Sphenodon punctatus. The sequence continues at coordinate 744,064 of QEPC01008893.1, read as the reverse complement.
GCGAAGGACAGCCATCTGTCAAGGATGCTATAGCTGCAGATTTCCTGCATTGAGCAGGGTGTTGGACTAGATGACCTCTGAGTACACTTCTAACCAGGGGCAGATTGGGAATTTAAAACAGCCCTAGAAAATATTCTGAAAGTGGCCTATGTTGTAGGTGGGGCTAATGCAACAATTATGGTTACATCACTATTATCCAGAACCCTCTTGATTTTCATGCTCTCCCTTGCTGCCTGTAGTTTTCTAAGGTAGGATCCAGACTTAGCATGACTTCAGTGTGTCTCTAGAACCCCACTAAAGTCTGAAGGCAGTAATGCGTCTGGAAGTGCAGTGGTGGTGGGGATGTTACATGCATTCTGTTGTTTGCTGATCAGTTGAGATTGAAGCCCCACGGCTCACATTCTGGAGGCCTCCGGACACAAACGGGACTTCAGTCTGCCTTGGGCTTACAGAACCCCACTAAAGTCTGAAGTCCTACTGCATCAATAAATACAATAAAACAGTAGAACCACTAAAATATCAATAAAATGCCAATAACAAAGTTGACATTCCCCCTATGACTGTGCTGCTCTTTCTTACCTGTTCTTGCAGCTTTGCCTACCTACTACTGGTGGTGTCTCAAGCTCTGTTGCAACTTGCTGGGCTGGATCCAGGAAAGTTGGGGCCCGTGTGGAATTGATAGGAATTATTGTATTACAATAAATCATCTAAAGTCTGTCTAAAATGTAATAAATACAGACTGTCCCAGGGGTCATACCCCTCTCCCCAAGCCCCAAATCCCCAAACTGCTGTCCCATGATCCACCTGACCCAAAGGCCAGTCCCGCACCAGAGGCTGGGCCCATCTCCCCCCTCATCCCCAAAGGTCTGGCCTGACTATTATTACAGAACTTAAAATAATTTCTGTAATTAGTACAGAACTCAGTGATACGTGGAAATGTGTAAGCATTGGCTATAAATCATGGGATTATGAATAAGCCTTAGGCTGTTTTCACAAATGTAAAAAATTGAGTATTATAATTGCTTGAAATAATACCGACTATTATAATTGTTTGAGTTTTGTAATATGTGAACACACTATTCCCCTTTTATAAAGGGAGATCTCGCTATTGTGAGCGCTAGTGATTCTTACAATGCAGTTCAGTGCAGGGGAGTTCCCTTCTGATCTTCCAGAATGTTCTGATAAGCTTTCAGTTAAAATTATTTCAATAGCTGAAATGGGACATGATACATTCACATGAATTGAGCAATGCTGTATACCAATATAAAACACCAACTACACAAATTTTGTTTAGCAGCAGCACTTTCTCAAATTTACAATACTAAAGCAATCTTGGTGAAGGGGCTCATTCTTTACGGGCTGACCCAGCTCCTTGGATTTAAGACACCGATTTTTAAGGGTAGCTAGATCAGTTCCTTCTTAGAGAAATTGGCTTGGAGAAGACACCCAGAAATAGATACTAGAATAATACAATCTTAGAGTTGGAAGGTACCTCCAGAGGTCATCTAGTCCAACACCCTGCTCAACACAGAAAATCCACAGCTACAGTACAGATAATGTACTGTTCTCTCCTAGATTAGATTAAATTTGGACTTTACAAAATGAAAACAAGAAACTGGCCCTGAAGTCAGTTGATTGAAATTTCAGTCAGCAGTTGAAACTTGGGATATGATCTTTGCTGATTTCCACGTATTTTTCCCCCAAAAAACCACTATGTGTTCCTGACTTATTTTAACAGCAGCAACCCCCCAAAAAAGAGAAACCACCTGTAAGCTTTTTAGGGCTTTGGTTCTGCCCTTCTCCCTCCCCCACACCTTCTGCCCATTCCCCACAAGCCTTAGTCTTACTCTCCCTCTTCCAGTTCTGCTTCTCCTTATACACCTCCTGCCCCCTTTCCTTCCCTTCTCTCACACCCCTGCCTCCCACACCCCTCCCTCTCCCTTTCACGGCTTCAGTTCTGCACCTCCTTCACATCTCCTACCTCCAATACCTTACCCCATCTCCCAGACACCTCCTGCCCCTTCTCCTCCACCTCTTCCTCCCTCCCTCTTTCTAACACAGCGCCTCCCCACCCTCATAACCTGCTTCATTTCTACCCTTCCCCCTTTCAAGAGAGAAATTAATGCCTGGTTAAGTAGCAATGACTCTAGCCAGAAGAATCCAAATACCCTCCTGAACTTAACAGGGTGAGACTGTTTTTTCAACCTGCTTGGATGATATCAAAATTGGTATCTGAAATATCCACGTTAGAGGTCACGTAAGCACAAACAAAAGAGATGTATTCAGTAGTTCCTACTTCTGCTACCTAGTAAGACTGAAAGGGAAGTAATTTCCTTGGCTTGGTGCTAACCCTGCAGGTGCAATCTAGAGTGCATCGTCTTCATTATTCCTCTTCCACTTCGTAAAATTGGAAGATTGACCTGTTTGTACTTGTTTTGCCACCAAGCTTGGGGGACGATACACGTTGCAGACTCAGCTGACCATTCTGTTTAATGTTTATCTTGCACTTAACTAAGAATAGAGAGCTGCCCAGCAGGAGGCAGGGATATCCTTGTTTATTCAACCCTATTAAACACAGAGCAGCAGAGCACCAACCACTAACTGATATTTGGGCAGAGAATAAAACTGGGCTCCCCATGCCATATCATTGTCTGTGTAACCTAGGAAACGGGGAGCTCCTGGCGATGCTGGCATTGGGTGTAGCTTCTTAGGGGGTCAGGGCAGCCAGCTGAGCCCCCCCTTGTGCCCCAAGTGTGTCTCTAGGTGTGGTAGCCTGAGTGCTGCTGATAGCAGCTAGTTCCGCTGGTTGGCCACCCCTCACTGGCATGCACACACACCCCAGCCCGCAGAAACAGCAGAAAGGCCCAAGGTAGGCTGCGGAGGCCGCCCCACCCACTCCCACCCCTGGCACGTCAGCTGGCCTGAGACCAGCCACTCCCCAACCACCACCGCCCAGCCAGCGAGAAGGACCTCCCTGCCGGCCTGCAGAAAGACTCGTGGTTGGCCACAGCACTCGCTCTTCGCCCCCCCCCCACAGCGAGAAGACCTGTCAGGCCACCCCAGTCCCCTCCCACGGCCCGCAGCAAGGGCCTGAGGCCCTGAGCTGAGGTGGAGGCCCTCCCTGGCCTGGCCCCAACCCCCTGGACCCAGCTGGTCCAGTCCTGGACTGATTCCTGAGGGATTGAGTTCCAGCCCCGTCTGGGACTGGGGGAATGGGGGTGGAGTTGGGGCAGGGAAGGGCCTCAGGCCCTTGCTACGGGCTGTGGGGGGTGCTGTGTGCTAGAAGGGTAGGTAGGACAGCCTGCCTCAGGACAAGCAGGCTTCTCGGGGGGTGGGGGGGTGTTGTGCCTGCTATAGCCTTCTTAGGCCACTTACCTCCCCAGTGAGCCGGCTCCACTGGTGCCTTGTCCTCTGTTCCTAGGACTGCTGTGGCTGCTCTAGTGCTCTGCCAGGCCAGTGCCACTTCTTGCCTGCCTCGAGGCTGGGCCCGAAGCTGCTCCTTTTCTCCCCCACCCTTGACCTCATCCGCTGCTGCTGTGTTACCTCAGTCTGTGTAGAATGGCCGCTTCGCTGCCCGGCCAGCCGTGTTCTGTGTGCCTCTCTCCACCACCATGCTGCGCGCGTGTACATACGCTGTAATCCCTTCCTGCCACAGGATAGAATTTGCTGCGTAATTCACATGAGCATGGATAAGTTCCTGTGAGGGGAGGAGAATTGGGGGGGGCTGGCCGCTGGGAGATCCCAAGTCCAGACCAATCAGGTGGTGATTCAGTCCGACCCAGCCCAACCCCTTAAAGACTTGAGAAGGGCCAGGCATGTTTTTATCTATTATCTGCTAACCCTTCGGGGTTAAGTGCTCCCAATTTAGGCGCCGGTAAGGGCTGGGCTAATTTTAGACCTTCTAATTTTGGTTAATTGTGTTTAAGTCTCGGGTTCAATTTTTTTGATCCCGACATTTACTCTATGATTAACTCTTAACTTATTAAATTATCTGTATCGCAGTTGTTATTGCTATATAGGAGGTGAAGGCTCCTACTTCTAGACTAGCTGTGCCGATATGCTTCTCTTTCTCAGATTTTATTTTGTATTTTATTTGGCACTTTGTATTTTGTCGTTTTATTTGTTATGACCTATGGTCAAGACAAATAAATTACTAGTACTTATCATGATGTTAGCCACCCTGAGACTTCAGGAAAGGACAGGGGGGAAAAGTCAAGCTAACTAAATAAATACATTAGCATTTAAAGAAAGAAAAAAGAAAAAAACCGCTTTGCCGGTAGGATCGGCCCCATGACCTCACTGGGGACATTGGCCCTTCTGGAAATATCTCGGTAAGGAGAATTGCCAATCAGTCCCCGCTTGCAACTATAAGGTTCTATTACCATAATTAACTTGCTACACTTAATGAATAATCATAGGGATGCTATATTTGCTGTTCCAGTAATGGAATGGTCTGTGTTGACCCTAATTGCCAGATCGCTAGCTGTGCAACTCACTGTTCATCTCTCCTGGACCTCTGTGGGAGACTTAACATAGTCCCACCAGGGAAAGCTCACTACTTCTTCACTTCAACTCGCTGCTTATCTTCTAATTGGTAAGATTTGTCAATTCAAGGGGGCTGGCCATCGCCTTGGGAGGTGCTCTTTAATATAGAACTCTTATTAGAATTTCTAGATATTATTTAATCTATATTTCTTATTCCTCTTGAGATCATTTATAGACTGATTTTTTTAATAAAAAAAAATATTAAAAAGGTATTGAATCTGGATTTTGTCTAACTCCAGAAATACTTGATCTGCTTTTTTATCAAATAACACACTTCCTTTTTGTTTTGTGTGTTTAAATAAATTATTACTTTACTTTCTGTAAACATCTTGTTTGAGAGCTAGCCAGCTACAAGAGTACAGGACAGTTAAGTTGAGTACAGGTGCTAGTTAAGGGAGGATAGTGCCTGAGCTCTAATAAACTGAGAGCTACTGGCGCCAACTGAAGCTAGGTGTGGTTCAGCCAGCCCAGGGGCTAAAAGGACTGAGCTGAACTCAGTCTGCAGAGTGTCAAGGAGACGGCAAGAAGACAGGAGCTACCTGAGAAGGATACCAAGGAGTGAGGAGGAGAATATCAGGCTAGAAGGGACTGTGCCTGGCCTAAGGGGCCTACTGAAAGATACTTGAGAACTGTAGAGGCCCTTGTGTATATATACGTAAAGAGAGTGTGTGTGTGTGTGTGCGTGTGTGTGTGTGTGTGTGTGTGTATGTGATATATAAAATAAAATATGCGAGTACTGGACTGCTAATTCCCTGTGTGGACCAGTGTCTCAGGGTTAGCCCAGCCCCATAGACCACTTACCCCAGAAAGCCGAGTTTTTTCTATCCCTCCTCAGCATGATCCTGATAGGTAAAATAGAAACCCTTCTGCCAGGGCTGACAGCCCCAAAGGAATGGCAGAATCCCAGGGGCATAGGCAGATGGAGGATATGCCCTGAGCCCAACATCTCTGGAGGCCATTAAACTGGGCTGGCACATCCCCAATATCTGTACCCCCTTTCACGGAGGGGTGGCATCATGGCACAAATGCCACCCTCTTCCATCTCTTTCTCTACCCCCACCCCCAGGGGAGTTGTGGCATTCTCACCCACTCAGTTTCATATTTTCCCTCCTCTTCTCTCCCTTTAAAAAATGTAAAAGTGGCCAAAAAACCCACTCTCAAACCTTTCCTCCTCCCAACTCTAGCCTTCCAAGCCACAAAATATTTGTGCTTCTCTGACACTTCTGGCCATCAACTAGTCCCATAGCTGAAATTCATAGATGGTGAAAATGTTAGTAGGGGACAAAGAAAGCAGAACTTCTCAATCCCTATTTTGCCTCAGCCTTCACAAAGGATGCTTTTAAACAAGATGCTACCATGCATTGCCACTCATTAACCACACGTTCTTTTGAAGGTGCTGAGTGGGGAATGCATGCTCCCGTGAGTCACGCAGCACCCACTCATGCACTGCTGAAAAATCTGTAGTGCACAATGTAGGGCAAGCCAAATGAAGCTTGCTACATGGCCATGGTAGCCACTGTGGGAGCTGCCCATTAGAATCCCTCCCCACTCTCAAGCCTTGCTTGTTTAAAAATGTCCAAAAAGGGAAACTGACCAGCCTGGCAAAGGATGTACAAGAATTGCAAGCGAAGATGGAGAAAGATTGAGCCCAGAATAGATGAAGAGGTGGTGAGAGAGTACCTACCTAACTATTTTGAATGAAAAGTCGTCAGAGCCGGGTGAGTTAACGCCAGGGGAATGAAAGAATTGGCAGAAGTACTCTCAGGCCTTTTTTCCACTATCTTGAAAAACTCTTGGAAAACAGGTAAAGTGTGAGAAGACATGAAAAGGGAAACATCCATAGCTATAAAAAAGGGGGAAAGGAGTATCCAAGAAATTACAAACCAGTGTGTCTAACTTCAATACCTGGTAAGGTACTACAACAGATTATAAAATTGGCAGTCAGTAAGCACCTTGATGACAATACAGCAATTGCTCAGTATGAATTTGTCAGGAAAATTCATGCTAGACTAATCTTGTCTTATTCTTTGATAGAGTAAACTAGCTTAGTGGGTGAGGGGGACATTGTGGGGATATCTTGATTTCAGCAAAATCAAGTTTGGCAAAGTTTCACACGAGCCTCACCTTGCTGACAAGCTTGAAAAGTGTGGGCCGGGAGACACTACAGCAAAGTGGATTCATGGCTGGTTGAAGAACTGTATTTGGTGGTCATCAGTGGTGCATCATCAAACTCAAAGGAGGTTTTGAGTGGGGTCTTGGGACTAGTGCTATTCACCATCTTATTACCGACTTGGATGAAGATGTGAAGGGAATACTTATCAAATTTGGATATGAAACAAAACTGGGAAGTGTAGGTAAGACCTTGGAAGATAGAACTAGAATTCAAACAAATTTTGATGGGTTGGAAATCTGGGCTGGAATTAATAAAACAAAATTCAGCTGAAAGAAATTTAAATTTCTGCAGTTAGGGAAGAAAAAACAAATACACAGGTATTTGATGGGGAATACCAGACATGGCAGCAGCACACTACACCACACTGGCTGTTTGGAGCATGATGGTATTTCCACCTGAACATGGGGAATCTGGCTCGCCCTAGTCAATGTGGAGGCCATTGTCCTCTCTCCAGATTGCACCTGAAAACAGGGGTGGTTGATGAGTTCCCTCCTTGCCTCCTCCTCCCTTCCTCTCCCCCCCCCCCTCCCAAAGTAACTTGCCCACAGTATGAGCATGTGGTATCCTGACAAGACTGCTTGTTTTGTTTATTTAATTTAATTTAATTTAATTTAATTTAATTTAATGCTGCCCTTCCTGTCAAGGCACAAGTTTGCTTACAGTCAAAAACATCTAAAAGTCCCTGCCCCCTTCCCCTAACTTACCCATCCAACTTTATCCCCACCTGCTAAATGCCTGGCCAAATAAAGTCTTACCACATGTCCAGATGATGAACAGGCTCGGGCTTAAACGAACCTCTAAGGGGAAGGAGTTCCATAATCATGAGCAGATGCCACCTGCAAGTGGACTCTCCTGGCTGACCTCCAAGGCCGTAACATAACATGAGGCAGTCATTCAGATACCTGGGACCCAAGCCATTTAGGACTTCATAAATGAAAACTAGTACCTTGAATTATGTTCAGAAAGCTACCGGTAGTGAGTGAAGATGCTGGAGCACAGATGTAATGTGCTCCCAGCAACCCACCTTCCCATAGAAGACAGGCCACTGCTTTCTGAACCAGCTGCAGTTTCCGAACAGTCATTGGGGCAGCCCCATGTAGAACATGTTGCAGTTGTCTAATCTCAATGTTATAAAGGCGGAGACAATGCTGGCCAAACCTGAATCTGCTAAAGGTTGCAGCCTTCTCACCTTGTAATTGGTGAAAAGCACTCCTGGCCACCGCTGCAACCTGGCAATCCAGGTGCAACAATCGATCCAAGCCCCAAGGCTGCGAACCTGAGTGACTAAAGAAGGGCAGACCCCACCAGTAGGGATCCCTATGTCTCCCAGGTCACATGGCTGGCCAGCCATCATCACTTCGGTCTTGTCTGGACTCCAGTCAGCTTGCCTCCATCCAGTCCCCAACGGCAGCCAGGTACTGGGTAAAGACTGAGACTGCAGGACCTGGGTCAGATGAAAAAGAGAGCTGGGTGTCATCAGCATACGGAGGACACTTCACTCCTAATCTCCATACAACCTCATTCAGGCCATCAGATACACATTGAACAGGAATGGAGACCCCACAGGGTTTCCCCCTGAAGAATCCCACAAAGGAGCTCCCAAGGGAAAGGCATGCCACCACCCATGACTACCCTCTGTGTTCTCCCAGCCATAGCAGAACCACTCAAGAGCTGTCCCGTGAATCCGTGCCATCACACAGCCGTGCCAAAAACACCCCATGATCAACTATTGAAGTTGCGGAAAGATCTAACAAAATCAACGGGGTACTATTTCCCTTGCCAATTGCCAAATGGAGGTCTTCAACCAAGGCCACAAGCGCAGTCTCAGTGCCATTCCCAGAACAAAATCCTGACTGATGTGGGTCCAGGAATACGATAGCACCGAGGTGTGCCTGAAGCTGCGAGGTAACCACACATTTAATAACCTTCCCTAAAAAGGGAAGATAAGAGACGGGGCGATAGCTGGCGGGGGAGTCAACATCAAGAGATGGGGTTTTTCAGCAGGGACCAGACAACCACAGTTGTCAAGTACCCTGCCCTCCTGAAGGGAGATATTGACGACCTCAGTCAGCAATAGCCCCAAAATATCCTGGCTAGCTTTCACCAACCAGGATTGGCATTAATCTAGTTCATAACTGGTTGCCCGCATCACCCTAAGCACACCTACTGCACCAGTGGGCAAAACCAATTGAAGCTGATCCAAGCAAACCTCTGCAACCCCAAACTCTAACTCTGCGTCCAAACCAGTAGTTCCTCCGTTGAGCAAAATAACGAGCTACTTTATCTGCAACGTAGGTGGCAAACTGTTCACAATGGGCAACTAATGACTCAAACTCCAGGTGAAGACAGCCAGGATTTAGCAGGCTATTCACCACCTGGAAGAGCTCTGCTGGATGGCACTTTGCAGATGCTATGGCAGCAATGAAGAAAGCTTTCTTTCTGTCTTCCCCCCCCCCCCCACCCCACCCCACCCCAGCATAGGCCTTCAAAAATGATCTATGCCACAGTCAGTCAAGTTTCACCTGTGCTCTAACCACCTACCCTCCCACTTTAGCAGTCTCAGGTTCTCCATAAATCAAGGAGACCTGCACGCCTGCTACAGAGGAAGCAGATGCATGTGTGCCACTGTGTTGTTGGCCTGTACTATACCACAGATCATCCAGGCCATCGACAGAAAGCTCGACAAGGTCAGTGGGTAAATCTCCCAGAGAGATTGCTTGCTCGGTCCTGCTTCAAAATGCTTCCTTCCGTGGATACTAATTCTGCTGTGCTGTGCTAATAAACAAGCACAGAACTGCTAGTGGACATCTCTCAAGCAACTCACAGAAGTTGCAACTATGGGTTCATTCAGACGTGCTTTTAAATCGCAAAGCAGCAGCGGCGGCATCGTGCAATTTAAAGCACCGTGCACTTCCGGGTTGGTGTGAATGCACCGAGTGCGCACATTTCAGCCTAATCCGAACTGTTGGAGTGCGGTTTTGAAAGCTGCTCGGAGCAGCTTTCAGAATCTTGTAGGACTCCACATGTGAAGTCCTGAGGAGAAAAGAAACAATCCCCAAGCACCACTCGCTGAGTTCTTCTGGCTGGGAAAGAGCGGAACCATTCAAGAATAGTCCTGCCCACCCCAGCTTTGTCCTGCAGGTGCATCATCAACATCTCATGGTCAATGGTATCAAACGCAACAGACAGATCTAACAGAGTCAATTGACCCTGATCCAATTTTTGATGATAGTAGATTCTTCATCGATCTTCGATAGTCAGCCAAGGCCAAAAGTGCAGCCTCAGTGCTATAACCTGGATGAAAGCCGGGCTGCATGGGATCAAGAAAACTGACGCCATCCAGGTGTCCCTGCAGCTGCCGAGCCACAACCCATTCAATAACTTTCCCTAAAAAGGGGAGGTTAGAGACAGGCCAATAGCTGGCAAGGAAGTCAATGTCAAGTAGTGGCTTTTTAAGCAGAGGCCGAACTACCATCTCCTTGAGGCAGCTCAAAACTCTGCCCTCTCGAAGGGAGGCATTGACCACCCTGGCCAGCAACAGCCCCACCGTCTCCCGACTGGCCTTAACCAGCCAGGATGGACACGGGTCCAGTTTACAAGAGGTGACCCTGTCAGCCCCAAGAACCTGCTTTCCGTCAGCGGGTGCCACCCACTAAAATGGATTCCATAAAATTGGACAAGGCGGGGCTTCTACAACCTCTGGTTCTCCCATTGTCAAACGTGGCATTGAAATCATGGTGGATATGAGCACTCTTATCCGCAAAGTAATCAACAAATATGTCATAGCGGGCACTGGAGAAGTCCAGTTCCAGGCAGAGTGAGGCTGGACTGACCAGCCCCTTCACCACCCAGAAAAGCTCAGCTGGATGAAACCTTGCGGATGCTATGAGGGCAGCAAAGAATTCAAATCAAATGTTTATTTGGTGTAACCATTGGTCTTTGCCTTAATAAATCAAAACCATTTAAAAATTTGTACAAAATAGTACGTCACACTTCTTAAATAATAAAACATTTAAACCTCAACAATTTAACCCAAAGGGAAATCAAAATAATACACAATAATACAGGATATTTAACAAATCGTCATAAGGTCCTGCGAACCAGGGCCCTACATGGGTAACCATATTTAAAAATCCAGATTTTGGCAGTTTATACCTCGAGATTGAAGAAAATTTCCTCTTACAATAAAAGCCTGCAAAAGGAACTTGGCTACCCTAGCAGAAATCTCAGGGGATAAATCTTCTAGTAAGAACTTCTCAAGTTCAGATGTAGTTCTACCGGGCCGCTTTCCCAAAAGCTGCACCAGTCGGTGCTCCCTTAGGGTATCATACATTTTGCAGTGGATTAAAATATGACCTACGGTTTCAATTTCGGAGTTGTCGAATGGGCACAGTCGCATAGCAGAAGGCACAGCAGACAAACGACCTTCCCGAAGCCTGGATGACAGAGTATTCATCCTAGAGGAGGAAAAAAAGATACCTTTCCCTATAAGAGGTAAGTGCATGAAGATAAGGCGCCATAGTCCCTCTAGGTGCTGCTAAAAACTGAAAATTATTTAGGGACCAGAAATCCACCACTAGGGCTAAATCTTTCTGCCTGTCCAAGTCTGGCAATCACCTTCTTTCTGCCTTTCCAAGTCTGGCAATCACCTTTCTGCCTGTCCAAGGATGGCAATCACCTTTTTTCTCCACAGGCTCAAATGATTATCTTGTTGGAACAAATCCAACAAACGTCCCGGGAGAGGCTTCTCAGTTCTTAGCCACAACGTCAGAGTCTAACAAACCCATTTCAAGCCTGAGGGCAGCTGATGGAATACAGTTTATGGCTTTCAATAGCATTCAAAAAAATTTGGTCCGAACAAGACAAAGCTTATCCTCCAGGGAAAGTGCACAGATTGCTGCCCCATACAGTAATTGGGCCATCACCTTAGAACCAAAACTTCTTAAAGCAGGTGGAATCACTCCCCTTTTGCAAGAGTAAAAAAATCTAAGAATGGCTGCCGAGGGACTCTTAGATCTCAACATTGCAAAATTTAGATGGGATTTCCACCCCCCTTTAGAAGAAAAGATCAGACCCAAATACTTATACCATCCAACTTGTTCGATCTGGTGGTCCTTTAAGAACTCTGTTTTTGCTGCCTGCACAGCCACAGCATAGACCTGTAAACTCGCTCTATGTTGCAACCGGTCAGCTTCAGCATGTGAACGACGCCACTGTCACTCTGCCACCTTTCACACTTCAGTTGCCGCAGATCCTCTGTAAACCAAGGAGGTCTGCGGCACCGATGCTTTGGGAGCGGATGCCTAGGAGCTGTCTGGCTGATGGCCTCTGTCAGCAAGGTGTTCAAAAAAGCTACAAGGTCATAAAGTAAACTCTCATCAAGATCACAGGGTAACTCTTCAAGAGCATTCCGGAACCTCCTTGGTTCCAGAAGTCTCCGGGGGCGAGCCATCCGAATTGGTTCTGCGCTTCTCCGGGGGCAGATGTGCGCCAGAAGACAGGACCGCAGGAGGTAATGCTCCATCCACGACAAGGGCTCCGCCGACACCTTGAGGAGTGGGGGCACTAACGGATCCCTCGCCTCAAGGTCGGTGCAAAAAATCAGGCCCAGGGTATGCCCCCCCCCCCCATCATTTGTCGAGCCGTTGACCCTTTGAGATAAGTCCACAGTGGCCATAAACTCACATTCTGCCCCTCCCAAGACTGGTGTCGGCATGGATGTTGAAATCCCTCAAGACCAAGGTCTTTGGGGAGCGCAACACCACCTCCAACACCAGCTCGGCTAGAGCGTGTAGGGATGTTGCTGTACAGGTCGGTGCACGGTATATCCGAAGTACCCCTAATTTGCCTCCCGCCAAATCAATCACAAGATGGAGGCCCTCAATACACCACCTCACAGCCCATGAATCCCTAAAAGTCATGGCTACACCGCACCCCCATCCCTCTAACCATGGCTAGTGCTGCATGGAATACCCAGCTGGAACAAGGTCAGCCAAAATGGGCCCAGACTTGGTGTCCAACCAGGTTTCCGTAATACACACGACGTGGGCTGCATAGTGCAGGATCAACTCCCAGATGTTGATTTTTAGGCCTGTGGGAGGTCCTGCCTTGTCATGAAATCCTCCTGCCAACCATAGCCCTACTCAGTGGGTATAAATAAAACAATACATTAATAAGGCCTAAAATCCTAAGAAAATAATGAACAGTAGAATCCCCAAAGGTCATCTAATTCAACCCCCTACTCAATTCAGGATAATAATCGCAGAATTTCAAGAGTTGGAAGGGACTCTGGCATTGGAAGGGCCTCAGCGATCATCTAGTCCAACCTCCTGCCCAATTACAGTGACCAACCAAAAATATCAGTGGCTAGCCATCAATCCAGCCAACATGACCACTCCAGGGCTAAGCATGGAGAGTGAGGGGGAAAGCAGCTCCCCCAAAGCCACCCACGTGGCTTGCAATGCTGCAGCATGAGCCTGAACAGTCCCTCAGCCACCCTGCACAAAGGAGCAGAGCTGGCAAAATTGTCCCTGGCAGCTACCTCAGCTCACCGCTGCCTCCCCCGCACCATGGTAAACAAGTGGAGCCGACGGATCTGGTGGCGTAGGCAGACTAATGCCGCTCCTGAGAAAAGCTCTCCTCGCCGTGAACCACCAGGGGCCATCCATGTAGTGACAATGCTCCCCGCTACAGGAGAGAAGTGGAGCCGGCTGCACTATCCCCATTCCAGAGGGAAAGCTCCTCTGGGCGCTGCTCCTTCCCCGCCCTGAATTACAGGGCCGCTCATGTGGCCACAATGTTCCCTGCTACAGGAAGAGGAGTGGAGCTGAGTGCACCATCCCCAACCACTGCCTCAGCTGAAAAAGGCACCCGAGGAAAGGTTTCCTTGCGTAAGGCGAGAAGCTGGCAAAGCTGTCCGCCTCAGGCGAAGGTGCAGCCACGTGGAAGCGGCACCGGCCAATTGGGCAGCCCAATAGGTCAATAATGGTATGCCCGAGAGCTCCGACAGTCCGGAGGGAGCCAAGGAGAAGGGGGAAGGCCCACACTGAGCCCAGAGGCACATGTGGTGACTAGCACAGGTGCTAAGATGCTTCTGGCCCTTTGCAGTGTGGCTATGATGGTCATCTCCACCCCTGGAGCCGGTCCCCTTTCACCTGGGCTGGCCCACCTGGCCAGGGCATATCAGGCCCAGTTCCTGGAATGGGCATATGCAAAAATGCCCCCATTTAGGGCGGGAGCATCTCTTGCCATGACCACTACTAGGTTTCCCACAGAATGCTGCATGACTCTGCAGTGACTCTATGGTGCAGATAGATTGACAGAAGGATTAAACATGTTACTGAAAATGTGTGGTGGAGTTCATGCAATTGCTGAACTTGGGTAGTGGAGCTACATTTTTTGGACTAGATGCACATTGCACCTGCAGCATCTTGCGACGTATAAATAAATAAACTTTATTCTTGCACTAGCTAGAGCCATGGCCCTACATAAAACCAACATAAAATCATCGAAATTCCTGCACTTGCAGGCTTTAAAGCACAAGTCAAATACAGTGGTTACAAAACAAAGTCGAGTCTGAGTCAATAAAAATCAGCAGAAACATAGATTCTGTTTAACATACAAGAGTCCTATGTGTGTCAGGTTCATCTAAACATCCAAATTTTCAGTACGCATAATAAAATAATCCCAGGCCATTTTTGCCGTCCCGAGAATTGCTTCTCGGGATTTATTTCCAATGCAATGTAACAATAACTGCAAGGGTGACAAGTTACTCATCTGCGGGAGTCATGATGTCAGGTGGGTATCTCTAAGGAATTGGGTCCAGGGGCACACAAACATTAGATGAGGAAGATCTTCTACCAAACCTTGACCGCAAGAGCAGATCCTATCCTGCCACCGAACACCGGATCTCCGCCCCTTCAAAACTTGGGATGGGAGGAGATCCAATCGAAGCAGGGTCATGGCCCTCCTTAGGCTGGGGGCTTCCAAAATTTCCAAATATTCCTCACACTTAAGCGTCTGCTTAAACATTTTATAAAAAGGCACACAGCTAAGCGAGTGTATTGTACTCAGTTCAATCTGAATAGCTTGGTCTCTCAGTTGTCTACATATTAGGCGCTTTTGGGTACAGAGTGGCAAAGAATCTAACATTTCCCTTGAGAGACCCAAATAATGCAGCTGCCTAATAATTTTATCCCTCCACAACCTGGGGGAAAACCAATTCCCTGCCTCAACATAGCATTGATGAGGTAGACGGAACTCAGGCATGCTGGTCAACTTGGACCAATAATTCAGTGCTGTTATCTTTATTTTAATGTCCATTGAAAGCATTCCCGTTTCAAATCTAAGCAGACAGGCCGGGACCGGACCGACTGTGGAACCATAAGTATCGCTCTTAAAAAAGCGATTTTGTAATCTTTCAAGGTCTCCAGCCACAGACAGGCCCCAGACTTCTGCCCCATACAGTGCAGCCGATCTGGTTTTTAACTCAAACAATTTTAGAGCTGGTTTTACCAGTCGCTCCCCATGGGTCTTCCAAAATTTTAGGAGACCCCCAATTAACTGGGAAAGTTTTAATCTAACACCCTCTACATGATGCTGCCACGAAGTCAAGGCTGAAAAGTGAATCCCCAAATAACTATAGCTTTCAACCTGCTCCAGTTGTTTCCCATCCAGCAGCCATACTTGCCTCCTTGATCGTTTACCCATAACTAAAACCTTAGATTTACTATGGTTTATCGAGAGATGCATAGACGAGCAGAACTGACTAACTCTATCTAGCATCCACTTCATACCCAGCAGGGCAGGTGATATTAGCACCATGTCATCTGCATATAGCAAGATGGCCACGGACCTGCCCTGGATTTTGTCTGGGAGATAATAGCCTCCTTTTAGAGCAGAAACTATTCCATTAATATAAACATTAAAAAGAAAAGGGGCCAGGACGCAGCCTTTTTTAACCCCGTTAGTAACTGGGATTTGATTCGTGAGGTGGCCACCCTTATCTAATATGACCCTAATTGACGTTTTGCTATATAGAGCTTGGACCAGACAGACCAGCCTACAATCCATATTTGTGCTGAGGAGTTTCTCCCAGAGCAAGTTCCTATCGACTGTGTTGAACGCCACGCTTAAATCCAGGAAGGTTGCCCCCAACCTCCCCTTCCTGACTTTTACATATTTATCTGCCAAATGCGTCCGTGTCAGACAATGGTCAGTAGTTGCATACCCTGCCCGAAATCCTGCTTGCTCCGGGAAAAAATCAGCGGCTGCAGCCCAGGCTTCCAATCTAACGAGCAGAATCCTGGCATATAACTTGGCATCTTGTGACCTAATCCTCTCTCTCATTAAACGTGCATGTGTATATGTGATATTCCCAGGCTTGGTGTCTCGTGTGAATACAGGCAGAGTCCAAATCCCATGTATTTTTTCTGTGTTGCAAACATGAGTGAAAAACAGTAAACATTTGGCATTAAAATATGTATACTAGCAGAATTGCATAGCAATTTCTAAGAGATAAAACCAGTGCATACCCATGTGTAGCATAAATTGGAGTGTAGACAATATGTTTTCCCATCTTTTCCACAAGCAGAAAGGAAGGAGTTCCCAGACAGAGGTTTAGGGAGGGCATGAGAGGTAGTTATTCTGCATACTTTGTGAGTCCAGAGCTACAGGAATGAGGGGAAGGGTTAGTGGTATGACTGGGCATCAGCCATGAAGCCCACCAGGCAGTGCTGTACTGGGGCAGCTGATGGCAACTGCTGCTACAGTCTTGGCCTGCTCTTTGTGCCTGCCCCCCCACCCCCCAGTGTGGTGCCCAAGAGAACCCTGTAAGCTGTCACAGCAACAAAGACTTTATTATTGGCAATTTTATTCCTGAACAGGAAAACTCTGCTTGAGTTTTAGATATTGCAGCAGGTTTGTAAAATAGATAAAAGGATGTTTTTGCCCCTCACTACTATATGCAGAAACTCATTTTCAGCCATTTTTTGTCACTTTCAGTACAGAACTGCACTTCCAAATGATGATGATTTTACACTAGTACTACCTAGGTTATGTTTTGGAAACGTAGCAGATTCAGAGTATTTTTATTCTTGCTCTGTTTGTTAATGACTTATGTGAGTCTAAAACTAATCTGCTTTCTCAATAAACTAGCACTTCACAATTGATTAGTACTAGTGTTTGAGTGCTAGTTGGTGTTCACTGGAATTTATTTTGTTTTTTAAAGCAAGGGGTTAGAAATAACCATTTTCTCAATTGGAATGTGTGTTTCAAAAGTGTACATACTGTTCATGATACGATTATAAAAACTGCATAAAACTTTTATTATTTAGTTTTTTGTTTTTGACTTTCTTGGGTATATCAACATCCCAGTGGTTGGTTGCATTTGTTTTGTTGTTGTTTTTAAATGGCAAGAACAAAATGGATTCAAGTTAGACTAGTACTGTCAGGGAATATTTTGAGGCTCCCTCCATCTGCCTCTACTCCTCTCTCCATCACCGTGTTCCTGTTATTCCCCCCCCCCCCCCCGGCTCCCTCTCCTCCTTTCTCTCTGAGTTCGAGTCCTGGCTCACCCTATTCCTCTCTGACGACATCCCCACACTCATCTTTGGCGACTTCAATATCCATGTTGATGCACCCTCCCAACCTTACATCGCAAACTTCCTCTCCTTAGCCACCTCCTATAATCTCCACCTCTGAACTTGTTCCCCAACACACACTGATGGTAACTCTCTTGATCTTGTGTTCTCTAGGAACTGTTCTGTTTCCGATCTCTCCTTCGAATACCATCCCATCTCTGACCATTTCCTTCCCTCCTTCAACCTCTTCCACTGCTCCCTCTCCCTCATCTCCTCATCCCTTCTGCGATCTGCAGTCCATTGTGCCCCAGGATTTTGCCTCCTCCCTCTCTCCTCTTCTCCCCCCAGTCTTCTCCTCCTCCCCCTATTCTGCCATCTCCGCTTTCAAGTCCTCCCTCGCCTCCACCCTCGACTCCCTTGCCCCTCTCTCCTCCCACCCAGCTTGCTCCTGTAACTCTCGCCCTTGGCTCACCCCCACCATTCGCCATCTCCGCTCCTGCACCTGGGCTGCGGAACGCCTCTGGCACAAATCCCACTACCACGCTGACTTCCTCCACTTCAAATTCTGCCTCTCATCGCTCAACTCTGCTATCTCCCTCGCTAGACAGCAGTACTATGCCTCAAACCTTGAGTCCTGCTCCCGGGACCCTCGCCACATCTTCTCCACCTTTTGACTCCCTTCTCAACACCCCCTGTCCTTCTCCTCTCTTTTCTCTCCGCTCAGGATCTTGCTCTCTTTTTCACCTCTAAGATTGACAAGATCCGCCTGGATATCGCTTCAAGTCCTCTCCCCCTGCTACTCCCACTCCCTCTCCCTCCTCCCCCCACCTCTCTCCTGTCCTCCTTCCCTCCCTGAAGGAAATCTTCTCCCTGCTCTCCTCCAACCCCTCCACGTGCCCCCTGGACCCCATTCCCTCCTGCTACTTCTCCTACCTTGACCTTCATTGCCTCCACCGTCGCCCCTCCCGTCCTGCACATGATCAACCTCTCCCTCTCTACCGGCTCCGTCCCCTCTGCCTTTAAACACGCCACTGTCTTCCCCCATCCTCAAAAAGTCCTCTCTGGATCCCTCTGAACCCTCTAATTACCGTCCTGTCTTGCTCCTCCCTTTTGTTTCCAAGCTCCTTGAACGGGTTGTCTACTCCTGTTGCCTCAACCTCCTCTCTGCCATCTCCTCCCTTGACCCACTCCAATCTGGCTTCCGCCCCCTCACTCCACTGAAACTGCTCTTGCTAAGATCACCAATGATCTTCTTGTGGCTAAATCCAACCGCCTTTACTCTATTCTTGTCCTCCTTGACCTCTCTGCTGCCTTTGACACTGATGACCACTCGCTCCTGCTTGAATCGCTCCACTCCCTTGGATTCCGGGACTCTGTCCTTGACTGGTTCTCCTCCTACCTTTCTGACCGCTCTGTCAGTGTATCTCTTCCTAACTCCTACCCCTCCCGGTCGGGGTTCCCCAAGGCTCCGTCAATGGCCCGCTCCTCTTCTCTATCTACACCCAATCTCTAGGCAAACTCATGCCTAGAGATTGGCTTCCAATATCATCTATACGCTGACGGCACTCAACTCTATCTCTCCACTCCTGCCCTCTCCCCCTCTGTTCAAGCTCGTCTCACCAACTGTCTCTCCGATATCTCCACCTGGATGTCTCAGTGCCAACTCAAACTGAACATGGCGAAAACTGAACTCCTGATCTTCCCTCCCAATCCTTCCTCTCCCTCTTCCCTGTCAATTACCGTTGACGGGGTCTCCATCCTCCCTGTCCCCCAAGCTCGCAGCTTGGGCTTCATCTTCTACTCACACCTTACCTTCAAACCCTACATTGGCTCCGTGGCCAAATCCTGCCACTTCTCCCTCCACAACATTGCCAAGATCCGCCCTTTTCTGTCCGTCTCCTCGGCCAAAACTCTCATCCACGCTCTAGTAATCTCACGCCTTGACTATTGTAACCACCTCCTCGCTGGCCTTCACCGCACTTACCTTTCTTCCCTTAACTCTGTTCAAAACTCTGCTGCCAGGATCATCCACCTAGCCCGTCGCTTTGACCCCATGCAGCCTCTCCTCTCCTCTCTCCACTGGCTCCCTCTTCTTGAGCATATTCTGCACAAGCTCCTCGTCTTCACCTACAAAGCCCTTCACAACCTCGCTCCCCGCTACCTCTCTGCCCTGCTCGAGCACTCCGCTCCTCCTCCCTCACCCTCCCACGCTTCCCCTGCTCCCCCAACCGCCTTCGTTCCTTCTCCCTCGCTGGCCCGCATGCCTGGAACTTCCTCCCTACTCTCGTCCGCCTTGCCCCTACCCTCCACGCCTTCCAAGTTCCTCCTCAAAACCCACCTCTTCCTTTCTGCCCTTCCAAACTCCTGCTAAGCACCTGTTATCGGCAAATTCCCAATTTACTGTAACCAAGCTAAGAACGTGTACCTGAGCTCTCGCATCCTCATGAATGTCACATCCCTTGTCTCTCCCTCTGTTTTCCCCTTCCCTGTCTCCCCTCCCCCTGTCTTTAGATTGTAAGCTCTCGAGCAGGGACCATGTCTATCTTATTCTTTGTAAGCACCAGGTAAATTGCTGGTGCTATATATATACTTATAATAATAATAATAATTAATAATAAATAATAATTAATAACCCTGTATAGCCAATCAACCTTATTTTACTGTGTTTAAGGGGATAATGGCTTTTTCATTCCTTGCTAAACTTACATGGTGGTGTAAACATTGATGTTCTCTCTTACATTATTTGCAGCAGTTTTGAACACACAAGAAAACAACTTGAACTTGTTTTTATCTAATGTTTGGGTTTTATTTTTAAACAGAACTTCTTGGTATACATAAGCAAGCAACTGTAGGCTTTTTGACACTTATGGAATCACTAAGATACTGTAAGGTAAGCTTCTGCTTTGGTTTTTGAAATTGTCTCTGTGATCACAGTTATACTGATAACTTACGGAGTTATTGGCATTAAGGAATCCTACTTTTCTGATAATGCAGTTAGGCAATATGTCTAAAATTGTTGAAGAGTATCATTTGATAAGGAATAATAAGCTTATATTTCCAGTATCAAAAAGACACTTAAGGATGGTAAGTGTCTACATTTCTAAGAGATTTACAATATGTGTCTCTCATTACTGAGACAACACGTTGTTCATTATTGACAAAGTTAATAATGCATGCCTGTCTAGCTGGTGGTAACTTTCCTCAGTCATAGGAATCTGTTAAGTATTTGAGGTTCTAATTTGTCTCCTGATGTATTGTTTCAAAACAAAAACCTTTGGTTATACAAGGGAAGTAAAGGCTTATTAAATATTTAAATTTATTGCATAGCATTTTGACAGGTGGCATTTCTCCCAGTTTCTTTAAAATTTAAATTGGTTTTTGTTCTTTTATTTTTGCCACTGATAAGGAAGATCAGAGTTTTATACAGGAGAACTGCTTTGCAGCCAGTAAGATCCTTTTGATTAAAAGCTGGTTTTTGTTTTGTAACTATGCTAAGTCCAAGGTATTTGTGAACGTATATGTTGTAACTTACTTTTTCTTGGTTTCATGTGATCGCTCTTTTACTTATTTTTAAAGGCTGTTTGGTTATTTAGCATGTGGGATTTTCCATTGCTTTAAATATATCTAATTCAAAATGTAATGGAAGCCACTTTGCTGCATGGATGGAAATATGCAACAGAAATGCAAGTTGTGGCTGTTTTAAAGCATATGGTAATGCAGAACCTCCTTGTTAAAGGATGTTTCTAATGTGGAGATTCTCAGTGACTACACTGTATCTTTCACGATTAAGTCAAAATTGTAAAACATTCCTCTGAATGTTGTTCCATCCTGCAATACTTCTGACACAGGTGGTTCTTTTTGAACTATGCTAAAGCAGTTCATCTTGACATGCTGTGCTAGACTGTTATGTAGAGACGGTCTGTTAAGTGTAGACAAGCAGTTTGTCCAGATAGGGAGGCGTCTAGATGAGGGAGCAGCACTCCAATGTGCAGCAGTTGAAAGTAACCCAGCAATGAAGAGCATCAAAGCAAAGCACTTGAAGCTTTAATGTGTTCAGGTGTTAACAGCATAATAAAAATAAAATCATGAACTAAGTTTTATAAATTAATCATATCTTTTCTGCTTTTTAAAAAGCATTGGAGGAAAGAAAACCTGCTGTTTTAACAGTTTGTTTTGGCTTCACATCAACAGAAAACATGCTAAATATTATAATTACCAGTTTACAAACACAGTAAGTTTAATGATCCTGGTGTAAACAAGTTGTTTATAACAAGTTACGTGAATCATCAGTAAAGTCTCCAAGGCTACTTTTATTTTTATTTTTTTGCTAAAAGGAGATAAGAAAATTGCCTCCAGCATCCTCTTGCAAAGCTCGTTGAGACATTTCAACATTGTGGTGGACTTTAATCTGCTTTACAAAGGTCAAAATGACTGTATTTTAAAAGGTCAAAATATTGAACTATCAACCACAGTTGCCGATTTGGATTTTCACTGTACTGGTGCATCTTTTTAATTGTGCTTTATTTTATTTTTTCTTAAGGTTGGTTCCTACTTAAAATCTCCAAAATTTCCTATTTGGATACTTGGCAGTGAAACACACCTTACAGTCTTTTTTGCCAAGGTAAGATAACTCCCTTCAATATTGTGTGCAGGCTGAACCGGATCATATAAATTCAGAGTTCAGATATTGCTACAGTATGAGCGTTAATCTAAATATATAATTACCAAACATTTTTACTCAAATTCTAAAACTGCAGATTCAGTCAACTTTAGTAGTAGTTTATTAAGTTGTATGAAGTCTTTCTGATAGTTAAGCTGTCAGAGTCTGAGATCTTAGATTGCTGTATTTCTGGGAAGAAATGTTTGAGTAATGAGCATGGGGTCTCATTGTAATTCTACCTTTGAAAGATATTAAATGGACAGCTATAGTTCAGGTGCTTATGTTCCTGGTTGTGTAAAATTAGTGCATGTTAGGTGAATACAAGAAGCTTTGAATATGGTAAAGTGTTTTATGGCACATCTGAGAGAAGTGATTAACCTGATTTAATTCAATACTGGATGTTCTCCACATGTTGTTTCCATTGTTTAGGGAAGACATTTTTGCTTAAGTCTAGTTTTACCTCACTTAAAATTTTTCTCAGTTAACTTTTACATGTGGTGATGTCTGAGTTGAAGTAGTGTCTTCTTTACATACTAATCTTGAAATGAAAGTAAGTATCAAATTGAAGTGCAAATCTCTGCCTGCTAGAGATGGTTTTCACATAGAGCTTCTAGGAGAGTCCTGGCGGTGCTGCTACTCTTTCTTTCTTTCTTTCTTTCTTTCAAAAAGATTATTTTCAGACTACTTGATTTTTATCAAGAGAAAATTGTGATCTCCATTAGCATTTCCTGTCCAGGTGGGTGAAAATCTCAATTTCCTGGCCCTGGTATTTTTTCCATTTTCTCCCTCTTTTTTCCCCCCATTCTCTGTTTAAACAAAATTCATAAATCCCTGATACTTTGTCTGCTTTAGTTGCTCCCCAAGACGGCCTTTAGTAATTGCTTATTTGGATTTTACACTCCCATCTTAAATTCTCAGACCTCCCTGTCAAAGAGGAGGATCTTGCCTCCTCCTTCAAGAACTAGTTTGATAACATTTGCCTTGACTTACTTCCTACCCTTCTCTTTTCCATTTCCTCCTCCCCTTCTGTTCCTCTTGTTTTTTTTTGTATCTTCCTTTTCTCTAGCTTTCTTTTGATGAAGTTGCCTCCTTTTCCTTATCCAACTCTCTACCTGATCCATCTGCCTTCTCCCCTCCCACCTCTTAACTGTCACTGCCCCCAGTGTTACACCTTCTCTATCGCACATCAATCTCTCCCTTTCTACTGGCTCCTTCCACTCTTCTTCACTCAGTTAAAAAACCCACTCTTGATCCCCTTCTTCCTCTTCAAGCTATCATCTTGTATTACTCCTCCCCTTCACTTCCAAGATCTTGGAATGAACCGTCTTGACTTCCCTCTCTTCCAGTTCCTCCCTTGACCCCCTCTTCAGTCTGAATTCTGTACTTTCCACTCAACTCAGACTGCTGCTGCTAAAACCACTGTAGCAGGGTCAGGCTGGGTACCTGGACCTCTGGCCCTTTAGGAGGAGGTTGTGCCAACCTTGAGGGCATAGCCACTGAGGTGGTGCTGGATGGTGCCTTGAGGTGTCTCAGCTGGGCTAGCCTCCAGGGCCTAGCAACTAAGTGACTGAATAGGGTCAGCTGGTCTGGGCATGGCTTGGCCAGCCCCAAGGCTAGAGAAGGCTGCTGACTGGGGAGGAGAGGCAGGAACCAGGAAGGGCTCTGCCTCTTGAGCTGGCTGCAGGAGGGATGGTGTCGAGTCAGCAGACCCTGAGGAAAGGCACTACTTGAGGGCTAAAGGGGACAACTGAGCTGATAGCTTGAACCGGACTATGGGTGTTTTGATACCTGACTGGAAAGGAGTAGGACTGTCCTTAGCCAGAAGAGGCACCCCTGACTCCTGTACATGGTACTGGTTGGTAGAGAATTGGGTGGTAGACATGTACATGGTTGGTAGAGAATAAAGGACACTATTGAGAAGATCCTGTGGAGGTCTGGATCTTTGGGGCTGGAGCCTGTAAGTACTTACTCTGGACCCAGTGGACCCTGTTACAATGACCACATGGCCAAGTCTAATGGCCTCTATTCTATCCTCATCCTGCTCAGAATCTGTCATCTTTAACACTGTAGACCACACCCTCCTTGTTTCTCTTCACTCCCTCATTTTCCAGAACTCTGATTGAAATTGGTTCTCTTCCTTTCTCTCAAACTCTCCTTCAGTATTTGTCTTGCTAGTATCTCTTCAGTCCCATTTTCCCCTCTCAGTTGGAGTTCCCCCAACTTGAGATGTGAAGGCCTGGAAAAATTCAGTGGGTGAGATCGGACTCTGGTTGGGGGGTGATTGTTTTCCCCTTTCTTTCCCCTTTTTTTCACAATGGGAATTTGGGAAACATTGAAAAAACCTCTTAAGAAATATTTTATTTTAGAATATGATGAATGAAATGCTTTTTAAGACAAGATTTTAAGGTATTGTTTGTTACAGCTTCCCCTACTCCATCAAAATGATTTCTAATAACTTGTATATATGAAATAAACTAACATGTGACAGAGGAGAGAAGCTTATTTCAATCCATGCAAATCTTCAGTTTTCTGAAGTCCATGAAAATAAAAACAAAGGTTCAGAATCAGAAACTATTGATATTTCAGAAGCAGTCTGATTAGACAAAGAAACTTGTGACGCTAGTATTTCCTAGGATATATTTGATTGTTTAAATGACATGATAATGGTTTCATGTGGCGAATTTTGTCTCCAGCCTTAGAGGGGTTTTTTCTGAGCTTTTTTTTTTAAAAAAAATATCTATTTATTCTGTTTCGGAGAATGCTGACTGTATGGAGGAGACTTTAAGTCCAGATAATAAAAACTTCCTTTTATTTACTACAATGTTGATGGTATCTATTTTTAACTTTTATTTTGTTTCCTACTTCTCATGAACTGGCAAAAACTAAGATATGCTTAAGGGTATCTTAGGGTGCAACATCTTGTAGCTGCATCTGTAACAATAATTACAAATAATTATTTGTAAATGCCTTAGTTTTATTGAAACAATGACAAATTATTTGTAATTATTATAATTTGGTTGGTCCATAAAATAGTAATGTTTGGTATATTTATGAAATTTGAACATATAAATGCCGTAGTTTTATTCAGACAATATTTACAAATAATATTGCACCCTAAGGTGCCTAAGCATATCTTAGTTTTTGCCAGTTCATGAGAAGTAGGGGGGGAAAAAAGTTGAAAATAGAAACAAATAAGTTTCTGTTGGTTTAATAATTACAAATAATTATTTGTAATTATTGTTTGAATAAAACTACGGCATTTGTAACTTTTAAGCTCCATAAATATACCAAACATGACAATTTTACGTGCCAGCTAAATTATACATAATACATTTTATGTTCTCAATTTACTAAAGTAAATTTAGATTGGATAAGAAAATAAGTATTGCATATATTTAAACTTTCCCCCAAAATTTCAATTCCCCCCCCCAAAAAAATATATATAAAAAAACCTGGGGAGGAGGGGAAATGGTTTTTTTGCATGGCTTCAAAATTTCCAGAGATTTTACGTCTCTAACCCCAACGCTCTTTCTTTGGCCCTCTTCTCCCTTTATTAGTGTAGTGGCTTAGGTGAATAATTGACACATCGGATTAAAGTGTGAAACTTTACACAGTTACTGTGCACATTCTATATAAACATATTCTAGGGCGGTGCCCAACCAGGGTGATCTCCTTCCCATAAAATCCAAGATGGCGTCCGCAGTGGCCCCCAAATATACAAGTGCCTATATCTTGCCTAAGTACTTGGGCTGAAATAGTGGCAACATATATGTTTTGAGGGAGAAAGAATCTATAAATGACTACTTCAAAAAGGTTAGAATAATAGATTCCTTCACAATTCAAGATGGTGACAATAAGTACAGAGATGTGTGAATTTACATATCAGGACATCTGTTTTTTAGTTTCCATTTAGTTTTAGTTAGGTTTTTTTTCCCAACGACAAGTTAGATGCCCATCATATTCAGCGTTCACAGTTTCCACTGCAGTGGCAAAGAGCTGTGCACTCAAGTTGGGTGTTTTTACAGAAGCTCTTCCTCAAGCACAAGGGCTCAGCCACAGCCACACTTGATTAGTTCCCTGCAAGTTTTTGTTGTTACAAGTAGCATCATCCACCGTGGCTGCCAAGTGTCCTTGGTTTTGTCCAGCGGAAGGTTTCTGGACTTGGGACGTTCTGCTGTGAGATCAAGCTCGTTAACCAGATGCTGGCTCGATAGATGCTTCGATTGCTGTGTTGGATAAGGGCATCCTGTGTTGGTGGTAGGTTTTGCATCATCCTCACTCATTTACCTTGGCAGAAGGGCTCTTGTCTCAGGTTGTTCATGCTGTCAAGTGGTGGTGTACTATCATACAGGATGCATGTGAATTGTTCTATCAAAGCAAATGCCGCCTCTTTGGCTTCCAGTAGCTTGAAGGGATGTTGCATAGGGAAGAGGAAACCTTTGGTCGCTGGAGGGTATGCTTTCCATGTATTCCAAGCTGATTTCTTCCCCTTCCTGGCAAACTGTGATGTAGTGTCAGACCCCGTGAAGGCATGGAAGAAGGGAAGTGCTTGCAAGTTATTTTCACCGATCTCTTGGCAGATGGAGTTGATATGATAAAGCCTGAAGTGTTGCCCTTTACAAAATGCCACCCATAGCGGGATGGAGAGTTACCGACTTGAAGAAGATGCCCACCAGGCTCATCGAGACATCGGTGTCCACTGTGCTGACCATAATATTAGTTGCATCCTTTTGTGCAACATCCAGGACATGAAGACGAACTCTCGCGTCAGCTTCCTCATGGCCAGTGACTGGCATCAGATCACTGCTGCCTTTTGACACAACAGATTGACCACAGATGATATATACTTCTTTGTCAGCTTGGTAGTTACAGGCAGCCACATCCTCAGTTAGAAGAGCAAAGAGTTCTTCCTTATTCTTAGAATCCGGTAGGAAGGAAGTGAAGTTTATGGGGAGCTTTGTCTGGCATGACACCTTCCTCCTTGCTCCCTTCCCTCTCTTCTCTTGAGTGGCTTCCTTTAGACTCCTTGTCTTGTATATGTCCCAAACCACATCAGGTCTTGTGCAGTTCTGAAGTTGCCTCTTGATCCATGGCAAGAAGACCAAAGCACTGTAGTCTCCAAAAGTAGATGCTTAAACTTTTGGCAGCCCGTGTGCAATGGCTGCCCCATCAAATACTTTTGCATCAAAGTGAGGAGCATCTTGGTCCTTGGCCCAAAGCAGTGCAGTAACTTGGATTTACAGCTGGGCAGCCGGAGTTTGCCATCTTGGGACAAAGATGGATGGCTTTCATGGAGAAAAAACGCACCCAAGTTGCCTTGGCGCACTTGACAAGCTGTGAAGAGCTGACTGAAGCCATAGACACTTTTGAAATCCTCCATCTGCTGTGTTTTTCTTGGATTTTGTTTGAGAATGGGGTTGCCTGAAGAGTGGCAGCTGATTCTTCTTCATCGGATTGTAGATGGACACAGTCCTATCTACAAGAACATCCTTTATGTACTTTGCATACTCAGAACCAGGAGTTTTAAGTGAAGGATAAGGTATTCTAACATGGGGCTCTTTTCAACCATCTCTTCCACTTCTCGAAGGTTTCTTCATCGTCTGAACCATATAACACTTGGCACGCATCTTGCTGCAGCTTGGCGAGTGTCAGAGTGGTCACTTGGTTGGTCACTTACATACTTGTCTTTCCCCAGTGTTTCCATGTTGTGAAGTGCACTCGCCACAACTGTATCAACCGTCATGAGTAACAAAGTTCATGAGACTCCAGGAATGGGATGTCTATTTATTATTTATTTTATTTATTTATTTCTACAATTTATACCCCGCCCCCTCCTGAGAACAGCTCGGGGATTGAGGACATCAGGTCAAATAAATTGTTGACTTGCATCTTGAAAGACTCTTGGGTTGCTAGACCTTGTTGATGACTATTGGAATCAGTGTCGTCAAGTTCTGAGCAATTTCCAAACTCTTGCACAAGCCACGCTAGTTCCAGACCAGACACCATCCACCTTTTCAATGCTGCAGGGTTCTCTGTTAGCCCACTGGACCACCCAAGTCCTTTACAATCTTGATGTTTTGTTCCTGTGCCTTATCCAAAGGCATAGCAGAGAACTTTTTTTTGGTCTTAGGGAAGGCCCAACATCTCTGGAACTCCTCCTTAATGCTTTCGGGAATGTCCTTCATATGTCTGATATACATGGAAAGCCAACGTAATTGGTGTGGTCTAGGATGAAAAAACAGGGGGTAAGCGTCTCCATTACTTGAATGGAAGAAGTCACGGTGAGAACGAACGAAAATCAGAACCAGGAGTTTTAAGTGAAGGATAAGGTATTCTAACATGGGACTCTTTTCAACCATCTCTTCCACTTCTCGAAGGTTTCTTCATCGTCTGAACCATATAACATTTGGCACGCATCTTGCTGCAGCTTGGCGAGTGTCAGAGTGGTCACTTGGTGGGTATGCCTTGTTTTAGTTACATGTGATGCCATAATGACCAAGTCAGCAGTTCCCGATGATGCAACACCACCCTCCGTTAGGGCTGTCGTCCACCCAGAATCCTGTAGCAGGTCACCAACCAACCTCCACAGAGCTATTTCAGTACGGAGGCCACTGAGCATAACATAGGAATCCTCACCAAACCTATCTGGCCAGTGCCACTGGACATATTTCACCAAGGCAAAGAGTGGCTGATAGACCACTGTCACTGATATCTGCCTGGGATTGCACTTTTCAGTTATACCTCTTACAATGGCCATTACATGGCAACAGTTGCAGCCTTCTCCTCGAAAAGAGGCAAAAGAGAAGTTATACTAGATTTTACTGTTACTTCCAGTTGACGAGATGCATGATGAGCACCCCAGGCGACATAATTGTTCTTCTCAGGCTTTCCTTTGGAAAGAAGAGGAATGCTCTCTTGAACCCATCTTACTTCTTTCTTGGCCATTTCCAAACCACCTCCGATTTTGTGCACCACCACCTCTGACACTGCCATGTTGTCAAAATTGCAAGATACAGCTGGGACAATAGAATAGCTGTCGGTAGGGATGGTTTAGTGGTGCATGCAACAGGTGGAACCGTGATCGGTGCCCTGCAAATACCAGAGTTGTAAGCATTTGGGAACTGGAAAACACTGATGCTAGTCCCATGGAAGGACCCTTGAGCAGTGGTTGAAGAGGGGATGTGGTCGATATTGTCAAGGTCGTAGAGACACAGTAGTGTAGAGATACCTTTTATTGGGCCAACTTGGGTTGGTGGAGGATTGCAAGCTTTCGGACCTCACAGAATCCTTCGTCAGGCAAGTAAAAAATCCAAGCTGCACACTGAGCAAAGCGTGTCACGGGGGTTATATGCAGAGGCTGGGGAGCGTTACACCATGGGACGGTAAGGATATTTTCAAGTGCACAGACTGAAGAGTCCTCTTCAGAGTTGAGTGAGACAGACCAAACCTTCATTTGTGTAACATTGGCAGGCAGCTGTTGTGAGCCAGGCCTCTACTTCTAAAACACGTTCATAGCTGACGCTAATGAACTCGTAATAAGCTCGTAAAGCTGGGTCACTATTTTCTTGCTCCGTGTGAGGATATGTACATCTAGACCTATATATAGGGAAAATCGGAAGTTTGTGAGACTGTGTAGTGCATCTTAGCTGTACTGAAAGTCTTTGTGGTTAAATAGGATCATCTGTATTGTCAGACAGGCTTGAGAATTCGTCATGATCTGATCCTTGATGTTCGGACCATAGAGCAGCATTGACACTAAAGATTTGAGGAGGGTTGGCACTGAGTGCTCTTCACAGTCTGAAGGAAAGGTGCCAGAGAACTTCATTTCATATTTAATTTCTATCCCACACTCTCCCACCCGAAGGCAACTCGAGGCGGCTCACAACGTAAGACAAATACATAAAAAACATATAGTGCACAATGCACCAAATAATTCAAAAAATCATCAATACACAAATACAATCCCCAGTAACAGTTAATATAATTATAATAACCCCCCACAAATGCAGCAATACATCATCCTTCCCCCCCCATAATCCTCCCCAATAATACCAGCTTCCAACCAACCACTACTCTCCACTACTTTCAACCCTCCACCCGGCTGCCACCAGGGGGAGGCTCTCTCTCCACCCTCCTGCTCTCACCAGGAGGGAGGGTACCTTCACAAGCTAGGTGTATATATATTCCCCCTCCCACCAAACACTGATAACTCCAGCCCTGTCTGCCGGACCCCGTGTGCCCTTTCAGCACGGCCATTGGCTGCTTCCAGGACTTGTAGGAGCGACCCAGAAGCCGGCTTCCCCAAGCCCGGCTCCCTTCCTAAAAGTGAAGGTAGCAGCAGCAAACTCCAGCTGCTGGGTAGGCATCCCTGAGCCCGCCGACACCCGGGCTCCCAGGAGGGCGATGATAAACATCCTCTGCCAGACTCTTCAGGGGGGAGGAGGGGCAATGGCAACTACCCCCAACAAACATGTCCGCACAAAGGGGGGGGGGGCTGACAGTTCTTATTCCTCTCCACAGCCTCCGCAGAGGGGCTCAAACGCCACACCTCCTCATACATAGTCTCAAGGGGGGAGCTGATTATAATCAACCTCGCTGTCCGAGTCCAACCCCTTTCCAGACATGTCCCCACCTGTTTGGTACTTCTCTAAACAAACCAAAGTTGACCACTGTTCAGAGACAGGATTCCAGGTTCAATGGTGTGGAGTGGAGTGACCCAGGGATCTTTGTTTGTTGTATTCATTGAAGATCTCCTAGAGTTTTTTCTGATATTTGGCCAGAGAGCTGGATATTGTCATCCAAGAGAAGAATCTCATAGTCCAGAGAGGGCTTCTTTGTGGAACAGTGGAACAGTTTCACATAGGAATCTTCTAGGGCCTCTTCTGCTGTCAGCTGCTTCTCAGGGTTAAAAACCATGACTAATATACAGTGCCCATCCTCATGGCCAAAGTAGTCACAGCTATTAGTTTCTCTAGTAGTTCTCATAGTAGAAAGTTTATCTCCCTGTATTGCAGTCCTTGGTAACAGTCACAGATTTCACTGGGTCTCTGGGCCATGCATAGTACTTCTAGAGCCCAGCAGACCCAACCAGCTCAGGCACACTCCTTCTGAGCTTTAGGCTTTGGGTAGAGCTCTCTCCTGCCCTCACAATGCTTCCAAGCCTTCTGTTGCTTACGCAGTCCTCATCATTTGGAGAGACTCTTCTCCTACAACCCCCCTCTGGGTGAGGCTTGGGCTAGAGGCAGAGCTCCCTGCTAGCTTCTGTCTCTCTCACAGCTCCCTCAGGAAAATCTCCATCAGACATTTCTTTTCTCACACCTTCTGAAATGTGGGCCATGGAGAGAGCTGCTTGCTCAAAGTCACGTGATTCCACGACTTCCTTCAAAAGTTGTGGCAGCCTCTCATTGAAAACCAGAAGTCTGTTCTTCCCATCAGCCTGCTCCTGACAGTTGGCCATAAAGTGTTCCAGGAGCCTTCTCTTAAGCCTGGACTTGTTGATCATCTTTGCAAATCCCAAAATGCTAAGTCGCTCTTTGTACAGTGCATGTAGGTCAGCAAATTTGAACATGTAGGTTCCCTCTACAACAGTGCTTTCAATATAGGAAACTAGTTCTACAAACATATGGGATTCTACACTTTTCTTGCAATTATCAGATGGCATGACCAGTCTCTTTCCATATTTCTGTAGTGATTCTTGCAGGCTGTCAAACCTCTATTATGATATTTAGCTTTAGTTGCTGTTAAATCTCCACTGGCAATCCATGATAACACATCTATATCTTGTAACTGGTTAGCCATCTCCCTCAGGGTCTTGTCTAGTGTCAACACTGAGCAATTATGCAGTACTCCTTGATACAGAAGATGCATTGTTTATTGGGCGTACTTGTGGCAGAGGGCCAGCTTGATTAATGATTGAAATTTTGCTCCCCCCCCCAACCCCCATCATCATCGCTTTTCCACTTATTCTTTTGTCGCTGCCTCGCTTGTTCAAGTTTGGAGCTAGCAAACATTAGCAGGCACACTTTGTGTCACTGAGCATGGCTTTTCAGAAATTCAACAGCACTTTCACATCTCACTGAAGTCCAAATCAATGGGCAGTGCATCAAGTTCCTGGAATCCCTTCACATTTCTTAGGAAACCATTGTAGTATTTCAGTGATTCCTCATTAAGTCTGTTTGCTGGACACTTCAAATCTCCACCACTCATACCACAAATAATGCAGCTTTCACAATCCATTATGCCTTGTAGAAGAGATTGCATTCATTTATCTGCCACCTGCAAAGAAAAGAAAATAGGACATTTAAAGATTTTTTTTTACCATACTTCTCATCTCGTGCAATATTACGTTTTGACATGTAGTTTAACCTTGGATTTTTTGAAAAGTAGGTGACTCAGGACTGGCACCACCATATGAAATGTTTGTGGTAGGATGTCTACAAGTTTGGTGCTTTAATCCAGTGTGTCACGATTTCACTCAAAATATGCCCTAAGCCACTAGACTATTGCCCTTGATCTCTGGGCAAACTGACAATCTTACTGCTTCCAGTTTCACCTATGCTGATGACACTCTACTCTTATCTCTCCATCCCCACTCCTCCTACTCCTCCTCCATCCAGTTTTGCATCACCAACTTTCTTGCTGTCAACTAGGGATGGGAATTTCAGTTTTGGATAAAACCGAAAGTACCCTAAAATGGCCATTTCGGATTAATCCGAAATTTTGGTTCTTTTTCGGTTTCAGTACTATCGGATCTTTTTCATTGGTTTTTGTACCAGATTTTCAACATTGCGGTTTTCCCCCAGTGAAAAACCGCAATGTTAAAAATCTGGTGCAAAAATCAATGCAAAAGATCTGATAGTACCGAAATACATGAGAACCGAAATTGACCCAAAGCGAAATTTTGCCCTGAGTCCCATCCCTACTGTCAACTCAAGCATATTTATTTATTCAAATTTCTGCCCTGCCCTTTCCATGAGGCTCAGGGGG
Source organism: Sphenodon punctatus (assembly GCA_003113815.1). Taxonomy (NCBI): domain Eukaryota; kingdom Metazoa; phylum Chordata; class Lepidosauria; order Sphenodontia; family Sphenodontidae; genus Sphenodon; species Sphenodon punctatus. The sequence goes on along the minus strand of QEPC01008893.1, from coordinate 711,120 downwards.
TGGCTTCCATGATAAAAAACGCATCATATAGACGTACAACAAAACTCCATTTAGAAACCTCATTAAAACCCACCCTCACCCTTAAACCCTCCCACCTCAACGTTTAGCCCCACCTGCCAAATGGTTTGCTAAAGAGAAAAGTTTTACACTGCCTCCGGAAAATGCTCAGACTCTGAAGGACCTCAAGGGGGAGGGAATTCCATAACATAGGGGTACCAAATGGAGAATGCCTTTCTGCGAGTCCTTGTCATACAAACACGATTGACAGGTGGTACCCACAAGAGAGTACTCACAGTCAGATGCAGGGATTGCAGTAGAGCATGGAAGGAAAGGCAGTCCCTCAGATATGTGGGGTGCAGGCATTTAGGACTTTAGAACTCAGAACCAGCATCTGAGTGCCCGGAAAGCTATAGGAAACCAGAGCGAATTAACAGAGCATAGGTGTAATGTGCTCACAGTGACCCACCCCTGAAAGGATCAAGGCCACCACATTCTGCACCAGCTGCAGCTTCCAGACAGTCACCAAGGGCAGCTCCACATAGAGAGCATAGTAGTAGTCTAGCCTCGAGGTGATGAAAGCATGGATGATGATGCCCAAATCGAAATTGGAAAGAAAGGGACACAACCTCCTCACCAGATGGAGTTAGTGAAAAGCACTCCTAGCCACTGCTGCAACCTGATGATCCAGGTGCAGCAGAGGATCCAGAAGCACTCCAAGGCTGCAAACCTGGATAACCAGAGGTGGTCAGTTCCCTCCAATAATGGGTCCAATTTCCTCCCATGACGACGGTCAGCCAACCATTATCACTTCAGTCTTGTCTGGATTTGGCTTCAGTTGGCTCACCCTCCTCCAATCCGCAACAGCAGTTAGGCATTGGGTAATCCCTGAGACTGCAGGACCTGTGTTGTGAAAAAAAGAGGTAGAGAGCGCTCTCTCTTCAGCATACTGATGGCACCTCACTCCAAGCCTCTGAATGATCTTGTCCAGTGGCTTTAGAGGAGATGAGATGGAACCCTGCAGGACACCACAGGGGAGGCCTCGTATGGAGACAAGCAATACCCCATCACCACCTGCTGGGACCTCCCCAACAGGAACAAACAAAAAACACTCAATGCAGTCCTGCACACCCCTGCTAGGTCCTGCAGCCCATGATCAACTGTATCAGACTGGTCTCGGACCGTAATAAATTTCTGACTGACTGACTGCTGAAAGGTCTAACAAGATCAATAGGACATAATTCCCCTTGTTGATCTCCAGGCATAGATCATCGACAAGGCCACAAGCGCAGTCTCTGTGTTGTACCCTGGACAAAAACCTGACTGAAATGGATTCAAGAATCTGATAGCATTGAGCTAAGCCGGAAACTGCTGGGCAACCACCTATTCAATAACCTTCCCTAAAAAGAGAGAGTTGGAGACAGGGTGATAGCTGGCCAGGGAGTCAATGTCCAAAGATGCTTTCTTGAGCAGGGGCCAGAGAACTGCAGTTTTGAGGGTGTCCGATAGGCTATCCTCCCAAAGGGCGGCATTGACAATCCCTAGTGTCCCCTGACTGACTTTCATCAGCCACAATGGGCAAGGATCTAATTCACAACTGGTTGCCCACGTCACTCCAGGCACACTCCCCACATCAGTGGGCAATACTAATTGAAACTTATCCAAACAAACAGGACAAGGCTGAGCTTCCACAGCCCCAAACTCTGACTCTGCAGTACAAATAGTAGGACCCACGTTGTGGTGAATACATGCAATTTTTGTCTGCAAAGTAGTTAATAAAAGTGTTACAGTGGGCAATAAATGACTAGTTCATGGGAGAGACGCAGGATTAATCAGGCCATTCACCACCTGGAACAGCTCCGCAGGGCAAGACTTTGCAGACACGATGATAGCGCAGAAGAATGCTTTCTTCACAGCCACGGCATAGCCTTTCAAAAATAATCTGTGCTGCAGTTGATTGGCTTCAGCACAATTCAAGTGCCACCTACGCTGTAATCGCTTACCCTCTTGTTTCTACTGTCCAAGACTGAACTCATCATCTCTCCCCTTCAGCCTTCCTTGACCTTTTTCCTTCTCATTTCTATCAATGGTGTCACCATCCAGCTTATCCCCAGGCATGTAGCCTGGGATTAATCTCTGACTCCTCTCTCTCCTTTGCACCTCAGATTCAGACTGTTGATAAGACTGGTCATGGTTCTGTCCGCATAACATTGCTAAAATCCAACCTTTCCACTGCCAAAACTCTAGTTCATGCTCTTGTCATCACCTTGACTGCTGCCAACCTCCTTCTCACTGGCCTTCCTGGCTTTCACTTTTACCCTCTCATTTCTGTTCAAAACTCTGCTCACTGCCTTGGCTATGTTTAATCCCTTCTCTCCTCCCTCTCCCCTTTCAGCAAAAACTGGATGCGGATGGGGTAAGTGGGAGAAGGGGAGAGGGTGGTGAGAGGGCCTCCCAGTGAGAAGGAGGGGTGGGGTGGGGAAGGTGATGGCAGAGGGGGTGTTCCCCTTCACCTCCCTGGCAGAGGGGCCACTGGGGAATGGGGAGGTCACAACAATAGGGGTTGTCATGGGGCCCAGGAACTATGATCCTCAGGGGGGAGGGTGCGCTGTCATCAGGAGTGGAGGGGCAGCTGTTTGGTGCCTGTCACACTTTCGGCCCCCCCTAGGTCAGGTGGACAGGAGACTGAGGTTTTGGGGGCCTCTGGCCTGAAACCGCTGCTGTTGAACGCAAGGTCAGTAGTCAATAAGTCCTCTGTTATCTGGGACTCAATCATGAATTGGGCTGCTGACTTTGTTTTATTACCGAGACCGGGCTGAACGATATGTTGGGGCTGATTCTGACTGACCTCATTCCAGTCTGTTCAGCATCAGCCCAGCGTGGTGGGGTGGAGTAGCCATTATTTTTCAGGATTGAGTTGCCTGTCAGGAGGTTCTCAGTGCAAACGGGGTCCGGGATAGAGGGCCTCCATCTTGTGTTTGATTTGGCAGGGAACGGATTGGGGATTCTGTTGGTGTACCGTGCACCCCACTACGTGGCAGCACCCCTGACTGCTCTAGCTGCCCTGGTCTCAGGGTTGGTCTTGAGGTCCCCTAGGCTTATTGTCTTGTGGGACTTCAGCATCAATGCTGAGGCCAGGTCACATGGTGCCGAGTTGGAGTTCATGGCCACCATAGTAACCATGGGCCTGTCCCAAGTGGTTGTTGGCCCGACACATAAGGGAGGACATACTCTGGACCTGTTATGGCACAGAGTTATGAAACTGAGACTGCGCTTTTAGCTTTGGTCGACTATCTGCGGGTGGAGCTTGATAAGGGATGTTTGACCCTTCTGATTTTAGTCAACTTCTCAGCAGCTTTTGACACAGTGAACCATGAGGTGTTGGTGAGTTGCCTGCAGGGCTGAGCTGGGGTGGACAGGACCGTTTTGCAATGGTTCAGTTCCTTCATAGCAGATAGATCTCAGAGGGTAGTCCTGTGAGATTGTACACCATCATCCCCTAGAGGTCTTCCCTGTGGGGTCCCACAAGGTTCCATTCTGTCCCCCCTCTTGTTCAATTTGTATATGCAGCCGCTGGGGGAGGTTGTACGTAGTTGGGGGATTCGTTGTCATCAATATGCTCAGTTGTACCTCTCCTTTTCATCCGACCCAGGCCCTACAGTCTCAGTGCTTTCCCAGTGTTTGGCAGCTGTAGGGGACTGGATGAGGGTTAGCCAATTAAAGCTTAATCCCAACAAGACAGAGGTGATACTTGGTGGCGCCGGTGATCTGGGTGAGGGGCGTTATTCATCATTGGCGGGGTCCGCCCCTTTGTTGACCTCTCGGGTACGGAGCTTAGGGGTGCTCTTGGATTTGCAACTGTGCCTGGATCTTCAGGTGTCAACTGTGGCCAGGAGCCTTTCAGTAATTACGCCTGGTGTGCTGGCTCTGTCCATGTGTCTCCGATTCCAACCTCACTACAGTCATCCATGCATTTGTCATCTCAAGGTTGGATTACTGTAACGTACTCTATGTGGGGCTGCCCATGGTGACAGTGCAGAGGCTACAGCTGATGCAGAATGCGGCAATTTGTCTGCTTACTGGGATAGGCCGCCAGGAGCACATTAGTTCAGTCTCTGGGCTTTGCCCCGATTCAGTATGCTGCTTTTGATCTATAAAGCCCTGAATGGCCTCGGCCCTCACTACCTGAAGGATCGCCTCATTTCCTGAGCTCCTGGAGGTTCTGGTGGTGGCCGACAGGTGGGCGTTCTTGGTAGCCGCTCCAGCATTGTGGAACTCGCTCCCGGTCGGTGGAACTCGCTCTTCGGCCAGGCGTTTAGTGAGGGGGTGGGTAGGAGGGAGGTTAGAGAGTTGGATGGGATGTTTTTTTTTTCTGCACACTTTATGGTTGTTTTTACTATTTATTGAATTGTTTTAATTATCTTTTGATATTTTATTGTATTCTGTATTTTATTATTGACGTACTGTGAGCCGCCCTGAGCTGCCGGAGGCATGAGGGGTGGGGTATAAATGTATTAATAATAATTTTTTAAAACCTCCTTGTCTTCACCATCAAGTGTGTTCATGGCCTTGCTCCTCCCTGTCTCTTCCCTCATTTCTTGCAAAATTCCCAACCTAGCTTCTCTTTTGCTACCTCCTTTGTGCACTCCAGATTTTCCTGCTTCTTAAACTGTCTTCACCCACTCCCATGATGCCCCTCTATACCCAGAACTTCCTCCCTCAACACATGCCCTCTCCTCCCTGTCTCCTGACTTTGATTCCTCTAAAAACCCATCTCACCTCCGCAGAATGCTCACTAATGCTGCTCCTTCTATCATTTGGCTTACTCTTCTCCCCCTGTAAATAAGCTCAACACATGCACCTGAGACCTCTCAACTTCATGAATGTATCCTCCCCTTGCTAGGTTCCCTTTTTCTTCATTTCTCCTCACTTTTCCATCCTGGGTTGGAAGTCCCCTAGTACAGGGATCTTTCTCTTATTTAGTTATCCTTGTCAGTGGGCGCATTACTGGTGCTATGCCATTAATAATAATTGTTTTTTTACTTTCCCCAAAATTATTTATCTAGTCTCTGATCATCCCACATTTTAAATCCTTTCCCAAACCATCTAACCAATAATATAAAGGAACTGAGTTACTGTACTGATAACTAAATCTTTTTGTCAACCTTGTCATCCTCTGTCTTTTTCACATTTATTGACCATTGTTTGCAGTTTTGTAGCTTAGGAACAGGGTCATTGTTTGGGACACTAGGCAGTTTTTTCAGTGTCCAAAAAGATGCAGTCAGATTTTCAACTCTTCAATTGAGAGATCTACAGTAAATCTGTTTAGTTTAGTATCCAATATCAACTAATTTGGTTCAAGTTACTGGTGGAAAGGAAAGTACCTGCGTACTTACTTTTACATTTCATGGGGGACAAGGTGCTTTTAAGGAATTACCAAAGGAATATTACACTTTATTCGCAGGTCTGATGGAAATATTGCTGCAATGTTTCATTTAAGTTTAAAATTTCTTTCAAACTCTTTTCTGCTGTGCTTCAGAGCTAAAATGAAGGAACAGTGCTTGCTGAGTTGCACAGTAAAGTGTCAGTATGGTTTAATGAATTACCATGCTTAAACTCACTAAATAGCTGTGTGGCTGTATGCAAGACGGTGGGTGCATCACTGTAGCTCTTTGCTTATTATTGGAGCACCTCTCCTGCAAATCTTCAGTCAGCATTTTCTCATGGTAGTTCTCCAAATTTTGTGGATTAATATCTCCATGAGTTTTTACAAGTTCAGCATTATTCCTTCACAACCTGTTCTTTGGATAATTAGCGGCTTATTCTGTGTCTCTCCCTTTATACTTGTCCCTGAGTGTTCAAATTCATCATTAACTGCTCTTTTCTAATTGTTCGCTGAAATCAATTTTTTCTGTTACTTCCTAACATCATAACTACAGTTGTCTTTTCTAACATAGAACTATACTATTATTGTTTTTAACAGAAATGTAGAAAGTAGAACAGACTCCTCCAGGAAACATGGTTGAGATGAAAATCTATAAATCTGTATAGTTTATTCTTTTGAGAGGGCAGTCCTACTAGGACAAAGAAGATTGCTTTGCAGATGGTTCTAAGGGCAGTGTATAGGAACAGTCCTGTTCTAATATACACCCCAAATCCCTAATTCTGCAAGTAGGATAATTATACAAATTTTGATTCACATAATTCTGCATTATGAATTTGGGCTATTTTGGAGGTTTGGGGAAAGTTTGGTCAGGGACTGCAGTACTGGCAGGAAAGGGGCATGGGGGCTGGCCTGTAGTGGTTGCTAGCTGGAAGAAAGGCAGCTGAGTAGCTTTTGGAGGGTGGTTAGGTTAATGCTGAACTGAGTAGGTTCTGGGGGAAAGAGCCAGGAGAACAAGATTTTATTTTTGAGAGCAGCAGGTGGAAGGCTTTCCCTGTTGCATTAAGGGAGCTGGGGTGAGGTTGGTTGCTGCTGTCTATGGGGAAATGGATGAGCGAAGGGTAGAGGTTTGCTGCTGCCTGAGTAGGGTCTTGAGGCAGGGCTGTGGCTTGTGGGAACATGCATGTCCTTGATTGCTGGCTGGTAGCAACTACTAGGTCCTAGTACAGAGTTGGTCAGATGGCAGCTTGGGAGCTCTTGCAGCTCTCAGGCACCTCTTATCATAAAGGACTACCTGGGGGCATGTCCGTGCAGCTTCCTCAGAAGCAAGAGAAGCCAAACCACCACTTCTGTTGCTGCTATGGAGCCTTCTGGGGACCATGAGAGCAGGGGTAGTGAGCTCTTAGCTTCTGTTGCCATTGCCTGAACCCACTGAATTGTCTGGAAGCTGGAGCTTTGATGAGAGGGAGGTTAGTTGCTTTCTTGTCTCTGGGATTGCGGGAAGCCATGATCAATGCAAAAGGTCTTGTGGCTCTGTGCAATATAAACATTTTGGTATGCTGCAACTCCCCAGAAATGTGATAAGGGAGAAAGCAGCCTGGTGGAGGGGGGCAAGTGCAATATTAAAATCCAGCTACTGAAAGAGGAGCTTCGTTTGCTAGCTGATGCTGCGCTCAGATGTTTTATCTTAGCCAGTCTTCAAGAGCAAATAAGCAGTGGTAAGAAGTTAGAGAAGTAGTAATCAGCCTTGTGAGTTGCCCAGTTAAGATGTTGACCATTGTAGATCATGTTGCTTTCTTTCTTTCTAGCAAGACTGGAATGTGCCCTTGTGGTCTGTTAACTCTTGTTGGCTTTCACTCTTGACTACAGGATTGCCGATCTTGAAAAATTGTCAGTTCCCCCAAAAACATGAGTGGTTTTTTTAAAAAAAACAACAGGTGGATTTATTTGACTTCTGGTAGTATGCGAGTACTTTACAGTTGTGTTCTCACGCTTTTCTCTTCATGCTTGAGGCACCTTCTGACAACTTATGAAGCACTTAACTATGCAGATCCCTGCTCTCTCCACCCACCCTCTCCACTCTCTCGCCCAAGCCTTTGGAGGGGGCGGGGGAGGGAGGGGTAAATGGGTGAGATTGGTGGGGTGGGGTAGGGGATTTGGGGGAATTGGAGTGTAGGGTTAGGGGTTTTTACATTATTTTAAAATTGATGTTGGTTTTAATGTGTTTTATTGTATTGTTAGCCGCCCCGAGATGCCGTGGGCATGAGGGGGCAGCATAGAAATGTTAGTAAATAAATAAATATATATAAGGGTTTGGGTGCTCCCCGAGGGGCTACCCTGGCAGGGGGAGTGGGAAATCCAGGTTCCCAACTCTCCTTGTCAGGGAAACTGGACTACTTGGCTCTAGCCAGAGCGGCACCTTGCAAATCCACAAGTGGCTGCCTTGTCAATTTTAGCCTGAAACTGTCCAGGCAGCCACTTGAGGACTTTGAAAAAGGCTTAATGGGCCAGAAGAGCAAGGCCAGGGCAGGCCCTGGCAAAGCTAGGTCAGTCCTGTCCCCCACCTCGCCAAACAGATTTGGGGGGCATGGGAGAGCTGGACTTGAAATCTCCCTGAGAACTTGAAACAGGTGTTTGAGATCTTGAGCCTGGTCCTTGAATTGTATTAATTCCCATTTCAGCCCTAGTCTGATCTCAAAACAGCTCATGAAGAAAAGTGTAAATAATTTATTGCCCTGATGAGACAGAAAGAAAAATGGGATCATTCCAAATTATCATCATCATCATCAATCATCATTGTTATTTATTTTATTAATGTTGTTGCTTTTATATACCCTTCTTCAAGGAGGATTTGGGGTGGCTTATAGTAAAACAGTAATACAAATTAAAATATATGCACGCAAAAAACCCCTCCCCTCCCGTACATACCTCATTTTACAAAAGAAATAACCATCTCGTTATGCACCCCCAATAGCCAGTCCCCCTAAGCGATCAAAAAATTGCGCCGTGGTACCCTCTTTTAAAGATGGGACCGGAATATGTTTCTTATCTGTCGAATGTAGCTAATTTCTAATGTAGAAGAGCATTTACGACAGCAAGATTTAATATGATGGCTACCACAGTGCAGGAAGGTCGCTATATGGGCATCCCCTCTAATTTGCGTTTTTGTTACTGCGGACAAACTGAGGTTGAGGACCTCCCGCATTATCTTTTGTTTTGTCCTAAGTCTGCAAATCTGTGCAATGAGATATTCGGGAGTTGGTTTGAGAGCAAGGAGTACTGGGACCCTTTTGCACAAATTTCTTTTCTACTTGCTAATTCTGATAGAGAAATCACGTGGAGGGTGGCCCTTTTTTGCCTCAGACTGGAATTACTCCGGAAGGAACTGATCGATCGATTGATGATGATCTTTTTTTACTCGTGTACAGGAGTTGCGATGTAGATCTTTGATTTGTAATTTTGGCCCTCTTTGGGGGTTATAGCAGGACTAGGTACTATTATATTAATTTCAGAATTGGTTTTTATGCTCATGTTTTATACTGTTATGAAATGAAATGTTATATCCTTCTGGGTTTTAACAATAAAATCGATTGATTGATTGATTGAATAGCCAGTCCTACCCTTTAATCATCCCCATATTTCTCCTACTTCATATTCCCCCCCCATAAAAATCCCATCCCCCCCTCCCCCACATGGGGCTGTGGCAACCCGCCATGGGCTTTTAATAGACCCTGCCCATCAGCCCTCCGAATACACGTATCCTCTTCCCTGCTCTTGAAATTCCAAAGCAAATCAATTGTAAAGGGGAGAGTTGCATATTGGTTTTTCCACAGCCAGGAAAGTTATTTCCATGCCATGTTATTTCCAGCGCCCTAAATGGCTGCTTATCAGGCAGCGACCTGCAGACTCAGCCCTATTTAAATACCTGGACCTGGGAAGAGAGAGACAAAACAGCGTTGTGCTGCAGCTTTTCCCTTTCCCATTTCCTGTGTCCCAGCCCAGCTGCAGACGCAGCTCTCTTTAAATACCAAGGGCCAAATGTATTGTCCTTGGTAAATCAGGATAGCATTAAATGCTAACATAGTGCAAAGGTTCCTGAAGCAAAAATTGCAGATTTGGGACCATAAAAGTTTTGAATGTTAGCCAAGTGAGAACTGGGTCAGTTTGCTCAGACATGTTTGCATATTCTCCTACCAAGCACAGCGGGACCTGTAGTATCCCCAGATAATTTTGACCTCATGCGGAATCCCCGATCTTGTTATGTAAAAGAGATAAATTTAATCTCTTATATCCAACTATTTGAATCAATATATACAAACTGCAACACGGTTTGATTATATGGGGCAAGCTCTATATCCAGGTTTCCAAAATGTTTGCTGCTTGACCCATTTTGAGACTTTAGTATACTTTTGTGACCCCAGACACCAAAAAAGACATGCAAAGTATATCAAGTATCAATTAGGATTGTGATCCCATCTGCCAGTGGTATGACACCACTTGAGGCCATGTCCCAGAGTTTTGGAACCTCTGTTGTACAAGCTGCTTTTGGGAGTCTGTTTTCAAATATTTCTGAAATCCATAGATGAGAAATGTAAACGCAACTTTGGTAAAGCGTCTAAGATTTTAGAGATTTCTAACTATGCTTCCTATAAAGCATAGGCTCTAACTGTGGTCATCTATAATTCACAGTTGAATTATGTACACCATGAAAATCTAATTGAATATATATCCTTACATGATCAGGCAAATTATTTGCTTTTGGGCAAAGATCTCTAATTCATCTGTGTTTTTTCAGAGATGGGTTTTAGCTACTATGCTTGGAGAACTTTAGCTCCACACGAAATAAGTTAAACTTATTTTGTTTTATAGTTTGTGTGGAGAGGGCAGCTGAAGAACTATTCAGATGAAATCACTTGTTTTTCCGTGGGAGAACTTTATCTAACTTTACGTCCTCCTTAAAAAATAACTTTTTAGGACAGTTACATGATAAAGCTAGAATGGAGGATGAGTATGCCCTTTTACTTTCTCCTCCCACAGTCTCTTCAAGCCTCAGTGACCAAGGGCAAAAAAACCCAGATTTGTTTGCAGCAAGTTCTTGTTCTGTGTTCATGGTGACAAAAACTCATTCTGAAAATCCTAGTAAACTATTTAGTTTGCATCGTGTGGCATACCCGTAAGTAGATTCTTTTAAAGATGAGTAAATATTCTCATAAGCTGCTAAATGCTGAGATGACAATATGTAAGGAACAATTCAGAAATTCCTGGTACAGAATTCTCTGAAGACAGATACTTGATCTGATTATCATAGCTATGCAGTCTTGAATGATGATGATTTTGATTTAATTGTTAACTAGTGTAATTTTAGGAAAAACAATTTCTTCAGAGTTTTATGCATAGAGAGATAATTTCTGCATCAGTCCACTATAATGCAAAATATTAAAGCCTTTTACGTTCTATACTCCTGTGTGTGAAGAACATATGGAGTATTTCAAACTAGGGATCTTGAGTTCTGCTTTCTCAGACTTGTTCAGAGAGCACAGAATGACTCACAAGTACTAAACATGTAGTCCATCAAAAATCGCTTTGAAAAACTATAATTTTAAACAATGTGCAGTACCAAGTGAAGTATAAGGCAACATACCATGTAGAATAGAAGACTGAGAACATCACTGTACGTTCTGTATCCCTTTTTAGGTCTGAAACCAATGTTGGTTCCAGCAGTGTTTGATACAGTAGAAGACAGTGGGCCTGAGTCTTCACATGATGGGTAGATATTCTGTTTTTCAAATTTGAAATAGATGTCCCCAAGTCACTTAGCTTTACTAGGTTATGTAATAGTTCTGGCACTGCCAGACTGGTATTTACAGAAGTTCAACAGACACAAATAACCAGGTGGTATTTGTTTCTTGTATCTGCTGAGGGTGTTTTTAAAAATGGAAAATAATTTTTAAAAAATCAGCAGTCTTTGTGTCAAAATGAATGCTTGACCTACTCCTATCACTTAAAGTGCTACACAATTTATGGGTCTTCTAGAAGTTTTAACAAAAGTCTGTTGTTCTATTGACGGTCAACTTCAGTCTTGCATCTGTGAGCATTACTTATGCCGAAATGGGTGCTTTCAGGAAAACCTTAAAATAACTTTAAAATGGCTTTGGGAATTAATTCAGCGTTCTACTCTACTCCTTCTAAGGAAACTCACACTTTTTTAAAAGCTTCAATTTTACTTTTAAAAGCATTTCTGTGCATAGAATGAAATAAGTTTAAATAGTAATGACTTCTCTGCAGAGACACAGTCTAAAATGGCAGCCCATAAGTACCAACTATCTCTATTGTAACTGTATTACTGCAGGAGGGCATGCCTTTTTTGAGCATTGGTTTTTTGGTACCTTTCCACAAGTAGAAGGATAAATGGAAGAAGAGAAGAAGGCTGTCTGTAGGAAGGAGTTTATCCAATACTTTTAAAGCAGAATAAGGATTATTCAAACATTCCAACTTAAAAAAGCAAACAGGATTTTAGGAATTATTCCTAAAGGGACAGAGAATACAAACGAGACAGAGGTGAGCCAGATTCCCTGCCTGCCATGGGTAGGACCACCGCAGCCGCCATACTTCGGGCTGGTGGGGAAGACAGTTCAAATAGGTAGCGCCCCCCGGCCCTCCCACAGGGAATATGAGTAGGGGATCTGCCATCAAAAGTCCCTCCACACCAGGGGTCTGATGAGGATCCGTCCACACGGGGCAGGGCTCCTGGACACCTGCTACACAGCAGAATGGGGCCCCTGATCAGGAGAAGCTGCCGTGAAACAGCTGGTCATCAGGGCCCAGAGGAGCGTACTCACCCCAGCCGCCAAACAGCTGACTGGGGGGGCAATGGGGAGTGTGTTCACCCTGCTCGCTAAACAGCTGATTGGGGGGCAGGAGGCGTGGCCTCCTTGGCGTCCTCCTTGATCAGCTGTTTGGTGGCCAGGATGAACGCACTTCTCTGGGCCCCTCTGATCAGCCGCTTGGCAGCTGCAGGGAGCACACTCCTCAGCCCCCCCACCCTTCAATCAAGTGTTTGACAGCTGGGGTGATCGCACTCTTGGAGCCTCCCTCCTGATCAGCTGTTTGGCAGCCAGGGTGAGCGTGCTCCTCCAGTCCCTTCCTCTCTTCTTCTTCCCTCCCCCTCCCCATCCTAACTCTTAATGCCCNCCTTGTAGCAGGGCTTACAGACTGGCGGACATACATTAGCCCACCCCACGTCGCCAGCCTACTCCAGACAACATGTCCATTAGAAGCAGGCTGCCCACCCCATAGCGGGTGTGAACAAACATCTGGTGTCCACTGAACTGACCTACTTCTTCCCTAGAAGTGTAAAACGTGAGCCAGCACTATGGTGGCAAGGTCACCATAGAGCATAGTTTGAATGTGCATGGTATAAAATACTTTAATTGGCTTAAAACATGAGTAATTGAAAATGACTTCAGCATTAGCTTATAAAATGGCCAACAGCTTATAAAATAAGCTGTTGGTCATGATCTACAGGTGGTGCCTTCGCTGGCATGTGCATGCTGGCTGTAGCAATGAATGGGGAGTCCATAAGCAGGGGAAAGCCACTCCCCCGTGCTCAAAGGTTCAGCTTGCCATACGTGTGGCTCACAGCCATTTTCTTAATCCTTCACGTGTGGCACTAACTGTGAGTTAGGAAGATTACTTTCTGTAGATTTCTTTTTTTTGGCTCAAATGTTGATTGGGAAATAAACTTTTAGAGGTGGGTTTTCTGAAGCAATGAGTATTGAGTATAATTCTTAAAATAAATGCCTTTGAAATGTAATCATGAAGTACACTTACCCAATTTTCAGCAGACTATCCCCCACCCCTATTTCCCCTTCCCTTCTTGTGGTCAAGGATCCTGCTCTTCCTTACCTGGAGGGCTGCAGACTCGTTTCCCAGAAAATGTTGACACTTCTTGGTTATTTGGAGGAGGTTACTTTTAGGTGAGAGAGGTTGCCTTTCTTATTGCTCTTTCAGGTTGAACCTCAGAATTCTGATCTTGCTGGCTAGAAGGAAAGGTTATATCAGTCAGCATTAACTTGGGAGCATGAGACTAGTGATTACTTAAATCGCAATCTTTTTTTTAAAATGCCAGAAACTTTCCATCTGAGCTATAAACAACTTAACAGGTGTCTAATGGAAACGGCAAGACCCTGTGGACAATATTATAATTACATGGATGACAAGAACCTGACTGAAATAAACTTTTCTTTTTTTGGCTGTTTGATCATGAGAACCTTAATGCATGTGACAGCTGTTGAATCCATACACACATTTGTGGGAACCTGTATACAGCATCCAGTTTCAGCCTTTACAAGTGTAGTGACTAATACCCTTGGAAATCAATTTCAAAATCTTTTGAAGTGGTGGGAAACGAGTTTAACATCCCCTTCGTTGTGTCATTTCATGGTGATGGAGACATTCCTGTGTATATAACAACTTTGACATCCTCTAATAAAGCAGCTTCTCTTTAAGATGAGGGTGTGGAAGAACTCATTGAAAGCCTAAACCTCTTGAAATGTAAAGGCCTTTTATGGTGCAGGAAGTGTGCTTCCAAGTTTTCCTGAATAAGTTGTAAGCATACCTGGATGGTATCTTAACAGATACACTGATTGGTGTTGATGATTTGGAAGACTTCATTTTTCCTCTAATGAAACATCAGAAATGGCATATAAACACATTTCAGGTCTTTTTACCTGTCAATTTCTGGAAGAAATATTATGAACTGAAATCGTCAAACTTTCACAGTAGCTCTGCTTTACATATTACGCTTGGAGTGTGTGAACTGCTCAGTTCAGAATGTTTAACTATTAATAACATATTACCATACCGTCTGCCAATTTGTTATAGCCAAAGAATTACAGTGCAGAAATTTATCTAAGCCTCATATCATTAATTTTATTTTCAAACTATGGGTTGAAACTCCCAGTTGGGGTCATGCCATCTATACATGGGGTCATGTTCTCATTGATACTTTATATAGCTTTTGATTCTAGAGATAGTGGTTGCTGTGTTGGTCCCAAACATGACAGACAGACAGACAGATAACGTAGCTCAAATAGCTTTTACTGGACAAACATTTTTGGTGATGGTATAAGAACATAAGAAGTGCCATACTAGGTCAGACCAGTGGTCCATCGAGCCCAGCATCTTCTCTCCAACAGCGGCCAATGTTGGTTGCTTGAAGTACCCAACAGGTCATTATGGGGCAATCCATTCCCTGCTGTTCACTCCCAGCTCACCACAGTAAGTGTTTACACTCCCCAAACCTACCTGACTAATAGCTGCTTATGGACCTATCCTTCAGAAACTTGTCCAGTCCTTTCTTCAACCCAGTTATACTACTGGCCTTGACCACGTCCTCTGGCAACAAATTTCACAATTTAATTGTTAATTGAGTGAAAAAATACTTATTTGTGTTAAATCTGCTACTTATTGGGTTCATGGACTGTCCCCTAGTCCTAGTGCTATTTGAGAGGGTAAATAACCGTTCCCTATTAACCTGTTCCACACCACAATTTTATGAACTTCTATCATATCCCCTCTGTTGTCGCTTCTCCAAGCTGAAGAGCCCCAGCCTATCCACCCTCTCCTCATAGGGGAGCCGTTCTGTACCCCTTATCATTTTTGTTGCCTTTCTCTGTACCTTTTCTATTTCAACAATATCTTTTTTGAGATGGAGCAACCAAAATTGCACACAATATTCAAGGCTTAGTTGCACCATAGACTTATATAGTTTCGTTTGGGTCATGGAATTATATTTGTGTCAGAATGAGATCTTGCAGTCAAAAAATTGTTAACCACATGCTCTCGGGTAACTGGAGAGCTGCTAAGTTTCTGTGCCTGGCATGTAGTGTGAAGATAAATGTAAAATTTATATAGTGGCATTATGATATTTTTGGTTGTATTCTCTGTCCCTTTAGGAATAATTCCTAAAATCCTGTTTGCTTTTTTAACGGCTGCCACACACTGAGCTGAAGATTTCAATGTATTGTCCACAATGACTTCAGGGTGCTTTTTCCTGAGTGGTAACACCTAATTTAGGACCCAGCATTGTGTACATAAAGCTTGGATTGTTATTCCCTATGTGCATCACTTTGCACTTGTCCACATTAAATTTCATCTGTTATTTAGATGCCCAGTCTCATAAGATCCCCCTGCATTTCTTCATAATCAGCCTGTTTTTTAACTACCTTGAATAACTTGGTATCATCTGCAAATTTGATCACCTCACTCCTTATTCCCCTTTCCTGATCATTGAGAACATTAAACAATACCAGTCCCAGTACAGATCCCTGGAGCACTCGCTGTTTACTTCTATCCATTGTGAAAACTGACCATTTAGCTCTACTCTTTGCTTCCTATCCCATGACTTCTTAATTTTCTCAAGTGTGTCTCATAAGGGACCTTATCAAATGCTTTCTGAAAATCCAGATAGAGTATATCAACTGGCTCCCCCTTATCCACATGCTTGTTCACATCCCCAAAAATTCCAATAGATTGGTGAGGCACAACATTCCTTTGCTAAATCCACGTTGACTCTCCCCCGTTAGCCCATGTTTGTCAGTATGCCCAATGATTCTGTTTTTAATAATCGTTTTCACCATTTTACCTGGCACAGACACAGGCTTGCTGGTCTGTCGTTTCCAGGATTACGTCTGGAGTCCTTCTTAAATATTGGTGTTGTATTCACTACCTTCTAATCCTCAGATACAGTTGCAAATTTTAATGATAAGTTACAAATTACTAGCATTGGGTCTGCTATTTCATATTTGAGTTCCTTCAGAACTCTGGGCCACAGATGCCTCAACAAGCTTTTGGGCCACAGGTGCCTCAAGAAGGGCCCTGCGTGGCCTGAAAGCTTGCAGCAGAAGTTGGACCAATAAAAGGTATCAAATGAACTCTTATTTGGGTCATGGAATTATATTTGTGTCAGAATGAGATCTTGCAGTTTGCAGAACTTGCATGATCAAAAAAATTGTTAACCACATGCTCCTGGGTAACTGGAGAGTTGCTAAGTTTCTGTACCTGGCATGCAGTGTGAAGATAAATGCATCCTAATCTGACATTAAGCTTGCAAATTTGAACATTATAAAGGTTCTTTATTTTAGTTCTTTTTTGATACAATTGTTAAATATGTGTTCAGTTGCTTCATGTCTTGTCTTCATAATGGACTGGTCATAAGTGAAAACTTGACACTTGCAGTGCAACTAATCTAGTGCAACGCTTTTGGATTTAAGAGTGTAACTCTTCTATTATTTGAATATTTACTACTATTGTTTGAATAATATGAACAGTTCAGTCTTTCCTTAAGCAAAAATCTCACCTCTTTAATAAATTAACCAGCATAAATCAAGATTGTCATGAGCAAATGGAAGTCATGAATTAGAAGCTGAGTTGCAACCTTAAGTGTAACATTCATTAGCATGAAAGCTGTAATATGATATGTCTTCATCTGGATTTACCATGGCTGTAATTTATCCAATGCAATGTATCTTCATTCACTTTGAACTCTGCTCGTGCACAACATGTTCCTGCTATGCTTTTTCCACCCCCTCCTGTTTAATGCAGACTTGGAATATAGTTAACATAATTTTGAGCATACTATACACAGCATGCAATGTACGTGCCTTTGAGTGAATCTATAGTTTGCTAAAGTTATGACTTGAAAAATTGCAGAACTACAAAAATTCCTTTATGGTTCAGAAACCTCTATCCTGATAAATTAAGTAACCTTCAGATATTGTGGGATCTACAGAAAACTGAGTTATGGAAGTTTAACTTAAGTGGTGGAATTTTTCCCCAGTGCTAGGTTTAACAGATGTATTGCTTCTTGAATTGAATGTGTTAAATTTTGAAGGTGTGTGGATTAGGGCCCTTCATTTTCATTTTATTTTTCATGGGTGTTTGTTACAACAATAACAAAAACAGGTGAAAATCAGTGCAAAAAATTACTCATAATTTTCTAGGTAAATATCTGGGTTTATAGTTGACAGAAGGACAGTAAAAAGTATTAAGTAGATTAATGGTCTGATAAATGGAATTTAATGTAGTTTGCTGTAAGAACATTATTAATCTGCCATTGCACTGATGTTAGTAAATGTGTAACTATCGACTGTGAACTAAGTCTTTTCACTACTCAAAGAGGCTTAAATTATTTGTTTTCTTGTCACAATCTTTACTTTGAATAATCTGAGTTCTCCACTTTAAAGAGAGTCAGTCCTTCCTCCATCCCATCAGGCTTCACACAGATGATCTAGATAATTTCAGGCCACCTTAGTAAAATGACAGTGAAACTTGCAGGTTAACTTGCCGCTTCCAGCTCCACTTTGGTCCATTTTAGACGAACAGGCAGCCTCCCGCCACACCCCATAGAGTTGTAGAAGTTCACCCAATGCTCTAGACTGGTGGCCACAACTCCATGGTGCTGACTGGGGCAACAGCAGCTGGGCGTGGAGCTGCACCATGTGTCCACTCAGACGGACAGCATCTCCACTTTTGGCTGTTGCCCCAGGTTTAGGCGGCCCGCTCCGTGTAGCTTAAAACTATTAGCCTATGAACATTTACATTGAATAATTGGGCCAAATTATTTTACTATATTTAGACACATTTACTGGCTTATGTTTTAGTCTTGTGTTAATTGTGTGTTAATCTTAAAACTAAAATATTTGGGGTATCTCTCTATTTCTTCATTAAAGTGCTTGTCAGTAGTAGTCTCGGAGGTCCCCATCCCTACTATAGTGAAAATCCCAGCGTAGGAGTATCTAATTTTTCCCTTCATTTGGCAACGATTCACCCAGGGTGGAAGCACCCAAGTGCCAAATTACCTTAGTTACTTAGGGTTCCCCGCCCAAAATATCCTGCGGAGGTCCAAAACAAGAGGTGGAAAGTAACCCATGTCCAGGGCCCCTAAAACCCTTCTGCCAGGGAGGCAGGTACAACCCCAAGTGGGAAAGTGACCTGCACTGCTCTGAGTCCTGTGCTGCTTTGGGGGAGGAGTTTACATTAGTGCAACAAATCCTAAACAGTTAACAGCTAAAATCACGGAACGTGTACATGGTGGGGTGAGATTCATTAGTACGTATAGATGCTCGCACACCTATGTGTGTGTGTGTGTGTGTGTGTGTGTGTGTGTATCTTCTAGTACATATGCATCTTTGTATATACACTTAGACTAAGGCCATTTTTTCATGGACGCTAAACCCCCCCCCCCCGGCTGGGTGTGCAGGCAGGGGATGGGTGTCCACCTGTGGAAACACCATGGCCAGTGGGTCCACCCATCACCCACCCATGGAGCCATCCAAAAAACCGGAGGAGGCTCCGTGGGTGGAGATGGGTATGCACCCGTAGGAAAGGGAGCACACCCACCTCCACCCAGTGGCGCTGTGTGAAAACTGCCTGTCTTATTAAGAATTACTAGAATTACATCTTTACACTTTCTAGAATTACATCTTCCATCAGTATGAGTGGGCCCATTTCGTTGAACGTTGTGTAGCAATGTTTGTCACACACTTCATTAAACTGGATGGTGTGATGCTACATAACACATATCTAATGCAGTGTATTGTATTTTCCTAATAAAGTAATCTGTTTTTATATACTTGAGTGATATGAAATTTGGGTGAAAATCAGTAAAAAATGAATAATAGTTTTTGTAAAACCTAGGATTTCTATTTTGTAAAAATCTGTTTATGAAGGGACTTGTGTATAGATTACAGCTACCCAGTTTAAAATAGAAGTACCTTTTTGAGTGTATTGATTTCTCAGCAGCATGCAGTAAAATACTGTAATATAAACTGCAGAAGTTTGCAGTGCAATGCAGCAGGGGCCTGCCTGCATTACTCAGGTGAATGGCAGGGAACAGGAGTGCATTGCAAGCTTGAGGCTGCTGTGGAGGGATTCTGTTCCTTGCCTTATAGATGAGCAGTGGAGAATAGAGCTGCTTCATTGTACTACAAACTTGGAGGGGGGGTGTACATTCTGCCAAGAAATCATTACTTTACTCAAAGGTACTGATATTTTAATTTGAAGCATAAAGTAGTGTTTCAGTAAAACTTGCACTGCTCCATTTATTTATTTCTACATAAGCTGAACTTCTTGTAAGTCAAAATTGTATTTAAAAGGACTTCTGGACTACATCTGTCTAGATTTCTTCCATTTGGATTTAGAGGACTCAGGTTTGGACAATTTTTGGAGCATGGTATTCTGAAACAGTGAATGTGCGGAAGATTACATGCACTAATATAGCAGGGTTAGGACAGAAGGAGATGTCCCACTCAGCAGTTAAATAAGCTGAATAGTATGTCCAATTTTCTTGCTTTTTAGTTGCAAAAACTTGCTTTTAAAAATCAAGACCCAGATTTAGTATCTGACTAACAGAATCTAAAAAAATCTCAGTACTTTCCAGGCTCTCTCCAGAAAAGGGAGCGTAAGGAGGAAGATCCATCGTTCTGACAGACTGTGCAATTAAAACTTTCTTTAGAGTTGATGTTAAACATAAAGCTGCTTTAGCATGTTGTTGTTGCTGTTAATTCAGTGGAGTTTGCATCTGCCTACTTGATGATACGTGTGTTCTCCTCCTCGGGAATAGAGAAAACATGTGACTTCCGTAATGGTGTTAAGTGCCTGTTAAGAGCATTACTTTCCAAATGTATATTATCTCCCCATTACAGATACCTTTGCTATTATGGGTGTTGGCAAACAAGACAATAGCCTGCTGGAGTCCAAGTTTGATCTGTGCAGTCCCCACTCATGTGTTTAGTGTGTCCAGCCTAATAAACTGGCCGCCCCATACATGCATTTGTGGGCAGTGAGAGCAAGAGCAGAGAGAGGGGCAGGAAGCAGTCACTCAGAAACTGTAGGATTTCCGCCCATGATAGTTGTGCTGGCCGCCCTGTACGTGCTGGCGGACCTGTACATGGAGAAGTGCTGCACACAACCTACGTGATGGGATGCAGAC
Source organism: Sphenodon punctatus (assembly GCA_003113815.1). Classification (NCBI taxonomy): domain Eukaryota; kingdom Metazoa; phylum Chordata; class Lepidosauria; order Sphenodontia; family Sphenodontidae; genus Sphenodon; species Sphenodon punctatus. Next base: position 690,748 of record QEPC01008893.1, on the reverse strand, counting down.
GGGGGCGAACATTACCCTGCATTCTCCGAGACCCCACCATGAATGGGGGCTGTACAGCCGGTGGTTGGTGGCCACATGGTCAGTGAAGGTGAACACCTGGTAAGCAGGCAGGTAGCCACTCACCTAGTGTGAGATATTGTGGGCTATCATCTTGTTGGTTAACACCCAAAGTCCTGCTCTTTGTTTTTCCTTTTTCAGTCTTCCTTCTTGGATATGGGGAAGAGATTTGGAAGGGATTTTAATGGGGCTAATGCGATCTCTGCATCTGTCCTTTGTAAGGACTTAAGTTGGAAGAGTGTATTCTTCATAGAGTAATTACCAGTATTCATATTATCGGCTTCTCTGAATTTTATATAATTGCTCACAAGGTGCTAAAGTTATCATTTAATAAAATATAATGGGAAAATCAAGATTCTTAGATTGTGATTCTGTCTAGGTAAAACTGTCAGTATCCTCAACAGATCTGCTATTATTTCTTTTATATAGCACCAGCAATGTTTCTGGTGCTGTAAATGGTCAAGAATGATTATAGAGATGGGCTTATTACAATCCAGAATAGACAAGGAGAGAGTCACACATGGAAGGACAGAGATACATACATGAAGCTGAGAAGTTACAGGTGCACTTGCTTAGCTTAGTTACACAGGGGAAGGGGTGGGGAATTCTGAATGATAAGACCATATAAGATAAAGCATAAATGAGCAGTCTGGGTGTGTGTGAGAAGAGTTGGGGAAGGCATGAATGAAAAGGTAGGCTTTTAGGAGGGATTTGAAGCTTTTGAGGGAGGGAGTTCCAAACATAGGAAGCAGCTTGGGAGAATGAAAACTTTGAGGAGCAGGAGACTTGGGGGTGGGTGAGGCAGGGTAGTAGCAGAGGAAGAGCAAAGTTCCTGGGTGGGGACATAGCAGGAAATGAGAGAAGAAAGATAGGAAGGCCCCAGGGCTATGAAGAGCCTGGAAGGTGAAAACAAGGAGTTTTTGATCAATGCGAAAGTGGAGAGTGGGAACCGTTGGAGCGAACAGAGTGGCGACTGAATATGATTAAAGCAGCAGGCAACTTTGGCAGCCGAGTGTTGAAAAGCAGTGAGGGGAACAAATGGGAGATGGGAAAGCCCCTAGGAGGAGGCTATAGTAATCACAGTGAGAAATTACTCGACCATGGACTAGAGTTCTAACAGTGGGAGCTGTAAGGAAGGGCTGAATTTTAGTAGTGTTATGTAGGGAGAAGTGACAGGCCTTGGCAGAGGGCTTTGGGTTAAATTGCTAGACTGATTTCATAAGAATAAAAGCCACTTTGTGCCATTTGCTTTCATTGCTTAAGCTCTTGCCCGTTTGTAAAATATCTGAGACAAAGTAGTTCAAATGATATCTTTTATTGGACCAACTATTGTGAAAATTGTATAAGAAGTAACTTAGGTCGGCATATATCTTACATGGTCGTTAAACAAATAAAGCCATTTGTGTTTTTATTTTCTACGTATGGATGCACATTAAGAGCAGAATGTCTGATAACAGGAAAAGTTATAGAGCAGAACATTCTTAGGTAGTGAATTACTTCTGTCTAACCAATGAATTGAAAGCTTGTATTCCATTTTCAATAGAAACTTAAGAATGGCTAATGTTACCACTTTATAATAGGTTTAGGATAAGTAACTTTTAGAGATTCTGATGACCCATCTCTGACTTCATTGTTGAATAGGTTTTTATTTCAGCAGAGTTTTAGGATTACAGGACACTAAATAGCTCACTTCAGTTTTGATGTAGGCTTTATCTCTGAATTTTACTAAAGCAAAAGTTACGTTAGTTATTTGAAAACTAAATTGTTTGACGATGTATAATTTTCATTTAAAAAAACCTCAAGACATGAACCTTAACTATACCAAAAGTTGGGAACCTTGGGCCCATAGACCAAATGTGTCTTGCAGCTAGTTTTTATGTGGCCTCTGTATACAGTTCTAACCCAGAGAGCGTCTCTGGGCTGGGTTGAGGGCCGCCTCAATTGATCCTAGGCTGCTTTTCTTGATGATGAAGATCCATTCTGGGAATACTATGCAGGTGAGGTATGGCAGTCAGAGATCGCTTTCTAGGGTGATCCCAGTGGAACATGGGGTTCGACAGGGCTGCCTCTTAGCTCCAGCCCTGTTCAACCTATTCTTAAGTAAGGTAGTGCCCTACATGAAAGAGGTGGATGCTCATGCGCCATTAGTGGGGCAAAGACGGTTGCCAGTTGTTTTATATGCTGATGACACCGTGGTGTTATCCCAAACAAGGGTGGGGCTTAAGAGACTGCTCCACCAATTCGGTGAGTTCTGTCACTCAGAAATGCTAGGAATTAATTACGCAAAAACAAAAGTTCTAATTGTGGGAGCACGGAAGAGTCGGACAGTGTATTCTTGGAACATAAAGGCGAAGTCTGTCGACCAAGTTTACTCTTTCAAATATTTTGGGGTCTTATTTTCTTCCTCTACCTCCTGGAAGTTACATTTGGATTTGGTGAAAGCGCAGGCCAAGAAATCTGGCGCTGCAGTATTAAAAATTTTCTTTGGTCAAGGGGGCAAATTAATAGAACCGGTCCTGAGGCTATTTAAGGCCAAGGTAATAAGTCAAGCGCTGTATGCTGCCCCCATTTGGGCCCTCGAATTCTTAGAGAGGCTGGAAAACATCCAAAATGGGGTTTTGGCCTCTCTATTGGGCCTGCCGTGTGGTTCTCCACGGGTGTTGCTGCGAGTAGAATCTGGGGGTTTGCCAGTTCGTACGCTGATGTTACAATCTCTTTCAAATTTTTGGACAAAACTGATGATGATGCCAGAAAAGGAGAATTCCCTGTTATGTATGGCCCGCCAAGCTGGCCTATTAGATCCATGGATCACAGCGGCGGAAGCTGAAATTCATAAAATGGGTTTTTCCCGGGTGGTCCTTTACTCTGTGGGTTTGGACTCATTTAAGAAACTGCTGTAGAAAAGACTGAGGGATCAGACGCTTCAAACTGAAAGGGCACTACTTGAGTGCCAGAGAGTTGCCCCAGACTATATCCCCACCAATTCGGTGTATCTTGGACCTGGGTATTTATTTTCCTGGATGGATGCCGCCAGGAGGGTGGCATTCACCAGGTTACATTGTAACTCTTTCCCTTCCTCTTTTTTGGACGGGCGATATAAAGGTATCCCAAGGGAACTAAGAGTGTGTGTATTATGTGATGGAGGGACCCCAGACACGGTGACCCACATTTTATTAAAGTGCCTTTTTTTTTTTGAAGGGTTAAGAGCTGGATATTTGGTGGGCCACGTGGGGGGGCCCGACAATATATTATTGAAGAAGTTGCTGTGCCCCCGTGATATGGAAGTTACCAGGCGAGTGTCTGAATTTGCAATGAGGGCGTTAGTTTTGAGGCAGAACGTGGTCTGACATAGACTGCTACATGGGGCCCCTCCCTGCCCGCACAATGTTGCAACCGCAGGCAGGGTGGGGGAAGGGGCCCCATGCAGCAGCTGGAAGGGCGCCCAGCCAGCTCAGGTGGCAATTTAAAAAAAGAAAAGAAAAAAAAGGGGGGGGGGAAGGGTGGCTTAGCTACCCTGGATATTGGGCCCCCAGCCAGTACAGGCCCCAGGACAAATGTCCCTGTTTGTCCAGTGGTAGCTACGCCCCTGATCCTTTATTCTTACAGGAGTAACCATGTAAATTCAGTGGAGCAACCAGGATTTGACCTTAGCTGAAAACTAGCACTTTGGTGCCATAAATAAAATGACTAAATACATTCTTTTGTAAGTGGCCTAGTAGTTTTAGTGGTGGTGTAGTGAATCAGGTTGAGCTTTTAGGAAGTGAAATGCTCACAGAGCTTGGCAGCAGGTCATCTGGTGCACGTTCTAGCCATTCATTTTGTTGCTTGGCTGCTGTAAGTTGCTGCAAGACCTTAAGGATTTGAGGTAAGGGAGGAAACAAGGAGCAGTTCACTCGCCAGAAGAGATACAGGATTTCTGTGCTTTTATAAATGGAAAAGCAAATCAAGTTCTTTCACAACTCCCCCTAGCTGGAACTTAACTTCCAGTGGGAAGGATAACTATATTTTGCAGTTAACAACCATATCAGTTAATTGACAGTGGGGTCAATCTAAGGTCTTGCACACATGCAGCTTGTGTGCATTGTGTATGCATGGTGTGTGCATTGCATAAATTGGGTGTGCACTGTACACACACATGCCAAGTGCATGTGGCATGCACACCCAACCCACAGACCTTGGGGTGGCTCCAGTATGAGGGAAGTTGGTCTGAACTAAAAATGCCTTTTTGAACACTTCAATATAGATTGATGGGCTGGTTTGGAAATAAGTTTTTAAAGCCTTGGAAGCCATTGATTTCTAGCAATAAAGATAAAAATATATAACTAATAATAAGCAAACTTTGTGGAGAGCTATCTTACCAGAGGACCTTTAATGGAAACAAATAGCATAGTACCACTCAAACATTTACAGTATTGTGTACAACTTTTAAAATTTTCTTCACTGAAGTGGGTCCAAATTTGGAAGGTAAGTCTTTCATTGAAGAGGATTGTAAAAACTTGGAGCAAGCATAGCAGCAACAGCATAGAGCTTGTAAAGTTTCTTATGGGCTGTTTTTAATTTGCAGGATGAAAGCTTCAGGAATGTTTTAATTAGAACATACTAAGAGTCTATTTTGCCTGCAAGGGTAAACATGAGATTTTAAAATAACTGGTGGTATTGACGAGAACATTTTTTGGAAGTAGAGTAAAAATGGCTGTTTGTATCATAAGAGCCAAAGGGTGAAACATGACTTTCTTGCCTTTTGGTACAAAGTGTACTTGAAAGTGTTTAAAATAATTGTTACAGAAAATTATTGATGGGATTTCCTTCTATAGAAGTTTTGGTGTGGGGGATGCATCAAACACAATTTGCAGAGCTTTGGACACTTGTTTTTTTTTAACGTTTGGTAGAAATTATGGACTTGCAATGCGAGCAGTTAGAAGTACAGTTTTAGAAATTTGTCACTTTTATATAAGTTTAGTTGCCTAAAGTTGACACATTGCCCACATTTATTTGACAAGTTACAAAAATCAAATAGTGATGCATCAAATTCTTGGGCTAGTGCAAATTGGCGAGTACATAAATATGGAGTGTACACATGTAATATGTATAAAGAGGTGTTAATATTTTTAGCAGCTATGATAGAATTATTTTACCACTGATTGGTTAAATTTCCTGCAGTACTTAAAAATTCTTCTAGAAGGTAACTTTTGTTGGCATTTATTTAGGGTAGGTAAAAGTACTTTTCTACTAGATTTAAAAATGAGACTTGAGTTAAATCTCCATGCAAACCAATTTTATATAAAAACATTACATGCCTAGTACCGCTGCACTAGACCGGACCAGTGGTCCATATAGCTCAATATTCTTTCTCCCAATAATGGCAAGTATCAAATTCTCTTATGAGCTTGCATGGCAATTAGAGAGAAATCTTTTTCTTCTGAGAGAATAGATGGCTTTAGCTGCAGGTCAGGTATTTACTAGAACAACTGGATACGCACTGCTCAGTTAGTAAAATATATACTTTGTGGAACCTTCTTTTGCCAGAGGTAATTTGAAGCAAAACGGTTTATGCCACCTCATTCCTGCACTCTTTAGGAACCATGTACTGTTTCCTAGCCATGTCCTGATGACATGAAATTGGAAAATAACTAACACCTCTAAGAATTGAGTAGTTCTGACGTGCTGCTAACTTTTTTTTTAAGAGGGGCAATACCTCAAAATAGTTCTTAGTTTGTAATATTAAAATTACATGTTAGTGTTTGCCCTTGCCAAAAAGCAAGGGTTGACAAGACCTAAGTCATTCTAAACAGTTTCCCAAAGCATATGTAGAGGAGCCAATGCCATTTAACAAACTAAGATCATGCATAATTGTAGAAACTGTTTTATTTGATCATTTTAAAGTAGATTGTAGCAGTTCAGCTTAGGAGCACTTCCCTGACTGTACATTTCCATGAATGTAGTCCTGTGGGGTTAATGGAGCTAGCATGCATAAATAGACACAAGTATCTTGCTGACTTGGGATGTTGGGCAAAAAGTTCAATAAGAACAAAATACTGCTTGGAAGCATCCTTCTTATCCTTTCCCCTCAGACAGTCTTTCCTTCTCTTAAAAAGGATTGCATTACAAAAATAACATACCTTTTGATTATCTTTATTCAGATACTTCCATTTTAGCTCTCTAACTTAGATGAAACAATGGGTGTAAACAAATGAAATGTTAACCCACACCTGGTGGATAGCTACCTGACTATTTTATTAGCTGCTTACCCTCACCAGTCACGTGGCCACCATCCACTGACCCTGCAACCCCCACTCGCAGCAAGGTCTTGGAGAATTTTTCTTCTGCCATGCAGACGGATGCTGAAAAATCTGGGCTATTGTGCAGCCACGTGTCTGCATCCTGTCACTTAGGGTGCGTACAGCACCATGCACACCTGCCAGCATCATAGAGTTGCGGGTGAAAAGTCTAGAACACTCAGAGCAGCGACCGCTTCTTGCCCCTCTCTCTGTTCTTGCTCTCACTGGTGCCTTAAAAGCCCAGCACGTGCCAAATTCAAACATGCGTTGTCCCAGCTCATCCTGCTTTACAGCAAGTGCCCAATATGCTCTCTTCCCAAGTTGTTACTTGGAATGACGTGGCTCAGAAAGACAGCCAGTCAACTATGGTAAGTTAATGCACTGGGGAGGGGGGCTGCATTTACACAGCTGCATGATAAATGCGTCCTTTTTATTGCTATCTAATATGTGCCTTTTTCCCCCTATACGGTGTTCACAGGCAACTACCAGCACTGCTATCTCCAAAGTTCCACTCTCCACCTACCGTTCTTCCTGCCAGAAGTGTATTCCCTAAAGCGAGAAAGCAGACCAAGGCCATGCTGTGAGGTTCGGAACTATTAGAGATTGGAATGGGCGCAGAACCAAGAGATAACTGGTTTAGTTGCTACCCTTCTTTCCAGAAAACCCATTATGAGAAGTTTTCCCAAAGATCCCTCTAATGGATTACTACAAAGATACCTGCATGGTATTACTGGTAGCAGAAATATACATTATAGTCAAAAACTGAAAAAAACGCAAAAGCTTTACAGAATCTGCATGGCTGAACAGACTGTGGGTTGTATTCTCTATGGAAGAACAGAGAGTGGAATTTAAGGGCAGTTATGAAGATTTCTGTTCCCGTTTGGAATTTCTTACTAACAAAAAGAGGAACTGAGGATAAACTCTACTATTTATATGAATAAGAGATTTAAGCATGGACCTAGTTCGATTGGTGTGATAATTCCATATCTAAACACTTTGCTATCAATATAATCCCAGATTGGGGAGGGGTGGATTGGAATGTAAGATTTAAATTGTTTTTACATTTCTTATGTATGGTAACATTTATGTTACTGATCTGTCATTATTTTAATAAAAAAGAAAATAATTTGAAAAAAAAGTCTGGAAAAAGAGACCAAGACCTTCATCTCTTTGTGGGGGGAGCATAATGTACAATACACGTTTATGAAGTGCTATTGGAATGAGGCAGTGTTCCATGAGATCTCCCTTCAGATGGTACAGCAGAGATACCACAGGGACGTGAACCAGTGCCAGCAGCGGGCCAAAAACTTGCGCAGGGGGGTACAAGATGATCAGGGACAAGAACTTCACCTCCAGTTGCAGGAAGATGCGGGTGCCATGGTTCTTCCTGGACCACCTGGCCAGCACATCCATGAACCAGGCACGGTGGTCCGGTCCACTAAAACTTATAGAACCACAAAGAACCCTTTTGGTTCAAGTAGTCGTCTTTGCTATGAGATGGCAGATGATGGCATTATGACTCCCATCAATTGCCCGTATACAGTTCGGGAACCCATAAAAAGCACTCCATTATGCCTCTGCAGGGTCAGCCAACCTCACTACCCGGTCCAGCAGCACTTCCATTATTGCCATGCAAACCTCAATGAGGATGGCACCCACCATGGAGGCTGCAACGCCTAATAGCTGGGTGATGGAGCGGTAGGATTCTGGAGTGGCAAGCTTCCAGATGGCCATGGCTGCGTGCTTCTCCACAGGAATGGGTGACTGCATCACTGTTTCTTCAGTCATGGCCTGAGGATTTTAGCTATTTGCAGGACGAGGTGACGGGGCATCCTGAAATTAGAACATATTAGTGCCATACTGACTCAGACCAATGGTCCATCAAGCCCAGCATCCTGTCCTCCGACAGTGGCCAATCTCGATTGCATAGGAGATGAACCAACAGTCACAATGGGCAATCCATTCCCCATTGTTCATTCCCAGCTCCCGAAAATAAGAAGTTCATCCCATAAGTTACTTGGTTAATAGCTGTTAATGGAACTACTCTCCAAGAACATATCAAGTCCTTTTTTAAACCCAGCTATGCTACTGGCCCTGACAATGTCCTGTGGCAACAAATTCCATAGGTAAATTATGCGTTGAGTGAAAAGGTACTTCCTTTTATTTGTTTTCGTTCGTTCAAAAAGTTTATTTATTTAGCCTTTGGCCATTACAAAATAGGTGTACAGTATTATAACAAAAACAAGATAAAATACTCTTTAAAACATAAATAAACGAGGAATAACATATTACACTGAAGGGTGTTTGTTTACCATCCCGATCATCTCCCATAACCCCTAGAGTTATCTTTCCCATGGGCTCATGTTGGAACCAGCCAAAAAGAAAAACTAAAAGTCGGTCTCACATCTGGATCCCCAAATGGAGATACATACTTTGGGGTGGTAGTGCAATGCCTTGCCCTTCCCGGGGCTTGTGGCAGCACACTTGACCCCTGCTGTAAACCGTCTCACTGGTACTACATAGATAGGGGGATGCTTATATAAATGGAGCAGGATATGTTTTTAACCATGTACAGAAATTTGGGGAACAGATACCTTACAGGAGTTCCATGGGAGTCCCCATTCTTAAGGTTCTTCCTTAGGTGAGTCAGGACTCTCGAAATGCCGCTGCCTGGTTAATGCCATAAAAAACACCCCCACGGCAGTTCGCTGCGTTACTGCCTTGTTCTGATTGACAAGAAACCTTTTCTGCTGGTCCCAATGATCCCTTCCCTCAAACCAAGGGTTAAAGAACTTATTTTTTATCTTGGTGGTCTGAGGGCAGTGCAATATATAGTGTGGGAGATCTTCTATTACCGTTTGCCCGCAGTAACAAAATCTCAGCTCCAGAGGAGTGCCCTTAAATCTACCCTCAGCTACCGAGTTGGGCATCATGTTTAACCTCACAAGAGTCATGGCCCATCTAATTTTGAAGTTCTTTATGTCCGTGAGGTATTCCTCACAACCCCCTCTTTGCTTGATTTGTGGATACCAAGGGGCAACATGCTGGTCACGAATTCCCACACTATCAGTTTGCAGTCTTACATCCCTAGTCCTGATTCGCAGTAGGGATTTGGCCTGAGCTTGAGACCTACTTCGGAAGTTGGAACTTGAAAAACCAGGAATTGCCAAATTCTGTACTATTGAGTCATACCATCTGTAATTGGCCAAGAGGTTTTCTTGTTCTTGCAGGCATAGGGTGGGGAGACGATCATTTGTCATGTCTCTGATCTTCAGCCACTATCCCAAATGGGCCAGCCTTATCTTGTCCTCGAGAGGGACAATCCCACATTCTGCCCACATCAAAACTATTGGAGTGCCTCGAGGCACACCTAACCCTATCCGTAGAATCTTATTCTGGAGTGTCTCGATGTTATGGCTACCCAACCCCCAAACCTCAGCCCTGAAAAGGAGCTGAGGAATCAGTTTCTGTTCTAATAGGTTGAGCAGAGGTTTCAGTTTTTTGCCTCCCTTAGTACTCCAGAATTTATTTGTTTTAAATCTTCCAGCAGCTAGTTTCATGGAGTGTCCCCTAGTTCTAGTACTATTTGAGAGGGTAAATAACCATTCCCTATCTACTTGTTCCACACCACTCAAGATTTTATAAACCTCTATCATGTCCCCTCTGTCTTCTCTGAGCTGAAGAGACCCAGCTTGTCAATCCTCTCTTTGTACGGAGCTACCTTGAATAACTTGGTGTCATCTGCAGATTTGATCACCGCACTCTTAATGCCCTTTTCCAGATCATTAATGAATACATTAAACAGTCCCAATACAGATCCCTGGGGCACACCACTTTTTACATCTCTCCATTGTGAAAACTGATCGTTCAGTCCTACTCTTTGCTTCCTGTCCTTTAACCAGTTACTGATCCGTAGTAAGACACTATCTCCTATCCCGTGACTTTTAGAGATCCACTTGGTGCCTGGCCAAGAGGACAGCACATTCTCCCACCAGTCTGAACTTTTCTCCTTGACCCATAGAAGTCTCTCGGTGGGTACAGCCAGGTGCAGGGCATTGTTGACTGAAGCCGCGTCTCCTGACAACTAACTGTTGGCATGCATCGGTTCCCCTTGCAGGGCTTTGATCCTTTTCTGTTGTCGCTTTAGGAAGGCAAATCTATAGTGCCAAAGCAGGAGCCACCTCCACGGTGTGCTGCACCCCACTGCCATGGCCAAAGATTACGAGAGAGTCCACCTGTGCCTTGCAAACTCTTTGAGCCAATGACAGCAGAAGGTTTAGATCTGCTGGATTGGAGAAGGTTTAGATTTGCTGATCGCAGGTTCTGATCAGCTGCGGTAATGAAGACCTGGGACGCTATAATGGGCACCCTGAAGTTCTCAGAATCTATCCCTTCAGTACAGGCATCTATGAAGTCTGAAGAACATGCGCCAAATATTTTAAACAGCTTAAAGAACTGGGCAGCTACCTCGTTAGGAGTGGCTACGCACCACACGTGAGCAGTTATCAGCCACTATTGGGCACATGCCCTCCTGGAATCATCATAGCCTGGAAGAAGGAAGCATTTGGGCTGACTGCTTCTTCCCATAATTTACCGCAGGAAAAGGGTGGGGTATGGTGGGTGGAGTGTGGCAGGGAAAACACCTGCCTGTCAGGTTTGTCACACTAAACTGGTGAGTGGGAGATGCCCAGACGTGCAAGAAATACATTCAGGGGCTACCCATTTATTAGGATGGACACTCTTAAGCATGTGAGTGGGGCTGCACAGACCAAAGACTGACTCCAGCAGGCTAACGTCTTGCTTGTTTTCACCCAGTAGTGCAGCCCTGCACAATCAAACCTAAACTCCAGTCCATTACATGACCTGTGGCATTTAACTTGGCAAATCTTGGTCTTATTTCCTGTAACAAATTGTTTCACAATGTAAACAAACTTGTTTGCCTTCAAAATTTTATGCTGCTTTAAAGGATGCTTTTCGTTATATTTTGGGGGCCAGAAGCATTTTCCTAAGATTTACATAGAAAAATACTTTCAATTGGACACTCCAGTAGAAGCTAAGTTACAAAGTGCTTCAAACGTTTTCTTCGTGTGGGTCATTCATAAATCCACTGGAAGGGGTAAAACAACTTTAAATAACTGTGAACCACCACCAAATTTGTCAGAAGGGACATGACATTTCGGGTATTTCAGCTGCCTTTAAATACTCTTGAAATAGGCTGGAAATCAAGTTAAAGGTGAACTTCACTACAGTGAGCCTATCCTATAGTAAACACTCACTGATAACCATCCCTTTAAAGACTGATCCAGGTTAATATATTTATGCTCTGCTGTTATGAACTCCAGTCAAGATTGACCCCGATATGACAATTGGGCCTGGTCTTTGCTGTCATTTGGTTCCCTCTCAACCCCCTTTCCTTTTTATTTCTCAGCTTTTCCCACTTCAATTAAAAATTCATTTTTAATTGGATTAAAAGCCTGGAATATTATCCCTTGAAGGCTTGTAATGTATTTAGCTAGAAACAGTATTTAATTGTATTTAGTGTGTGTGCTTTTTTAGTCTTAAAAGGATTTAGTTGCCTATAAAACACAAGCCTCTCATTCTAACCTATCAAAGCTACATTAACCATTTTCTAAGTTTGACACGTGCATGACATGACTCATACAGTATGCTGAAATGTTTATTGTTTTCAGGTATTTACTTAGTGACTTAACTTATTTCAGTCCAAAACCCCTAATCTTGTGGAATTTTTTTCTCAGGATTTGGCCCTTGTTGCTCCTGAAGCTCCTTCAGAACAGGCCAGGAGAGTCTTTCAAACTTATGACCCCGAAGGTAGGTTTTACTCTCTAAAGTGATACTTAACATTGCAATCAACATGCACTTGCAAAGAATATTCTGTAGCCTGACAGGCTTTTACTGCACATTCTGAGGTTTATCATTGAAAATAGTAAAACAGCTGTAAGAATCCTCTGGTCTGGGGACCAAATGTGGCCCATGGCAAGTTTTTATGTGACCCCTTTCCAGTTCCTGGATCTGACCCTGGATTTGGTTCCCACCTCCAGCTGAGCTTAGGGTAAAGGAGGAGAGGGGACAGGTCTATGGCACAAATCCATGGTCTGGGCCCTCCTTTTCTTGAGTGCACCCCTTAAGCATCTCTGCCCCCAACATGTATGCGACCTTCAGAGAGCTTGTACAAAGTGGCTCCTGTGATGGAAAAGGTTCCCCACCCATGTAGAAAAAGAACAAGCTTCACAATATACCCAAAATATTGTATTTCCAGCAACTGAGGGTGTTTTTAGACAAGTGCCGCCCCACCTATTATCCACCAATCATCCACCCATATGCATGTTGTAGGGCTCCATTGGCGCCCTATGCAGCCCTGCAACATACATGATGGGTAGGTGATAGGTGGTGAGGCGCTTGTCTAAGAATACTTAGTCTTTTCCAGTTCAACAGTAGTCATGTTGAGTCCGTACTCATAGGGAAGAGTGGAACCTACTGATTTATCAACAAATCAAAGTTGCAAGTGGTCTTGTTCATGAGTTATATTTTTTTTAAAAGCAAGCATCCAACTACATTGCAAGAGCAAGAGAAATACAGTGATATACTGGAAGTAGTAGTTTTTAGACCATAAACTCTGAGGCAAGGATTGTTGCAGTGGTACATACAGATGCAAGATTATCAGAGTGCAATCCAACAGGCCACGTATGCCACCTGCTGGCACTGTGCTCCGGCCAGAGCGCATGCGCAGCACAGCCGCCTGGGGCTGTGCTGCGCGCACAGCATATATATATGCACGAGTGCGTGCATTCTGGCTCTGCACCATGGAGGGGAGGGGGAGTGTACGGCGTACGTAAGCTGTTGGATTGCTTTCTCTCTAGTTATGGAATATAGGACTTCTATAATACAGCCATAGCTGGGCATATCTTTTTCTAAGGTTTGGTCTAGGATCAAAAAACCTTTGGTTTAAGAGAGAAGTTAAGACTCTTACAAATTCAAGCCTGTTGCCCATACACACACTGCTTCTTACCCCTGTCTGCCCCCATTCTTGTCAGCCAGTACGCATCCCGTACACATCAAGCTTCCCCTCCACCCCCTGATATATACTCCCCAGGACATGGATGTCCTGGTGTCCCCACCCCAGCTGAAAGCACATACAAAAAAAATACATACGTTTCGCTCCTACACCCCCTGACTATCCCCCAAACCTTGTCAAATCAAATTTTATTAAGGGAGTAGCTTCTACCATTTCCCTGTCCAGCAAACAGTACAAAGAACAAAACCAATAAAACAATATTTACATAATATACACCTTAATGTTTAACATCAAGACCAGCCTATCTTAGCCGGACCAAAGCAAACTCTCTTCATAAGATACCTTAATTCCTCACCTAACTCACATGGGTAGTATGATATCGGCTAACCAAATTAATATAACTACCACTTGAACGCACCTCCTCCCAAAGAGGGGACTATTGGATAACAAGGACAGCTCCTGGGTTAGTAACACAGCACTCCCACAGTTAGCTTCTAATTAATATCCATACTTAATACTTTGTTTAATTTATTCAAAATTCCATTGCTACAATCTTCTATATGGTAGATTTTCTATATTACTTCTTTCCTATCAACCCAATTGTAGCTAATTAAGTTAAGGGTTAAGCTACAAGATTGTTAACCAGTAAACATCTATTATTCTAGCAAAAATAATTAGTAGCCTTAAGTGTTATGGACTATTGTAGTGGCAAATTAATACTGTTTCTCTATACAGTGAGGCTCAGCTGAGTGAGGGGTTATAACCCTTCTCAGCAGAATAAATCCCGTAATTTAGCTGCCAATCGAGCAAGCATTGCTACAGCTATTATAACTTGTTCCAAACTGGATGTCAAAAGCTTAATTGTATTTTCCATCCTAGAGGTGGAATTGAACTTTGCTATTAATGATTTAAGCCAACATGCTCGGATTGATTCATAGTATGGGCATACCCATATGACATGATGCAGATCTTCCTGTTCCTGCAAGTGGCAAGGGCACATACGATCTTTTAGCGGGACACAATTATATCTTCCCAGCGTTATTGAAGATTTAACTACTTGGAATTGGAGTAAAGTGTATTGCTTGCGGAGATTCACATCTCGTAATATATCAAGATACTCCTCCATCCCATGAGTTTTCTTAACTAGGGGATATAATGGAGCCTACTTTCCATGACGTAATATTTACCAAGTCTTCCTGCATAGCCATATCAGTTACTCTCTGTACAAACATCATTTTCTGATGCTTCACAGGTTTGTTCAAAAGGAAGGTCATGAATAGGCCCATCCTTGCTAATGAGAGGGCCAAATGGTTCAACCAAGAATATAATCGGCTCCCTTCTCACTTGCTGCCCCCCATGCCTGGAACTCCCTCCCTGTCCACATCCACCTTGCACCCTCCCTTCATACCTTCAAATCTCTCCTTAAAACTCACCTCTTTCGCTCTGCTCTGTCTGA
>QEPC01008893.1:620686-655078 GCA_003113815.1 Sphenodon punctatus | reverse complement strand
CCCGGTACCGGATTTCAGTGTTCCGGTTTTTTTATATTGCAGCCATTTTTAAATGGCTGCAATGTTAAAAAAACCGGTACCCCGAAATCCGGTACCGGGTCCGGATTACCGGGCCGAATCCGATAATGCCGGTACGCCCGATACCGGCATTATCGGATACCGGATTCTACCGGTTTCCCACCCCTAGTCAACAGTATCCAAGGCAGCAGAGAGGTCATGGAGGACAAGAATGGAGTAGAGGCGGTTAGATTTAGCCACAAGAAGATCGTTGGTGATCGTAGCGAGAGCAGTTTCAGTAGAGTGAAGGGGGAGGAAGCCAGATTGGAGGGGGTCAAGGGAGGAGTTGGTAAAGAACAAGTCGAGGCAGTGGGAGTAGACAACACGTTCAAGAAGCAAAAGGAAGGAGTGAGACGGGACAGTAGCTAGGAAGGTCAGAGGGGTCAAGAGTGGACTTTTGAGGATAGGAGAAACAGTGGCGTGCTTGAAGGCGGAGAGGAAGGAGCCAGTAGAGAGGGAGAGGTTGATGATGTGCAGGAGGGAAGGGGTGACAGTGGAAGCAATGGAGATCAGGAGGCGGGAGGGAATAGGGTCAAGGGGGCAAGTGGAAGGGTTGGAGGAGGAGAGCAGGGAGGAGATTTCCTCAAGGGAGGAGGAGGACAGGAGAGAAGGAAGGGGAGGGAGTAGGAAGGGGAGAGGAGCGGGATGTGATGTCGAGGCGGATCTTGTCTATTTTGGAGGTGAAGGAAGCGAGATCCTGAGCAGAAAGGGAAGAGGAAGACATGAGCTTGAGGAGGGAGTCAAAGATGGAGAACAGGCGGCAAGGGATCCAAGAACAGGACTCAGTGTGGGAAGTGTACTAATGCTGTTTAGCGAGGGAGATAGCAGAAGTAAGGGAGGAGAGAGAATATTTGAAGTGAAGGAAGTCAGAAGTGAAAGATGTTTCAGTGTTGCTAACCTTCTCCCTAAGGGAACTCTTTCCTCTCACAAAAATTATTATTCTCCATGTTAAGCATGTTCTGGTCTCAAGTCTTTGTATCTAATGGGGAAATCTCCAGCGCCTGAAATATGGAACAAGCTTACAGAAATAATGTTAAAATTATGGATGTTTTTGAATGAGCAAGGCTGGGGGTGGTGGTGGTCTGTGTCTGCTGAGTGGTACAGCTGAGGAGCACCCACACCATGGAGTGAGTGGAGGGTGGCTTGCTGGATGGCCGCCGTGGCCATACAGGCAGCTTCCACACACTCCCACCACCACAGACTGGCCTCTGAAGCAACTCCATACGGGCATCCATTATCCTTTCTGGTGGCATGGGTGGGCGCCCTGGTTCAAACGCAGTGTTTTGCTCTGCCCCCCCCCCCCCAAACAGGGCACTCCAACTTTTTCTCAGGTGCCCCGTGAGTGGGTGGTGTGTGGGCTACAGGAGCGCACGTCCCCCCCACACCACCTTCTCCTGAGCAGTTGGGTGTATGGTTAATGGGTGGTCATGCATGGTTACATCACATTTAAAAACACCCTATGTGTTCAGAACTCCCTGTCTCCCCTTTGTCCCTCTTCCCATTCCCAGTTGTAAATCCCTTGTAATTTTTGGTGTTTTGTGAAATGAATCTGAATTTGGAGGTTAGTAGAGGTTTTCTTTGTTCTCTTGCAAAGAAAAGGGGAAAACTCCTTTCATGTTTTCCTTTACAGAGCAGTCTTGGTTAGACTTCTTCACTTCGGGATATGCTGAAGATAAGGGGGGTGGGGGGATGGATTTCTTCTCTAGAAGAAGTGGATGTCTCCCAGCAGATACCCGCCTGGCCCCCAGTGACTGAGGAGGAGTTAGTGGAAATAATGGGGACCTTTAGTAACAATAAGGCTTCGGGCCCGGATTTGGTCTAGGTGGAATTTATAAAGGCACACTTGGACTGGTGGATTCCAGTATCGGTAGCCCTGTTTACAGTAATAATTAATTCAGGTAAGGTTCCAATCATTTGGGGGAAAGCTGTGGTGGTGCCAATTTATAAGAAGGGCCCACGTACCAGCCCTGGAAGCTATAGACTTATTAATCTTTTGAGTGTAGTAAGTAAAATCTTTGCTAAATATCTCCTGAATAAGTTATCTCATTGGATGGAACAGAATAACATCCTCCATCCTGAGCAGGCAGGGTTTCAGAGGGCCCGTTCAACAGTGGAACAATGTCTGATTTTGTTGCATCTAACTGAGAAGTATTGAACGCGAGGTGGTAAATTGTATGAAGTCTTCTTAGACTTGAAGGCTGCATTCGATTCTGTGTGTAGGGATTTGTTATGGGAGAAATTTTAAAAATCCACAATGGACAGAAGATTATTGCTTCTGATCCAGAATTTGTACAAGGATTCTTTTCTGGAGATAAAATCTGATAAGTTAGGGCACACCACGAGAGAGATCAAGGTGGGACTTGGAGTCCGCCAAGGATGTGTCCTAGCACCTTCCCTATTCAATCTCTACATTAATGATGTGGCCCCTATTTTGGCCCAGTCCAATTTTTTCCCTCCCAAGTTAGCACTAAAGCCAATAGGGGCACTCTTATATGCCGATGATTTGGCAGTCCTGTCGCAAACCCGGATTGGATTAACTAGGCAGCTAAAAGCTTTCTCAGAGTACTGCCTTAAAAATAGGCTTACTGTTAACTACAGTAAATCAAAGGTAGTGGTTTTTTCAAATAGTCGAAAAAGCTATATATGGACTATTAACAATCAGGTCCTTCAGCAACTTAGGTGCTTTAGGTACCTAGGAATCCTCCTACAGGCGCAAGGAAAATGGACGGATCATTATTATTCTGCTACATTGGTAGCTAAGAGCTCGGCACAGGCCACTTTAAGACTTTTCTCCGGTCAGGGGAGGAGAAATATCGATCTAGCAGTGGGGGTTCTGGAAGCCAAGATGAGAGCTTCTTTCCTATATGGTGCAGAAATTTGGACTCCCTTGGTACGAAAAGATATAAATGCAATTCAATCTTGGTTTCTTAGAGCACTCCTAAAAGCTCCCAACGGCACTCCAACAGCAGCAATAATATTGGAGTGTGGCCAAAGGACTTGGGCCTCAATGGCCTGGCAGTTTGGGTTAAATTTCTGGCTCCGCCTGCGTAAGAATGCCAATCGGGCTAGTTAAATTCTTGCTGAAAGATGCTTATAAATGTACATGGTTCAAGGCAATTGAACATCGCATGTCTCTTATAGGATTTTCAGTTAACTTTTGATAACAAAGACTTTTTAACTGCTATAGCTGAAATCCAACTCAGGTTACGGGATATTGAAAGGCAAGAAGACATTACTAAAATTGGTTATGGGGTGGGGGTTTAAAGACAGTATTACTGTTAACAATAACTTCATTAAGAAGAGTTACTGAAATAGCAGCCATAATAATCTTGGACCCATATTTGCAGATTTTCCAAGATAGAATAGATACTGCTTTACATCCTAAATTCCTACCTAAGATAGTATAAGTAAGACAGTTGTGAGAATGTGCCCTTCTTACACGGGCCTCCCCCACCCATGAACACGTAGATTTCTGCATATTCATGGGTGGGGAAGCCCCGTATGAACGGCGTGGCGCGTGAGCTCTCAGTGAATAGAGGTGCATGCGTGTGCCCCACCTAACACACACTCCCACTCACTCCCCACTCGTCTCCACACACAGAGCAACCAGGGAAAACGGCGGTTGCTCCATGGGGGGGGGGAGTGAGTGGGGATGCATGTGCGGCCGTGTGCACGTCCCACCCACACACCGTTGAGCCCACGGACCACCTCCACCCAGCAGAGTGATGTAAAAACAGCCTGTGAGGAGCCACTCAAAGAAGAACAGAAGGTTGCTGCCTTGTAAACAAGGTTCTTCGAGATGGATCCAAACATTCTCACAACATCCACCCTTTCAGCCCCACATGGATTTTTTTTTTATATTCCTTGAAAGGGTTGGAAGGAACAGTCATTCTGAGGAGGAGAGTGCTTCTTATACTATAGGAGTTCGAGACCATTTCATGGTCTATTATTTGAATATGGTGAGCATGCACACCCCAGTTGTGAGAATGTTTGAAGCCATCTTGAAGAACCTTCTTTACAAGGCAACAACCTTCTGATCACTCACATGCGGTGGAGTTGTTTGTTTACAAACATCTTTATCCAGTGTCCAGCTGCTGCTGCTGCTGCAGAACTACAGCAGGCAGAGGCAAGTGAGGGATGGGAACACCCCCTGCCCCCGCTGGGCCAGACAGCTGGCCCCCTGGTGCCTAGCAGACCCTGGCTTTATGCCAGGTTCGCTCGATGGACCCCTGGAGCAACAGTTGGTCCAATAAAATATATCATTCAAACCACTTTGTCTGTCATTTGGGACCACCATGGCAACCGTACTGTCCCTCTCTCTCACTTTTTTCTTTTTTTTAACCAAGATGACTATAATCACATAGGGCTTTTAAATGTGGGACTGGCTGTGTGAGGTATACAACCAGTATTATTTCCATTTAACCTTAGTTCTCCATTTATGAAGATAGCGACATGTATATGGCCCAGCTGTGGGTCTCATAACTCCAGTCTGAGGCGCTACACCAGGCACTCCAGTATTTGTATTTAATGGGAAGATCTCCAATGTGTGCAATATGAAACCAGTTTAAATAATGTGAAAAGTATGTGTTCAGAACTCCTTGTATCTCCCTATGTTCCCTTCTAGATTGTAAACCTCTTGGGCCATGGATTCATCTCTAATCATAACTGTACAGTGCTAGGCACATATCTGGTACCATGTAATTAATATAGCCTGTTGTGCAATTTCTTTACAGTCTTAAATTGTAGTAGTTGCATAAGCTTATTTATACACATTGAAGTAAATTGTATCTAAATGAAGTATGTTTAGTTGGTAAGTAGTGTTTGCATTGTAGATTTAACAATTCAGAGCCAGGCTGTTTTTTGCTAGCAGGTAAAGTGATTCTGATATAGCCATTATATGTTGTTTTATGTGTTTACATATTATATATTATGGAAGAGAATTAATTTTTATTGATGTTTTTAGTATTAATTGTTCATGGTTATTATTAGGTACTGTAATTTATATTTAGTTATCTTTTAAGAACAATACTTCTGTATTATTTAATGCTGTATTGGAGCAAAACTTTGTATGTGATAGTGATGCAAAGACCTACGGTCACACTAAATAATAATAAATTTGACTATATGAATTGATAAGTTGTATAATATCCCAAAGTCAGAATAACTTTCAAACTACTATTCTTTTTATAGCTGCAAATGCTTTCTGCTCTTGAAATATGTAATTTCAGAACAGAAAACAAACAAACCAACCCTCATCTAGCATAAACCAAGAGAGGTATTCGAAGTCTGTTTAAGTCTGTTCTAAAAACCATCATTGCTTAAAACTAGATGCTGTTTCCAGTGACAGTGATGAGTATCTCCTCTTTCCAGTAGGATACTGCATCTGATAAGTGATCATGACTTTTAGAAAAACTAGTTCAGCTAATTCTTTGGATTATAAAAATGTATCTTATTCAGAAGCATATGTTTTGACTTGTAGTAAAAAAGGGGGGGCAGGGGTGATGAGGGAAAATTACATGACAATAAATTGTATACTTTGTTTACTTTTGCTGCTTACAGAAATTGAGTACTTTTTCTAATAAAGCTTTCGTACCACTCCACATATATTATCCTTTTAACTTACATGCAAGTTAGTAAGTGTAGAACTCTATTTCCTGTGTCCTGTCCTCATCTAATGCAAGTCAGAGGAAGGTTTAATACCACTCATTGTGGCTTTTCAAATCTTAGTAAAGCGAACATTTAGTGATTTCAGAGCAGTTTGAAAGAGGACTGGTTTCTGTGTTAAAGTTCAGGCACATCTGCAGCAAGCAATAAGTCTTCTGGGGTAATAAGCCTAGGTTTAAGACTCTCTGGTTTTCATGAAGACATTACCTAATAAGGCATAGTCTTTTAAAATTATTGTAACTTCTTCAGTGTTAAATAAAAATAACAGACTACTTTGGTTTAAAAATAACTACATCTTGGCAAATAAGATACCATTCCTGTTCGTTTGTCATTAAGATTCTAAATAGAACAGGCTCATTGTTTTTGGCAGTCACAAGTGTTGTAGTACCACATAACTTAGTCATGCAAGAATAGAAATGCACTGTGCTCATGTTCTTTTTTATTCAATGTTTTTGTCTTAGTGTAAATCTCATGAAGACCAAATTAGACCCAGAAGGACTAGGAATCATATTACTGGGTCCCTTTCTTCAAGAATTTTTCCCTGAGCAGGTAACATAGTAGTCACTTTGTATTCATTATATGATGGAGTATTTGTCTACTGCAATGGTGGGGAGCCTCAGGCCCGGGAGCCAAACGTGGCCCGCAGCAAGTTTGTATGTGACCCCTTTCCAGTGCCTGGATCTGGCCCTTGAATCCAGTTCTTACCTCCGATGACTGAAAAACTGAGCTCAAGGGAAGGGAGCAGAGATGAAGGCATGCAAACAAGAACAGGGGATAGTTCCATGGCACAGAGCCATGATTTGGACCCTTCTTTCCTTGAATGTATCCCTTAAGTGCATCCCTTAAGCACCCTCGCCCCAAGTTCTGTGTGGCCCTCGGAGCTTGTGCAAGTTTTCAAAGTGGCCCCCAGGAGGGAAAAGGTTCCCTACTCCTAGTCTACTGCATACATCTAATGATTAATTAAGCATGTTGAGATATCCAATATAAATAACATTTTGAAAAATGATCCAAACTATTACACTACACTCTCATTATAATGCAGTATTTATGAGCAATGCCCCATACTGTGATATAACGTGGTTCTTTTATAACAAGGATGCACCGTAAGTAAGGTACAACTAGAAATAAAAAACTATAGCTGGTGCTCCCAACTGACCGAAGATCCAGACAGGCCTGGAAAAGAAAAGGAGATTGCATTGCTGCCAATGTTCCATCACAAATCCAGTACTGCCTACTGGTTTCTGCTGAAACGCATTGGGATTCACCATGTCATAAGACAATTTGCCTTATAACAAAACACTTTATAACTGGGGTGCAGGGTTAATGTAGTAGAAGGTGGTGTTTTGTTGACACACTCGTAAGGTGATTCTTTTGTGCAGTACGCCCACTTATAAAGTGATGCTAAGACACCTTTTTTATATTGTTTGCTTTGCATGCAAACCATTATGGCAATGGTTTAGACCCTAAACTTGAGGGTAAATTATTAAAGCTGCAAGCATAAAAGTGAATTTGGAGTTTCACTATCAAATATTTTAATTCTAAAATTCAAATTTATCGGGTGGTGGGAAGGGACTTCATTTATCAAACAATAGAGACCAATTCCGAATACTGTGGGGAAACTCAAAACACCTTGAACTGATGGGTGACAGGGTCTCGCTTGTGCGACTGGGCAGATTCTCCCAATCTGTCCATAGCAGCATCGACTCTAATCCTATTTGGGAAAGAGACACCTGAAGTGAGTTCTTCAGTATCAAACACAACTCTGGCCAGGGATTGACTACACCAGGAGAACCCATACCCTACAAATACAGCTATTTTGGAATATTCTCCTGCTGTGCCCCAGTAATATTGGGGATCCAGAGTTTTAAAGTAAAGGAAAGAATCCTGCTGGATAATGTGATTTATTTTAATGTTATTCTTTTTTGTTTGACACTAGGACTGCAGGGTTCCAGAGTCATTCACTGTGTATCACTACAATGGATTGAAGCAATCCAATTATAATGAAAAGGTATGGCAACCTGAGTCTAAATCCTCAACCTATTGAGAAGTGACAAATAGACAGTTAAATCATATTGCAGTTCAGAGGAAACAAATTGGTGTTAACCTTGTACCGAGTGAGCAATTGTCCCTTTTGCAAAATGTTCAGTACATTGGTACTTGTTAACACCATCAACTTCTGATGCTAGCAAGAAATAATTGAGCATGAAGAAAACTATCAGATACCTTCAAAATAAGTATTTTGATTCTGTTACTAAAATACCACATTACTTATTCTAGCCAACATTAAATAAACTGCTTAGAATTATTATGGTTTTGTATTCTGAAATGTAAGCAAAGCCACACAAAAGAATAGCTATCTGGTATGTGTGACCCAATCTATGCACTAAACGTGTTTTAAGTTTGTATTAACAGTGATCTCCTAGGACATTCTGTTTTTATATTTATTTGTTTATTTTTAAATTAAATTGGCTTCCCAAAAAGATTCATATGAGGTAATTCTGGTGGCTTTGCCCAAGATTTGTACCATAAAAGTAGTAAACTATAAACTTGAGGACAGGCAAGCTGCAGTGGTGGGGGTTCTTACTGTACCTCTTGTCCAAGATACATTGTTCAAGGTAGGTGCTGTACTTCATCAAATCAAGCAGGTACTTTCAGAAGTGCTGAGCACTTGCCGGTCATTTCTGGACCAGCTGCTCACTTTGGGTATTTTCAGACGTTATGAGATCACAGTGAACCACGGTGAATACCCACCTGTGGTCACTGTGGCTCGAACGTCTGTTTGGCGGCCGCCAGATGTTCGCCACGGTCAATACCCACATGGGGTCAATTTGAACCACGCTTCCCGGGCTAGCCGGGGGAATGTCCTGGGAAGCGTGGTCAAAAAGATCCCCAGCGAGGACCAAAAAAAAGTAACGTCTGGCCAGTTGCCACGGCCCGGGATCCCCGGCGGGATCCCGGGCCATGGCACATCCGGCCCGACGCGGCGGCCCCGCCGCCCGCCCATCTCCCTGGAGGGAGGGTGGCAGGGTGCGTGGAGGGGGCGGGGCCGTGCGGCCGCACGTTGCGCCGCGCGGCCCCGCCCCCTCCCAGATTCCCCGCCGGGATCCCCCCGGCACGTCTGATATGGCGTGACGAGGTGACCCCGGCGGGGAATGAAAGGGTTGTTTTCGGTACGGGGCCAAGCGGCCCCGTAACGTCTGAAAACACCCTTTGAGTATCTAGAAAGGTTGTCTCTTACCTATGCTTATTCATGAAAGCCTAAGATAATGAGCACTGAGATTAAATAGTTCATTTATGCTTAACTAAATTGCACGTTCTTGTATACATTTACACTTTGCTGCTTTCCATTCATTTATCTAGTCTAGTGTTTCTCACACTATTTTTCTCTGCACTATACATCCAAACATACTCTGCTATTTATCTCAACCTCCCTCTCACAGGCCCTTTTCAAATGGGCTGCAGTGGGTGGGGGGATGGGTGTGTGCCCATGGTGGATAGAGGTGGGTGTGCACCCGTTCCCACAGGCACATATTCACCTCCACCCATCTCCATGCACGGAGCAACCAGCATTGGAGTCCGTTGCTCCATGCATGGTTGATGGGTGGAGCGTGAGAGCACACATGCCTCACCCTTACCACGGGTGCCATTCCTATGAATGCCCCCCCACACACACGCGGTGGACGTGCATTCCTCTCCCCCACCAAACACACACATGCGGTGGGGGTGCCCATGTGAAAAGGCCCATAGTAAAGCTGCTTTTTTTTGTCTAGACAACTACAGGAAACTCTTTCTTTGTGGATTATCTGGTACCCTAATGTTAGGCAATAGTTTGTTGCCTGTTACTGAAACTGAGCTTTAAAAAAATAGCATAAAAGGCCCAAACTTAAAAAATAAAGATCACATGCATCCTGTTACATAAGCAAGACTTGAACCCGTGGCCCTCTAACCTTTCTTTCATATTTCTACCGCCAAGGCTACCGCAGGAATTGTTGGTTGTGCTTCTCCTCAGGAGGAGGACTGCATATTTTCCAGTGGTTAGGATGCTGCAGCAGCAGCTCCATGGCAATGTAGCTAAACTGGTGGGGTAATCATGCTAAGAATTCTGGGTTCCATTTCTTACTGTGTCTTTCTCACTTCTGTTGGCGTACTTAGAATAGGAGGGAGCATTTCCTTGTTCCTCACCTAGGAGAATATGGTGTTTGTAAAAGAGGGAAAGGTAAGCTACATAGGGGAGACAGCCATTGGAAGCAAGATTTAAGCCTACATTCACCCATGCACCTGTTGGGTGAGTACACTGTTGACCAAGGCTATGAAGATATGTGGCTGTAGACTACCTCTTGTCTCTCCTGTTTCACACCTACTGTCTGAGAGTAATTTTAGATGTGATGGGCCCGGAAGCCCGCCACGCTTAATCACGGACCGGGATCTGTTTCGGATCCCAGTCAGGAATCAGGCCAGCCGTCCTTTAGACGTGCTGGCCTGATTCTAGAGGGGGATTGGGGAGGGGGCGGGGCTACGTGATGTGATGTGTGGCCGCACAGCCCCGCGCTCCCCCGGCCGACCGCCCACCCTCCGGGAGATGGGCGGGCACAGCAGCCAATCCAGCCGCTGCGCCTGATCCCGTATCGCAGTCTGGGCCATGATCCAGGATGGGCCAAAGTAACAGACGTTACTTTTGGCCCATCCCGAATCGTGGTTACTTTGATTCCTGCCAGGTAATCACTCTGGTGAACATCTGGCAGGAATCTTTTAGACGTTACGGGACAAACGGCCACCACAGGGGGTTCACTGTGGTTGACCGTGGTCTCGTAATGTCTAAAAATACCCAGGGTCACATTGTGCCTAGATTATGCCCTCTGCTGCACATTTTGGGAAATGCTGGTCTAGATCATTAGCTCACATGTGCACACTCACCAGAATCATGTGTTTGTACTTGAATGAAAAATATTTTAATACTACTTGACCATTTATAATCATTTATAGTAGCGAATACTTCAGAAAATTTCAGTTCCAAAATGTAATGTGCTTTCTAGACCAGAAATACGCTGTCAGTGCACTGAAGTAGGTCTGTTTTGTACCTCAACCTGAAAATACAGGCTAAACAAAATAGTTCTCCTTCACTATAAGGAAAGGTTTGTGTGGTTTTGACCATTGTGCCCTTCCAAGTGCTTTTTATTCTAAAGCAAATTAACAAATTTAGTTAAATAAATGGCCACAGAAAGTTTTGTATCATTTAGGGTTTTTTACTTGTTTGATTTTCATTCTTTATTCAAGCAGATGATATACTGTAGTATTGTGAACAGAGCTGAACTTTAGATTCTATGCATCTGGTATCTTGGGGCTATCTTTTTCACTTTAAGCTTTACATGCAAATATTTTTATTTATAATTTGGTTTGAGCCTTTTGTGGTAAGTGTTCTTACATTTTTATGGTAACTTAGACTGAAACTAAGTGGTTTTATTTTGGCAGGTGATGTATGTAGAGGGCACAGCAGTTATTATGGGCTTCGAAGATCCAATGTTACAGACTGATGACACCCCAATAAAATGCTGTTTGCAAACCAAATGGCCGTATATAGAACTACTCTGGACCAATGATCGATCTCCTTCATTAAATTGATGTTTAGAAGAAATATACTCTCATACTATCCAATGCTTGAACAAGGGTTAAATAATTGGCAGTTGCTGACAAACAGTATACTTTGGCTGTCTGAAGCTATACACTGGTATGATAAACTGTAAACAATACACTTTTCAGTGTTAATTGGAATATCTAATTTTTTTTAATCAGATTGATTGTTAAAATGAGTTCTGATCTTAAGCCTCTATTAGTCTAAAATAACTTCCCATCTTATAAGTATTTGAAACAAATGTCTAATACTGCAGTATCTGCATATTAGATATCAAGTCTTGCTTTCAAGCATCATAGCTTTCTCCTTCTGCATCCTCTTGATTTATTTGGGCATGTTTTATTTAAATTATACTGGCTTACACAACATTACGATAAATTCTGGACTAGGTTGACTTTGCACTGAATATGTTTAACTTAAACTTTCTGCAGTTTTCTAATCTGATTTTAACTAAACAGCTTGCACAAATGTGGTAAAATTATGATGATTTCTAGAAATATTACTACGTAATATAAATCTTAAATGCTGTTTCTTGGCAGTTGTACATTTCTGTGGCTTAGCTATCTGGTGTGTTTAAAAGTGAAGATGGGACCTAAGGAAACCATAGTTGTATTAATATTTATTCAAAGTTGTATAAAGTAAATGTAAAAAAAAAAAACAGAAGAAAAAACTTGTTCTATGATTTTTTAAATTGTTCAGATTTATAGTATTGCCAAATACCTCTTCTCAGTTTGTCCAAACAGCAATGTAAGCCAGCTTTATTGTATGTGTTGAGTGCATGGAAACATCTGTTGTTACATCAGTATACTCCATTATTTATTATCTACTTAGCCCTGAATAAAGACTTTCCCTGAACAGAGACCTAACATTTTTAAGTTCGTTTATTTTTTATCTGACCTGTTCACTGCTACTTAAATCTTTGTAATTCAAAGAAACATTTGGATGTGGAGGGAGGGTTAAAAGGTCTTTTCAGTTGGAAAGCTACTGAGAGATACAAAGATGTTATAAATCCAAACTAATGGAACACTCATCCTTTGATTAGCATAGACCAGGACTGCAAGACTTGCATTCATGTACCAGAGAATGGTGAAGACACTGACGTGGGAAGCATGTATCCTTTTTGTTTAAAACAAAGAACACATTCTCCAGGTGGGAGAGCCTGCGGAGTGAATCTAACAAAATTAAGGAGTTTAATGCAGAATTTGCACTTGAGGTTAAGTAAAATGGGCAGGGAAATCTGCATGTTTGAGTATAGAGCCAGTTACTTGATCACTAACATCCATGTTAGTTTCAAAAAATATCTTCTTGAAATTATTCCTCAATGGACAGTAACAATTTTAGGGAAGTTTTATTACAGCTGGGACTGGGCTCTGGCTGAGCTTATCACATCATCTTATAAACCAAATCCCCTTCTCCGCTGCCCTGCAACAACAACAACAAAAAGACATTGCAAATTGTACAGTATTCTCACACTGAGAATACGCTCTTCAAACCCATGCCTTCCTTTCCTGCAAAGGTAGTAGAAAGCTAGTGCCAACAAACTTGCGGGGTGTTGTCCTGCTATGTTAACAAAAGTACCAAAACAGTACTAGGATCTGCAGATATAAAGCTTCAGCAAGAACTAGAGCAATTTGGATCCTGACCAGCTATAAGTATTTTATTTAACCTGTTCTTACTATTTAAATTGTTCTCTCACTGCAGAAGCATATTACTAATGCACACCATCATTGATGTGGCATTGGTGCCCAAAGTAGGGGTAAAATTGGTGCTGAGAGTCCAGCAAGAGTTCCCCAAAAGACAGGGACTTTGGAGTTGGACAGAACATGGGTGGCCCTAATGCATCTACAGCTATACAGATTCCTTCGTACAAAGTGGAGAATGTAGCAGCAAAAGGAGCTACTGCAGATTCCCTACAGCCTAGGAAATACTGTTTTCCCTTCCAGACAATCTTGGATCTTCCCAAGCATTTTTGCTGGCTAACAGTTTTCCTTGACTTATAAACTTCAGAGAAACTTTAAAAAAGAAAAAAAAGAGCAGCATTGTAATCCCCAATACAAAGTTTGTTCTTCCTCTGAGCCTGGCTGGATTCTCTGGTATATATCTACAGAAGAAAATAAAAACTCCTGCTAGCAGTGGAGTAAAGGGGATAAGAGTAGGGAATACATGAGTATCATTTTGGAGGAACAGTCGCAAGGTGGGTATAGCACATCAGTGCGAACCTGCACTATGTTTTTTTCTCTTACTGCTGAATGGGAAACGTCCAGCTGTAGTCTTTGCTACTATTTATGTATTTATTTATTTTCAGTTTGTATCCCGCCCCTCCTGCGAACAGCTCGGTGCGGCTAACAACTTCATCATAAAAACAATTTTCAAACAAAATATAAAGAATCCATAAAAACACTACAATAAGCTGGGATAAAAACAACAAATAAATAAGGGTGGGGGGAAGATAACCCCCCCCAACCCCCGCTCCCCAAAGGCCTGGGCAAACAGCCAGGTCTTAACAAATTCACCGAAATGTCAAAAGGCTTGGTGTCAGGCGAGCTTCCTCCGGGAGGGAATTCCAAAGGCGCAGCCCGACCACTGAGCCGACTATTCCACCCAAATAGTCTATGTTTAGTGCTTCAGTTAGGTTAGGGAATCCTCTTTACTGTATTTACAGGAATATCAAGAAAAGCCTCGGCCTCAAATGAGCAATGCATCCAGTGGAATGACCCAGTGCAACCAACACAAAAAATCCATCTGTGTTGGAACACCATGCAACATCAAACTGCAGCTGCTATCGGCTATTTACCTTTACATCTACTGCTCAGCTCCCAATTACATGGGATCTAGTTTCTTCCAAGTGGATAAGCTGTTGTCTTCACATCAATGACGTGCATTACACACAAAATAGCAAGCTTGGTAGCCAGTACTTCCAGCTAAGAGAGTTAGCAAGCTGGCAACTTTAGGTCCTCTCCTCTTTATCTTGTGATAATGGTATATTTTGACTCCTCCTTTCTCTCCAGTTGTTACTAAATTCCATATGTCCCAAGTCATTCATTTGCCAGCTCTCCCCCCAAACCTCATACCAGTACTGTGAAGACAGCAATGTCATTGTTAGATCTTTGCAGGACGTAATCATTTTATTTGGGCAGGACACACTCTTACTGTCAGGGAATTGATTATTTGTGGCTTGTAGAGGTGCTTCTTAAGATAAACTGCTCTGTTAGAGGATATCAAAATAGAACTTTAAGTGTTTCTCAATGCTGCTACTCAATGGGTGAGGAGCCCTTTGGTTTTTGGGGGAGGGGGGGCATATTTGAAGTGTTTAAAATTTCCTAGAGAACCATGCATTGTGCTGGAGGCTTGGGTGCTCCCCAGCTGGCTGTTCTGCAGACAGCAGCAATCCACTCTCTGCCTGCCGTACAAGCTCCAGCCCCATCCTCTTCTTAGGTTGGAAGAGGCTGGAACTTACACACTATCAGGATGCAGTGGAAACCTCCCCACTCACAGCTCCAGCTCCCTAAACTAGCACGCCCAGCCATGGGGAAGTCTCAGTGGGTGAGATTTAAAGGGGTTGTGGCTGTAATTGGCCTGTAGAACAGACTGTCCCCATCCCTGTTCTGATAAGGAACTGCCAGCAGTTTCTGCTATTTTAATATTCATAGCAATATTCCAATTCTAGATAGCTGTAATTTCCGATGGTATGAACTAATGATCAAAGTACTATGCCACTGGTTTAACAACTTAGCTTGGGCACTGAGGCAGTCTGCAGCTGCTGGACAGGTGGAGTGGTTCTGTGGATGCAACACTGGCCTTAGGACTCCAGATATTTGGCCCTGCTATTGATTTACTGGGCAAAACTGACCTGTGGCAAGTCATTTCATCTCTGTATCTTACGTTTTTAGCATCTATTTGGATAGTAAAAGTCAATCCCTGCTCCCTGTGATGGCTCTGCCTGCCAGGACTCACCGAGATTGCGTGGAGGCTGGGGGAGCCCCAGCCCGTGGGGGGAGTCGCAACCCTGACCCGCGGTAGCATTGGATCCCAGCGGGGTTGAGACGGAGGAGGAAGAAGGCGACCCGGCAAGCGCAGACGCCAGCACCGCAGACACCCGGACGACAACGCCGAGGCATCCAGATTCCTCAGGCAGCCGAAACAGGGACGCGGCAGATGGGGGCGCAGAGGGGGTGGCGTCATCACCAGGCGCCTGTCCCCGGCGAGAGGAAACAAGATGCACCTGTGGACGGGGGCTGGACAGACTCAAAAGAAAGCCGGAAGAGGCAGTCGGGGGCTGCGCAGGGCGAGAGGACCCAGGAGAGCAGGTTTACCCCGCGTGGTGGGAGGAACCCTAGAGGCCCACATTTGCGAAGACTCTGGGTGGGTGGTAGGTTGCACGGGTCAACAAGGGAGGATCGGGGGGTCTGTAGGCTCAGGCCACGGCCTGCGGAAACGGCCCTACCAGAGGTCAGGGTGGTGTCCCTGTTCCTCGGGGGGGGGGGCGAGCCGGAGAGCAAGGGGGATTCCCCACCCGACCGGCTCCGTATCTGGAAGCCGACCGGGCACAGAATTAGGGGGGCACGGACACTCCCCAAGAATTTAGACTTTTTGTATAGAGAACCCACAGCAAGACTGTTATGCTACTCTAGTCTCATTTGGGACCTTCAGGCGCTATTGTAATACAAATCATTCCAGCCTTCGTTGATCTTCAAGGAATACTCTGGAATGTAACTGCCAGTGTTAGGTTTATGGGGGAGGAAAGATAGTGTTATTCAGCATGTATTGTGTTTTGTAAAATACATTATATAACAATCCTCTCTCCCACCCTGCCTTGAAACCTGCTACTTCAAAATAGATTTGCTTGACTACTTCACACTCCATGGACAGTGAGCTTAATGTTTTTAATCAACTTGAACATCTCAATCCAGTTGTCCTTATGGGCATAATCACAATTTCAGCCTAGGAAGTGAAGTCTCTTACGAGGTGTGTAACAGAAAGTTCCAGCTGTCAGCTAGACACACACAGAATGCTTGGGAGAGAGTCTGAACAGCTCAAAGGGTTTAGGAGAATGCTGGAGGTGAGAGGCAGTTGAGGTTAACAGCAGACTAGGCAGAGAGGAAAGAAGAGGCTCTTAAAAGATTACATATAACTTCGTTGGTAATCAGTAACAATTTATCTTATATGAACAGGATTCACTAAAGACATTACTGAAGGTTTCTATTTAGTTACTAATGTTGAGTCATCTGTTACTGTGTAATAAAAGAAGAAATGTTTCAACTGTTAAAGAGGCTTCTAGCGTTATTCTCTGAGGAAGACTAAAGCACAGCTGTTACTAGACTCCAGTGATGAAACAAGATTGTCCTTATCAGGATTGGTAACTGTCAACCCTATACAGTCATAGAGGGATTAAGGTTATAGAAACATTCAAAGAAGAGAGAGGTTTCCATAAAACCATGGTGGCAGTGGTGGGATTGATCGTAAGGAGCAGATAAAGAAATCTGTGGAGTGGATCATGACCATCAAACAAGGACCTCGGTGACATCACGACAAGCTGACCAAGAAGTCTATAGGATCGGTACAAACAGAAAGCCTTAGACCAAGTGTAGCCTTAACGAAAACAGAGCCGAGAAAGTCAAGTACACATTCACGATAGCGACACAGTAGTTAAAAATGAGTAAAGCTGAACTGATTGAGCAGTGCCAGAAAAAGGGATTGCAGTATGAAGCCCTCAGTATAGAAGCGTTGAAAACACCCTTATTCAGCAAGAAGGAGAGAAGAGGGTGGCGGATACCTCTTCAGCTGAAGTGGATATGGTAACTGTTCTGGCAGAGCAGAACAGATTAAAGATGTTAGAGCTAGAAGCAAGAGCCAGAGAGAATGAGGATCAGAGGATAATGCATCAGGAACTATTGGAAGCCCAGGAAAAACGTCAACATCACTTAGAACTGTTAGAATTAAAGAATAAGCAGCCAGTAAGAGTCACCCCTAAAGACTTTACATGTTTTGTACCCGGAGAAGATCCCCAGGTGTTCCTGTCTACCTTCGAGAGAGCTGCAGAGAAGTGGCAGATCNCAGTTACCTGGGGGATGAGTAATGGAAACACACAGGTGTAGGTAGAAACCCTCAAAGAAGCACTCTGGTATATTCAGTTACCTGGGGGGGGGGGGGGAAACTGCTACTTATACTGTTTTTAAGGAAGCAGTATTAAAATGGTTTCGTATGGGACCTGATTATTTCAGGAAGGGGTTTAGATCCCTAAAGCCACAATCAGGCAGGTCAGTGGTAGAGTTTGGGGTTAAATAGATGGAAATATTTTTTTTAATGGATAGAAGGAGCGAAAACTGACACCCGAGAAAGGTTGATAGATTTAATTGGGTTAGATCAGCTTTATTTCAGAATTCCCCAAGAGGTAAAACATTTAGTTAAAGATCAAGTTCCCAAAAAAGTACGTCAAGCTGCTGAGGAGCAGACCAAATGATACTTAATCGGGAAGGGGGGAGGGGAGAAAAGAAATCTGCTATATAAGAAAGAGCACAAAGGTTACCAGAAGGAAGAAAAAGGGGAAGGTAAAATAAAGGAATAATTGTCCAAACTTGCTGAGAGGAGAGAGTCCTCAAACCTTGGAAATGGGTACCGATTTAGAGAACGTGCTTGTTTCCAATGTGGTGACCTGAATCGCTTAAAAGCAAATTGCCCAAAACTACACAAGTTATCCAAGTCAACACATAAAGCCTCAGCAATACAAAAGATTCCAAGGCCCATCAGTCCTTCTGTAGTACATACTTGTGGGGTTGTGATAGAAAATTCAGAAGTTGTCTTGGGAACCTTTCAAGAAAAAATAAGGGTGAGAGGTCAGTTAATTCTAAGTATGGTAGATACGGGAGCTTCTGTGTCGATCATCCATTCAGATTTAATATCCCCTGCTGATACTGTACCTGGAAAAACTCTATTTATTCAGGGTGTGGGAAGTGGTCCTTTTCCTATTAATGTAGCTTGGGTACCAATCGAATGGAGAGGAGGGTATAGTTTCCAAGAGATTGGTGTGTTAGAAAAACAATTTGTTCCAATGCTCATTGGAAGGGACTTAATAGGACCTGAACTTCAAGGTTGTGTGGTTACTGGTAGTCAAAGGAAAAGTGGATTAGTCCAGAAAGAACTAGATTCCCTTTCTCCAGTTACCTCATTATATTCTTGCCTATTTTCTGTAGGTGAAATAGTTTTACCGGAAGGGAATCAGTTTCTAACCAAGAGGGGACTAGAAACTGATTCGGAAAAAGGAAAAGAGGTGCTGTTGAAGAGAAAACCCGATAGAAGGGGAAGGTGCCTCAAAAGGAAATCAGTTAGAGGTTTTAAAAGAAAATACAGCACCTACTGTAGACTGAGAGATATCTGAAGGTAACTTAGAGGAGCGGGAGTTATACAAAGAACGTGACAACTCCTTCCAAAGTTCATTAGAGGTTCAAACGGAAGAAATTTGAGACCAAGAAGAGTTCAACCAAGAAATTCTCAGGGATCCAAGTTTAGAATCCATGAGGCAAATGGCATTAGGTGAGAAGACTGCTTTCACTGAGGAACTCCGAGAACAAGTGGTTTGGAACCAGGGAAGGTTGTATAACAGGAAGTGGTTGCCTAGGGGCAGAGACGTGTCCTGGGAGCTAGTAAAACAACTAGTGGTACACAAAAGTTCAGAATGAGATTAATGGAGTTGGCTTATGATACGCCATGTGCGAGACACCTTGGGGCAGGAAAAACTCATCAAAGATTACTTTAAAACTTTTACTGGCCTAAGCTAGCTCAGAATGTATCAGAATATTGTCAGTCATGTGAAACGTGTCAAAAAATAGGAAAAAGAGGTAGTAAGCGCAAGGCCCCTTTACAGTCCTTACCTATTATTGGGGAAGCTTTTCAGATAGTGGGAATAGATATTGTGGGTCCCATTTCAAAGCCCACACAGAAGAAAAAGAAGTTCATAGATTTTGCAATGAGATATCCGGAAGCAGTTGCACTATCATCTATAGAAGCTCCGGTAATAGAAGCTTTAGTAGAAATATTTTGTCATATGGGTTTTCCCACTGAAATACTTACTGATAGAGGAAGGAATTTCCTATCAGAC
This sequence comes from Sphenodon punctatus, assembly GCA_003113815.1. NCBI lineage: Eukaryota > Metazoa > Chordata > Lepidosauria > Sphenodontia > Sphenodontidae > Sphenodon > Sphenodon punctatus. The sequence continues at coordinate 635,633 of QEPC01008893.1, read as the reverse complement.
ATTATGAAGTGTTTGTGGAAATGCTGTGGTATCAAATCTAAAAACAACAGCATATCACCCTCAGTCAAACAGACTGGTAGAGAGGTTTAATGGAACTTTAAAAGGAATGCTGAGAGCCTATATTGATCAACACCCTAATGACTGGGACCTGAAACTACCCTACCTCCTATTTGCTTATTGGGAAGTTCCTCAAGAGTCAACGGGGTTTTCACCCTTTGAACTCATGTTTTGCAGACGAGCACGGGGACCCCTAGATCTGGTAAAGGAAGGGTGGGAAGGTAAGATTGATTCAGTTAAGACTTCAGTGGTTGATTATGTTTTAGGATTTTGGGAAAAGATAGTCAAACTAATGGATATAGCTAAAGAAAATATGGTAAAGGCTCAAAGCAAACAGGAAAGCTGGTATGATAAGGCAGCTCGTTTGCGAGAATTTAAAATTGGAGCCAGGGTAATGGTGTGTTTACCTTTTACAGAAAGAGAAACTAAAAGCAGCATAGGATGGCCCTCATGTGATACATGATAGGTTAGACACCATCACCTATGTAGTTTCTATGAGTGAACCGGGAAAAAGACTTAAGGTGGTGCATGTTAACATGTTGAAACCTTTTTACGACAGAGAAGACTTACTTCCGGGAGTCAGTGAAGTGGATAATGTAGAGGAAGTATTGGAGGAATCACTAGTTCCTTGCTCAGAGCGAGGGAGTTCAGAGAGTGTGGTCCTTCCTGAAAATATCTCCCCTCAAGATAGAGTAAGGGTGTTAGAAATCTTACAATCAGTTCAAGAAGATTTTTTTCAAATAAACCAGGAAGATTCTGTTTTAGCTAAACATTGCATTGATGCTGGTTCCCATTCTCCTATTTGTTCACCACCTTATAGGGTAAATGGGAAGGTTTTATGTGACATCAGGAAAGAAATAAAAGAACTGTTAAAGCTGGGAGTAATACAGTCATCAGCCAGTCCATGGGCATCTCTGGTGGTTTTAGTGCCCAAGCCAGATGGATCCATTAGGTTCCAAATAGAGAAATTACTATAACCCAATTGCTCTATACTCAGGTTCAAGACTGACCTTCATGAATTCTAAATCTACTCCACAGAAATTCCAGACTAGGTAAAAAATAAGGGCTAAGCCACATGCATGAAAACCCAATCATTTGAAATGTAAGTCACTCAGAGCACAGAATTAGACTAGATGGAAACCTCTCTCTTCTTTGAATGTTTCTATAACCTTAATCCCTCTATGACTGTATAGGGTTGACAGTCACCAATTTCTGGGTTGGGCGCTGTCTTGTTACAAGAATATGAAGGAGTGAAACATCCGGTAGCCTATTTAAGCAGGAAACTTAACAACAGAGAGAGAAATTTGTCCTCCATCCAAAATGAGAGTGTGACAATAGTTTGGGCACTAGACAAAGTAAAGCCATACATATGGGGTCAGCCATTCACAGTGTTAACAGATCACCTCCCATTACAATGGCTTCAGACTATGGAAATCTCAAATACTAAACTGCAAATATGGAGTTGGAAGTTGCAAGAATATAACTTCAAGGTAGAACATATATCAGGGAAGGGAAATGTAATTGCTGATGCTCTGTCCAGAAAGTGCTGAGTTAGAACTTAAGATAACATTATAGTCTTGTGGAATAGGGGATAATATTGTGTTGTAGTTTTTATATACTTAATGGTTACCGTAATGTTCTAAGAAAGTTCCAAGCTAACCTTTGGAAATAAGGATAGCTTTCCACTTTAAAAATAAGGGGAGGGAAGTGTAACAGAAAGGTCCAGCTGTCAGCTAGAGACACACACAATGTTTGGGAGAGAGTCTGAACAGCCAATCCGATTCAAAGGGTTTTGGAGAATGCTGGAGGTGAGAGGCAGTTGAGGTTAACAGCAGACAAGGCAGAGAGGAAAAAAGTGTTGGTATATGCAACATCCATAAGTTAAAGTTACTGAATTAAGAATAGTAATTGACTATAGAGCCACCAAATGGCGCTGCTAAGTTTATATGTACATGGAAGGGAGATGAGGGTTTTACAGTTGAATTCCTTTATGTAGCCACTCCTTCTTCCCTTCACTCTACCACTGTGTGTGTCTCAGTCTCCATTTTCTCTTCATACTAGCTAGATGTAACTAAAGAATCTGTGCCTGAAAAGCTTAAGTAAAGTTCTTGTTTAAACTTTCAGCTGCATTTGTCTTTAATGACTATGAATTAGATATTGCTCTGCAACAAAAAGAGGCTCTTAAACGATTGGCTATAACTTTTTTGGTAACCAGTAACAATTTATCTTATGAACAAGATTCACTAAAGACATTACTGAAGGTTTCTATTTAGTTACTAATGTTAAGTCATCTTTTACTGTGTGATAAAAAGAAATGTTTCAGCTGTTAAAAAGAGGCTTCTAGTGTTGTTCTCTGAGGAAGACTAAAGCACAACTGTTACTAGACACCAGTGATGAAAAAAGATTGTGCTTATCAGGATTGGTGACTGTCAACCCTATACAGTCATAGAGGGATTAAGGTTATAGAAACATTCAAAGAAGAGAGAGGTTTCCATCTAGTCTAATTCTGTGCTCAGAGTGACTTACATTTCAAATGATTGGGTTTTCATGCAAGTGGCTTAGCCCTTATTTTTTACCTAGTCTGGAATTTCTGTGGAGTAGATTTAGAATTCATGAAGGTCAGTCTTGAACCTGAGTATAGAGCAATTGGGTTATAGTAATTTCTCTATTTGGGAAATTCAGTGACTGCATTTCAATTACTGACAGGAACATTCCAGCTATTCCTCTCCTTGGTGTGTCTTTATTGGATTGTTTCTCTGCCATCACAAATTTATGCCAGAATTCATTATTATATATTATTTTGCTTGGTACTGATTTGTTTATAAATACCAAGTATAGTTTTGTGAAGCCAAAATTGCATTTGCATGAAACATCAAGCTAAGAGAAGCACAGCCAGAACCTTGTAAACACAAGTTAATAGGAAACATGGTCTGCTCCTTCTCAAGAGGCTCTTCGTGCTTTTTGTATATGAATGATCCTCTATTAAGATTTTTAACTTCAACAGAATTCTTATGGGGGAGATAAGTGCAAGTAGGAAAACTGAACATTGGACAAGTTTTGTTGGCCTGTCATCCTATGTCTGATTTACAAGCAGTCTTACTACAACAATGCTGTAATTACAGGAAAGGTAGAGAAGAGCCAGTGTAGTGGATAAGTGCTGGGCTTGGACCTGGGATTGTCAGCCTAGCCAATGATCTCACTGGGTGGCCTTGTGCAAGCCACAACCTCTCAGCCTCGGTTCTCATCTGTAGAATGGGAATATGTGTCTGTCCCTGTGTGTTCCCCTCATCCTTGTTCATCCTAGATTATTAGTTTAGTTTAGTTTATTATGGCTCTAGCTTCCGCCGTAGCCAAAAGAATATATAAATATAAAGAGTCTCTGCCAGGGAGCCGAAGGAGCAACATCTGCCTGAGAAAGCCTTCCTGCTCTATGCTCTTCAGGGTGCTGAAGACTAGAGAACCAGAGGGACCCAGACTTCTTGGAGCGCTCCAGAGTGTACGGGACTGAGCCCGGAAGGGCGAGCGGAGTGAGCGGCCTGGTGCCACAGTGAGAGAGCTGCCCACCGGGCAGGCGATATTGCACTGGGAGCAGGTGAGGAGTTGACAGAGTAGACTGCTGGGGTGCCTACAGATGGATCCCGGTTCGCTGTACCATACTCCACCTGAAGCAGATTGCCCCTGAGTGACCGTGGCGAGCCCTGCACCTGGAGCGGGGATTTAAAAGGAAGCCGGCGGGCGGCGTGTGTGCGTGAGCGCTCCAGAGTGCACGGGACTGAGCCCAGAAGGGAGAGCGGAGCGAGCGGTCTGGTGCCGCAGTGAGAAAGCTGCCCACCAGGAAGGCGACATTGCACCGGGAGCAGGTGAGGAGTTGACAGAGTAGACTGCTGGGGTGCCTACAGATGGATCCTGGTTCGCTGTACCATACTCCACCTGAAGCGGATTGCCCCTGAGTGACAGTGCCGAGCCCTGCACCTGGAGCAGGGATTTAAAAGGAAGCCAGCGGGCGGTGTGCGCGCCACAGGCGTGCGCACCACAGGGCTTGCCCTTGTGCACGTGGCCTTGGGCGTAGGGGCGCCCCATCTTTTCGATCCGCCTTTGCTTCATTTCTTGCCGCTGTTTCTTGAGCAGAGTCGAACCCATTAGCTCTGCCAGTGTTCGGCACTTTGCCTATAGGTGTGCTCCCTTTACAATTTCCGGGCTGACGGGATGGAAAGAAAGTGAGGTAGACAGACTCCCTCGCCCTCTCTGTTGGATTTTACACCCCCACTGAAGTATTCAAGGGAGGAGAGGGGGAGGGATTTGACTCTTCACCCAGTTGTTAATTTAAGTAATAGATACTTATCTCTGGACTCATTACTAGAATCGCCGCCCGATGTTCAATCAAGCAGAGAGGTAGAAGAACGCGCTGTCTTGGAGCTCGGTGCGAAAGATGAACTAGAGGAGCCGACAGCGGAACATATGCACCCGTGGAATGACTGCTTGAGTGAACAGACGGCATTGGTGGCAAAGACTGTATCTGTTATATTTGATAATATTTCCACTATAGATAATTCACTACTGAGGGTTAAAGCCCAATTGAAGGAGATCTTGGCGAAACTGGATGACTGTGTAATAAGGGGTGCTGCCCCGCAGTACTTGCAAGGGTCTACCCCTAGTAGTCCTCCCCCTTTAAAACCTGGGGGCCATAGAGCACGCTCCTTTATTGACGGCAGATCCGCTTATCCGTGGGGAGGGAAATGCTAATTGATAAGAATGCTATATGGCTTTACGTCACCAAAGATATTAATGGTCAGCTCCCGAGCTGGGGCACCCTGAATGATATTTCTTGCAACTTGTCAAATTTATTGGGGAAAAGGGTGGGCTCCTCGGAAATTAGCTCAGTAGAATATTTAAGCTGCTCCTCCCACGTTCCTTAAATTCAAGCGCTTTTTTTGTAACACATGTATGGGTGAAGAGATTATTTTTGGCAAGAAAATTTCTGTTGATGAGAGGTGTCTCTATTGACAGGGTTTTCTCGCTTTCGCATTTAAATCGGGTAGTGGCAAAGAGCCGCAGGAATGAAAATCTCTTTTCCTCCCCAAATACCATTGCCATTGGAAATAGAGTAGGCCAGAAGCAAGTAGGGTGTGAGAGAGGGAGAGAAACACAAAATCCCCCGTAGGCTAGGGTAATTCAAGTGGAAACCGACAAAGTGGATATGAATCTGATTACCATTTCCCCAGTTTCTGTTTGCGTTGAAATGTCCAGTAAGCAGTCAGTTACACCAGACAATTTGAGAAGTAATTGTAGTCATGTCGCCTCCAAACCCAGTGATAAGGCTCTAACCGTAAGCCGAATTAAAAAGCATTTGTTAAGCAATATAGAGGAGGGTGACAAATCCTTACTGATCTCCACTTTTGGAAGTCTCTCCATATTAGAGCAGGATACTCTGATACAGAGACTCGATGGTATTCGAGGGAAACTTCAGATGAGGGAATTGGTTTATCAGATAGGGAAAAACGCCTCCAATGGTGTAAAGCATTACTCTCCGCAGGACGGGCGGGCCCTGACGGCCGCCCGCATGCTGTCCAACAATGAGTTGGGGTCTCCACCATTGAACCGTCCTGTGACTGTACAGCTAATGGAAGGTAACACCAAGAATGTCATCCCACCCAACCAGGATTGGCAGCTAGTGAGAACCCCTAAATACAAAAGTAAAGCCAACCACATGGCTGTTCCGTGTGTAGGGAGAGCCCCGGATGTAATCGAAATTGAGGTAGAGCAGGAAATCAGTGCCACGCCCCACAAAAATCTATGCAACGAGAAATGACTATCGGTAGCTCTGAATCCCCCAGGGAAGGGCCTGAGACTGCCCGACAGCGGGGATTTATATTTGGCCCTTTTATCCTGGAATATTGCAGGTGTTAGGGCCAAGATTATGGACCCCGACTGCATGGCCCTGTTAGAAGCGTATGACGTAATAGCCCTACAAGAGACCTGGCTGTGTGAAGATGTTTCTGACCCTTCCGGACTATAAAATTTTCTTTCAGGGGGGCATTAAGCATAAGACCAAAGGTAGATGCTCAGGAGGACTGGCGATTCTGGTAAGGGATAGTTACTCACGGGAATTCCGTACACTTCCATCTCCAGGGAAAGACTTTCAAGCTGCGGGGGAGTGTGTGTGTGTAAAGTAGGCCCCTCTGACAGTTTTCTGGTAATAAATATTTATATGCCCCCGCCAATATCCCAGTACTATGACACGAAAGTCTGGGGCCAATTGGAGGCCTATGTAAAATATATCGAGGACCTATATCCTCGTGCGATCCTTATAATGTCGGGTGACTAACACCCGCTATGGGACTTATGAGGCGATGGAGTGTGATTCCTCATTGTGTGCTCTATATAATATCTCTGAGCGCTCCTCTAGCGACCAAAGGACAAATGCTACAAAAGATAATATGTGCCAGCTAATGCAAGAGCTGGATTTAATAATGTTAAATGGTTGGGGGCAAATGGATATTAAGGGGCAGTATACTACACTGGCGTTAGCGGCAGTAGTGTGGTTGATTATATGCTAGTCCATTCCCTCCACTATGGAAGCTTTGAAGACTTTACAATATTGTGTCGCCCTGAGTCTGACCATATGCCTTTGGTAGTCCAATTCAAAAAGTCTCCCAATCCCCTGGTCTGCAATTATGTTAGGGAAGAAAGAGGGGGGGGGGGCAGAGGGTGTGTGTCCAATGGGATATAACGCTTGCAGTTCAGACCATGGAGTTTCTCCATGGGAGCGAACTAACAGCGTTGGCAGAGACAATGGAGGGAGAAGAACTAGTGGACCAGACAAAAGCAAAATATAGTCTGCTTGCAGTTCTTGGTAGTTTAGGAAGGGATTTACTTTCTAAAGAAAGTACAGGAGGATCTGTAAGACAAAATAAATGGTTTAGCAGGGACTGCCGCGAGTTGAAGAGAAGATTAAGCAGGAAGCATAAGGAATGGATACTTTCTCCAACAGAAGTAACAAGACAAAACCTGGTTAATGTGCGAGCAGCTTATAAGAAGCTTCTGTTGGAAAAGAAAAAGCAATACGAGAACTTGCTTTGGGCAAAGCTCAGGGTGGCTTCAGAAACCAGGAATGTTAGATTATTTTGGGCTCTAATAAGGTCACTTGGGGGGAATAGATGTACTACAAAAGCTTCCAATCTTGAAGCGAAGGATTGGAACATTTTTTTTTAAAAGCTTCTGTTTGACAATGACTATGATGATGAGGATGCTCCTGGTGGGGGTGTAACATAAAGGATGATTTGGTTAACGATTGCCCGAGCTTCCCCATTAAGGTAACAGAGGAAGAAGTCATTCAAGCCATAAGCAGTCTGAAGGCTAACAAGGTGCCAGGGTATGATTTAGTTTGTCCCAAAGTCTTTAAGATTCTCCCAGAATGGTGGGCTTCGATATTATTTGGAGTTTTTTCCCATATAAACCTGACGAATTCTATTCCCAAGGAATGGGGCATTAGTATAATTATCCCTTTGTTCAAAAAGGGAGATCCTAACGACGCTGCCTGTTATAGGCCGATCTCCCTGCTTCCAATCTTGGGCAAGCTGTATGGGAGAACCCTTTTGAATCGGCTTGATGTCTGGGCCAGAGAGCACAATTTAATACCAAGAGTTCAATTTGGATTCCAAGCCGGCTGCTCAGTTATGGACAGCTGTTTTATGTTGGCACATTTGATCCACAAATATGTGTTTATCCATCAGACCCATCTTTTTTTGGCTTTTGTGGACTTTTAAAAAGCCTTTGATTCTGTCCCACAGAAAAGCTTATGGGACAAGTTGGCCCAAATGGGTATTGATAGGAAGTTGTTGGTCTTAATAGCGCAGCTACATTCTGGCAATACAGCAAGGATCTGGGTACCCTCGAGCAATAGACTCGCACCACCCATAAGAATAAACAAGGGAGTACGCCAAGGTTGCGTGCTCGCTCCCTTGTTATTTAATTTGTATACGAGCGACCTAAATGGGATATTGCTGAATCAGGACCATTGCGCCCCAAAAAGTCCTGTGCTATACCTGTCCTCCAGTATGCTGATGACACTGTGCTGTTATCCCAAACTAGAAGAGGGCTAACTACACTGCTGGACACTTGTGGGGAGTATTGTGCTAGTAAAGGACTGGAGATAAATTTTGCCAAAACAAAGATCATGATGGTGGGAAAGAGGACTAGAAAGTACAAATAGACTGCGCGGGGAAAGAGCTTTGATCAAGTGAGCTCCTTTTGCTACCTCGGGATAATATTTAGCAGGAATGGAACATGGAAAGAACACGCTAGGTATATAGCAGGAAAAGTAAAGGCCCCTTCCAGGGCTATTCTAGCTATGGAGAGGTGTTCCATAGTGGTCACTACCTCTAAGGTTTTGAAGATATATGAAGCTAAACTCCAGTCGGTTCTATTATATGGGCAAGAAATTGTACCAGAGGAGAAAGTTATAGGGCTAGAGATAACCCAAAATCAATTCCTCAGACAGTTAGTAGGGGTTCCTCATGCAGTACCAGGTTGCGTTGTGAGGGCAGAAACTGGTGTGGTCTCAATTGTTTCTCTAAAGAGGCAGGCATTATTGAAATTTTGGCTACGTATACTCTGCCAGAATGATGAGGCATTACCCCCATCTTTGCCTCATGGAGATGCTGGAAAATACTGGTAGGGCAGCGTACCCGTGGCTTGGCTCTCTCCTTACGTTTTTAGCTAAAGCTGGACTCTCTGTGCAGACAGTATGGCAATTGCCTCTAGCACAGCAGAAAAGGCTGGTAACGGAGCGGTCATTGGATGTAGGTAGGCAAAGAGGACATGGCGGCTCTGGCGCGCAGGAGGGCAGCGTCTTGGTATGGTTACATTAAAGATTATTTTGGTCTTGAGACCTATTTAGACATATTGAATTCATGGGAACTGCGTAGAAATTATGCCAGGCTGCGGCTCCAGCTCATCGAGACCGCTGTGACCTACGCCCAGTGTAATGCCTTGCCAAGTGATTGTCGTAGGTGTATCTGCTGTTTGGGCAATGTGGAGACAATAGAGCATATTCTTTTTAAGTGCCCACTATATGAGAACCTCAGAGAAATATGGATCCTGCCACTGTTCCGGGGAAAAGAGTATTGGGCCCCAGCACATAACATATTGAGTTTGTCTAGGCCAGAGGAATTTACCGCTGTTGCCATTTTTGTGCAGCTTGCCTCTAAAATCAGAGCAAAGGATACATGAAAGGACAGGGATGAGTGTAGGCATGTTGTAGGGCTGTTTATTGTGGCCAATTGAGGCTACTTATTAGTAAACTTTGGTAAAATGGATCTGTCTTGCTCGCCCAGCTTTAGCTAGGTGGTTACCCCTTGAGGCAAGTAACACGGGATTACGAACGAAAAGAGTCCTAAGTTGATTTTGGTGGTGATGTGTTTATGGAAATATTGTGTTTGTTTGTCAATTATTCTGTAACATTTGGAAAACTGTTCAGGAAAATTTTGTTAATAGCCACGCTAGCAAGCCTGTTACATGTTAAGGAGTAAGGTTTTTGTTCACGTGTGTCTTGCTTGGTTTGTTTGGTTTTAACTGTGTATATGTATCAACTGTGGGGCCATGGCGAAAGCTAGCGCCTGTTAATAAATAAATAAAATAAAAATATAAATACATAATACATAATTTAAATTTTACAATAATATTTAAAATAAATTCATCCAAAAGAATCAGTAAAAATAAACATAGTATGAGAAATCAACAGGCAAATAACTGTAATAATCAGAGCTCATCATACTGAAAATAAAATAGTTCTTAGCCTTCAGTATTTGGGATCAATCAGGTAAGGTAGTCTTAATACAAAATATATTCTGGCTATGACATTGGAAAAATTATCTACAGCTGTTATTAATCAAATGAAGTAGTCAAATACAAAATGCACTCCTATTATACCATTGTACCATTTAGTAGTTTAGCTACTGTAGAATCTTGTAGATGATCTCTATCAGTTCATATTGCAGCGTGCTTCTCCATAATACATTCACAGTCTATTTATACAATTCATACTCTCGAGGCATACTAACCAAGATCAACAGCCAACCAGTGGTTTTAGTCAGTATCAGTATTAATATCAACAGGAGTTATAGGTGGCTCCAGTGATCTAAATTTTGCATTAATTGCCACCCTTTTCTTAGGGTGAAAACAGACATGACGCTAACCACCCTTGGTGGTCATTTATACATGTTTCAGGGCTGCATAGGGCATCAATACAGCCCTGCAACATGCATAAATAACTACCAAGAGTGGTTAGCATCACATCTGTTTTCACCCACAGTTGCCAGCCAGAGAAATGTTGCAATAGCTATTAAGTCCTCTGTATTAGTTTGAGATAAGAGGAACTTATAACAGTTCCCTGATCTGAAATGCATATTTTCTTTTAGGGCTGCATAGGGCACCCTTTTAGTAAGGGACACAACCAAGTTTCCCATAGGATATAATAATAAGGGCATCTTAAAAGAAAATGGTCAATAGACTCAATCTTCTCTGTGACTGCTGTCTTAATTAGCTGGAAAGGTAATAGAGTATAACATCTTTGAAGATTTCTATTTGTAATCCTATCTAAATAAGTCTCATAAGAGACCGTGTTTTTGATCTGAGCTAACCAGGGTGCTACCTTCCACTGTGAAACTGTCGCCAAATCTTCTTGTTTACCTATATCGCCCAGCCTGGCGCCGATTCCACTTTAAAAAAACTTGCAAAGGTTTCCCTATAAAATACTCAAAGGAAAATCCAGTATTATTAAGGAAGAGAGGCGAGATAATGTAACCAGGGATATTTTCTTAGCCCCAAATGGCACAGCTCTTCTTGAAGGCATTGACTAGGGAGTGAAGCCTCCTGTTGAGACAATAGTCTCACCCAGAATCTAACCAAGGTAATGTTAGAGAGTCTCTCAATAGAGACCAAGCTAGTTTCTGATCTTAGAATTGCGCCTGGAACATTATTTCCAACTCCCAATAGGCGCTGAAGAAAATAATTTTGAACCCTCTCAAATATAACTAGGTTAGGAAATGGTATAATATTTAAACCCAAAACCATCATTGCTGGGATCTTTGCGCAATATACTTTCAGGAAGGAGGAGACAAGCACACCTTTAGAAATGTGTGCAGCCCTCATAATGGTTCAGGCAGTATATAGGGCCTTATTGGCTCTATTTTACATATGCAGGCTCCACATACCCTTACTGGCAGATGTCATACCCAGATATGAAAAAGATCTTACCACTGAGTAACTTTCACTGTTAACCTTCCATTTGCCTGAAGAGTACCGGCATCCAGCAATCATCATTTTAGATTTTTGAAAATTAATCTCCAGGCCATTTTCTTTACAATAAGCACCCAGCTTAGTAATAAGGTGTCTCAGACCTATTTCAGTCTGGGAAAGGAGAACTAAATCATCTGCATATTGTAATACGCAGCATAAATAATTTCCAATTTTAGGAGCATGAATATCTTCAGCCTTTAAATAGCTGATCAGATCTGAGAGGTATAAGCTAAACAATAGCGGGGCTAGCACACAACCCTGGCGTACACCTCTATTTATATTTGGAAATAAATTATTTTGTCCATTCCGGCCTCCTTTCACAGCAGCTTCATTATTCGTATGAAGCTGCACTAATATCTCTAGGATTTTCCCATTCATGTGTAACCACTTCATCTTTTCCCATAAACTGAGTCAAACGCCTTGGTTAGATCTATAAATGCGATATATAACTTTCCCTTCTTAATCTTAGAATATTTAAACATAAGGTGTGCTAATATATAGCAGCAATCCATAGTTGATCTTCCTTTGCGGAAACCAAACTGCTCTAAGGGTATAACATCCGCATCCTCTGCCCATTTCTCAAGATGTTCCAAAAGGAATTCTTTTGAATTCCTTTATATAGACCCAGTCTCCTGGCTTGAGAGAATGGCAGGATTCAGTGAGCGGTGTCTTGTGTGCCTCTTTAGCCTGGTAGTGTGCACTCTTCAATGCCTTGGAAAGAGAAATTACATATTGAGTTATATGGTCATTCAAATCTGAGGGGGGCGTAGTTGAACGCCCACTCGCATGGCCCGTCCAAAGACAAGTTCGGGGTTGCTCTGGTGGCCATCAGGACTAAAGGAAGTGCCTCTGGCCATTTCAGTCCAGTCTCATGAGTCAGCTTGGCCAGTCGAGTCTTAAGATCTGAGTTCTTTTGTTCAACCTGTCCACTGCTTTGTGGATGATATGGTGTGTGAAAATGCAACTTGACCTAACTGAATCAATTTTGCAGTAAAATGAGGACCTTGATCACAGTCGATGGAAAGAGGAATACCAAAACGAGGAATAAAATCTCGAAGGAGATGTTTGGCCACTGCCTCTGCGTCTGCTTTACGGCAGGGGTAAGCTTCAGTCCATGAGGAAAAAATGCAAACAACAAGCAGCATTTATTTGAACCCTTGGGTCGGTGGTAACTCAGCAAAGTCATTCTGTATGTTCTGGAAGGGGCCATCACTCCATGGGTGAGATGATGGTCACACAGGTTCAGTACAAGAAGGGTTAAAAGACTGACAGGTAGGGCAGGATTGGGCAACCTTAAGTGTTTTAGTGGTGACAAAAGGAGCAAACCAGGAAGCTGAAATCATGGCCGCCATCCCCCCTTTGCTCGAGTGAGTCCTACAATGGCACACATGAGCAAGATATTGGACTAAAGATCGGGGTGCTACTGGACATTCATCGGGGTGTCGGAAAATGCCTTGATCATCAGGGGTGCAGTCAGCCTTTGTTCAGATGAGGTGTTCTGACGGATGGGCCTTCTATTGGTAATCCTGGAGATCACAGAGGAGCGGTGCCGGCAAAGGTTAATCTGAAAGGGAAACTGCAACAACGAGAGAGGCAAAAGGGCCAGATATTGCTACTCATTTTGCAGTCTGATCAGCGAATCTGTTGCCCAGAGGTTCAAAGGAGGAAGAAGGAAGTAGTGTGTGCTCGTACGTGAACAGCTATTTGAGAGGGGAGAAGTAAAGCAGATAAAAGTTCAGAAATTAAAGGAGCATGTGAAATAAATGATCCTGAAGAAATCAAAAATCCCCATTCTTTTCAAATTAATCCAAAGGAATGACAAACTCCAAAGGCATAACGGGAGTAAGTGTAAATGTTGGCTCTTTGGTCAGTAGCTAAAGTGCAGGCCCTGGTAAGGCCCAACAGTTCTGCAGGTTGAGCTGATCGCAATGAGGGAAGGGAAAAGGCTTTTACAACATTGGTTAGGGGTACAAACAGCATAACCCACCTATAAAATGCCCTCCTTGCGAGAACAGCTTCCATCTACAAAAAGTTCCAAGTCAGGATTTTGGAGGGGTATATCTGAGACCTACCCTTGGTGTAAACAATTAATCTACAGTGTTAATACAGTAATGAGGTTGAGAGTCAAGTATACAATCAGGTTTCCCTTCCCCAGGAGTTGGAAAAAGGGATGCAGGGTTCAAAGGAGACACTCTCTGCAAGGTGATGTTCTCAGGAGCTAACAAAGTTAACTAGTATTTGGTTAATTTAGAATTGGAAAGAAATTGTGTCTTTTTGTGCTGTAACAAAGAAGAAACCGCATGAGGAACAGCAACAATTAAAGGATGGCCTAATACCAAAGTAGAGGCCTTTTTAACCAAGTCTGAGGCTGCTGCCACAGCCCGTACACAAGGGGGCAGTCCCCAGGCTACAGAATCCAAACGGGAAGAAAAATAAGTGACAGGTCGTTGATCAGGGCCAAAGGGCTGAGTAAGGAGGCCTCCCAGAGCAAAGCCCTGAGATTCATGGCAAAACAGGGTGAAAGGCTTTTGATAATCTGGTCGGGCTAAGGCAGGTGGGGCCTCCAAAGCACTTTCAATAGTGTGAAATGCCTGTATAGTTTCCATGTTTAAGGAAAAAGGGTCCAAATTTAATGCTGAATACAAGGGTTGGGCCAAATAGGCAAAGGCTAAATTAATTTGCGGCAGTAGTTAGCTGCTCCCAAAAATTTCCGCAGCTGCCACTTGGTGGTGGGCAAGGGGAGAGACGCAATAGCCTGTAAACGGTCCAGGGAAAGTGATCTAGAATGGGCAGTGATGGCATGTCCCAAATAAGAAATACTGGTCTGACAAAATTGCAACTTACTTTTGGAAACCTTGTGTCCCTTGGAAGCCAAATGATTTAAAAGTTGTAATGGGGCTTGTTGGCAAAGTTCCTGAGTTGGGGCAGCTATCAACAAGTTATCTGCGTAGGTAATAAGTGTAGCATCTGAAGAAAGGCGCAAATCCTGCAAAGTCGCCCTTAAAGCCAACCCAAACAATGAGGGAGAATCCTTAAATCCTTGAGGTAAGTGGGTAAAAGTTAACTGAGTTCTAGTAGCAAGATCCATAAAAGCAAATAGGTATTGAGAGTCAGGATGAACAGGAACAGAGAAAAAAACTTGTGACAAATCAACAACAGTGAAATATTTTGCTGTAGCCAGTATACTGGCAATAGTTAAAACAGGATCTAGAACAACAGGGTGCAAAGGAACAACAAATTATTTATGGCTCTGAGGTCCTGAACAAATCTGTAAATATTAGAACCATCGTGGCAGGGGCGGATTGGCCATTGAATGCACCGGGAGGATTCCCGGTGGGCCGGGCTGGGGGCCGGTCATGCTGTCTTTTTTAAAATTATTCTTAACAAACAAAACCAAAAAATTGTTGGTCCTGACCCCTGTAGGGTTGGGTTGTGTTGGAGGTGAGGGGGAGGGCTTACCTGACTCTCCCTCTTAGTAGGGCTGAAGCAGCAGCGGGGACAGCGATCGGGCTGGGAGATAAGGCTGTTTGTTTACAAACAGCTCCTGCCCATGTGCTGATCAGAAGGTTGCTACCTTGTAAAGAAGGTTCTT
>QEPC01008893.1:598407-616973 GCA_003113815.1 Sphenodon punctatus | reverse complement strand
TTTACTGATATTTGAAGCGGGGCAATACCTTGCAGCAGGCCCATGTCATCTGGTGAGTCTGCCCACAACTGGGGAGGCAAGCAGACAGCAACTCATGTTGATCAGGCAGGAGAGGCTGTCCCGCCTCCTCCGTGGCAAGGGCCATCAGTAAAGTTGGAGAATCAGGAGACAATAGTTTGACAAACATGCCATCAGGAGAACACAAAATTTGAGCATTCAATTTGCACAGTAAATTCCTTCCCAACAAGTTGACTGGGGTGTCACGGCTAATGAGGAAAGAGTGCCGCTCCGTGAGTGGGCCCAGGGTTACAGTGGTGACTTCAGAGAGCGGCTGGCTAGTTGTGACACCATAAAGCCCTGATAGCACACACACCCCGGGCAAGAAAGGGAGCATCTGACACTTTAAACACAGAACAAGTAGCCCCAATATTTACTAGGGCAGAAACAACATGACTATTGACATTTGTAAACTGAAATAATAATAATAATAATTATTATTATTATACGTGTGATGTGAAGCACACTCAAAGAAAATCCTCAAACACACATACATACATTCTCGCTCAAAGACCTACAAACTTTAAACAACACAAATTTTGTTTCACACCTCTACATTCACATGAACCGGCATACATTGTTTCTTGCAGACATCCAGTATTAAACTTACACACAAATGCATACACCAACATGTGTGAAAAATAAGCTATTTTTAGGATTATTAACACCCTATTTAAATGGAGAAAATTCTTCTTTGTTAGTGGGTTTCAGTGTGTGCTGGTTTACAAGGAAACCTCTTGCTATGAAAAACACTACGCACAGGTGTCTCGGGACTGGGCTTTCACGCATGACATAATGTTGACCTCTAACGTCACCTCCCGGAGGGAAAGGGGGCCATCCCTCCCAGCGGGGACGATAGCGAGCCTGATTTGGGGTCCTGCAGGACTGGAGGGGCTGGGGCTGTACTTCTGCATAACACACATTTTGGCAAGTTGCTTTTTATCTGTTGTTTCTTATATTATTTCCCAAATCTGGGAACAGGCAGAGGTAACATCATTCAAGGATTGGGTCCTATAATTAATCATAGCAGTCTGTAAGCGAGTGCGTACTGCTGGCTGGAGGCCAGCCACTGCCTGAGTGACCAGGATACCTTGGGATTTCTCCGCATCAAAATTCAACTCAGAGTGTAATCTGAAAGCAATAAGAAGGAAAAAAGAGACGAGCACTAGGACCCTGCAGAAAATCGCAGGAGAAACCAAGGCTGCAGCTGCGGTTTGTCTGCCGTCTTTCCCTCAATGGAGCAGATGAAATGGGTTGGGGAGAAAGGAGAGGGGGAGTTATAGGGAACACTTTGAAAGGGATCCCAATATCTCGGGACGAGGAGAAAAACATACCTGAACAGTGGATTTATTGGCTTCATCGTCCCACAAATACCAGGCATCCATTTGGATGTTTTGATTTAAGTTTTAATCTTAAGTGAGTAAGAATCAGAATGTAAAAGACCCAATTAAAGGAAACTGCAGTTCCAATTGGTCTGCAGTATAAAAATACCATTTCTGCACATGACGGCACGCTGAGCGGCCGTATTTTGGGGCCATATAACCTACCGGGGTGACACCCGGGGGCAACTTGGACTCCTCTGAGCCCATAAAATAATTATCAAATTAACAAAGTAACAATAAAACCCACTCTATAATTTTTACAAATATAAACCACATTCCGTTATCAAAAATCAGACAGTTAAAACACCCATCAACAACCCAATTATCAATCTAATAACCACTGCCAGCAGCAGCTTCTAATATTCACCAGAAAAAAACATTAACAAACCAGTTATCAATATTTCAGATCAAATTCAGTATCAAACTATCAGTTACAGGTCCTTGGACAATATCAGAACAAATTCAGTTTCAGACTATCAGTTACAGATTCAGTATCAGATTAACAGATTATCAGTACCAGATTCAGTAACAGATTATCAGTATCAAATTCAGTAACAGATTATCAGATTTAGATTCAGATATTAGATTCAGTATTAAATTCAGAAGCTAGCTTTCAACTACAGATCTTAAAACTTTCAAATCTCAGGCTCTGAGGTAGTTAGAAGGACTAATAAATTAATTAAGTCCTAATTTTTACACATTCAGAAGCAAAGGGCATCCCCCAGAGTACCAGCAGCACTTACCTTAGGACTTTCACACCCGATTCCTAAGTTCCACTCTCCCGGGTTTCGGCACCAATTGTTAGGGAAAAATATTCCCCCCCAGATTGAAGAGTGGAGGCTGCTCAGAAGTCAAACAGAATCAGTTTATTCCAAAGATCAGATAACATACCATAAAAACACAGCGCTGCGGGTCCCAAGGATCTCTGGATCCCGGGGGCCCAGCTAAATCTGGTTTACAGCGTATATACAGTTTGTTATGCCCATAAGCAGGGTTTGTCACTTCTGCGCAGTAGGTCGTTAATTATACTTCATTATAATTGACCCTTGGTTCATTTCACGAGGAAAAAGTCTGCCTAGAGCATGATCTCCTGACTTCTGCTATCTGTTTGAATGTTTCAATATGGCCATCTGCAAGGTCCCAGCGCATTTTGCAGAACAAAACAGTCTTGCTGTTTATTTGAACTGGGGTAACCTCTTCAGTCTATAATTTTCCACCTCACCTATTCATGGAAGACTTCTCTTCCTATTAAAAACAATGTCAGGGATACTACCACACAAACTCCCACAAACTTTAGGGGAACTGTAGCTGGGGTTTCCTGAGTAGGGAAGTCCAAAATGGCAGGTAAAGCAGCTCCTGAGGGAAGAACGGCAGGAAAACTGAAGATGGCAGAAGAGAAACCATCAGAAAACCTTGAGGTCAAAGGTAATCCCCTCACTACAAGAGAAGAAAGAGACTGTCATGGGTTGCATGTTTTGAAGATCCATGGCAGGAAAAGGACTGTATACTCACATATTTCCTAATGTTTCAAGCAATTAGAGGAACACGCTTGGCCCCTCTTTGGGGCATCAAGACCTCCATAGGTTACACTGGATTTATTTGTTGTTTTCATGGCTAAGCATATTGTACTGGGTTCTGTGACTGAAGTTCTGGCTTGGAGAGCCTGGTGCCTACAATAAGCTTTACCTTCAGAGAATAAGCTCCATCCTATTATGCACTTACATGCAAATACAAACCTCCTAGCATTACAAGTTCATAAAGGGGGAAAGAAGCTCACCTGCTTTTCATTCCACTCAGTTTCTGGGCATCCTATCTCCCCATTGACTTCTCAGGTGCTTTTTCTGGGAGGCACCCAGGAAGGGGGTCCCCGAGGCTTGAATACCAGTCTCTCTCTCCTGAAAGAGGGACAGCGAGTTTCATTTCAGCACCCAAAGAGGGACTTTCCCTTCTGAAGAGGAACTTTGGGGAGTTAGATACTTGGTTGCTGATTTGAACAAAGCCCTGGGGAAGATAAGAGATGGTATACTTTGTTGCTTCTTGAGAGACTTTTTAGTTTGCTTGAAAATCCCTGGAGAAAAGTAGACTGGAGAGACCTCTGAATGGACTAAAATATCTTATTGTTAAAGGACCGGGGCTTGGGCCTGCATAAAGATCAGGTGCAGGTTACCAGCTTTCCTCCAAATAGTTGGGAGCACTACGAAAAAAGGGGCCTGTCAGTCCACTGCCTGAAGGGAGGGAAATGAGCCAGTTCCTACAGGGACTTGTAGTCTGTCAAGACCCCATAGATTACACTGGCTTTATCTGTGGATTTCATAGTTAAGTTTACGCTACTGGGTTCTATGACTGAAATTCTGCCTCTGGGAGCCTGGTGTCTACAACAGGTTTTCTGTCAAGCACATCCATCCTTAGGAGAACCTGTTCTGCAGAAAGTGTAGGTGATCTTTTATAACAGCCTGATGCTAACCAATGAAATTCAGTGAGTAGTGACAGGAAGTTTCCTACAGGATATAAATAATTTTAGCACTTCTGTACTGTTTGGAAATCTGAGTCTGCTCTAGCAATAAAATGGGAACTGCACAGAGCTTGCCATAGCCAAGTCCCTTTCAAATAATATCTGAATTAAAGTCCACTGATAGTCCTTGTACAAATGTAATCTGGCTGCTGCATTTCTGCTCTATCTAAAAAGCAATTGCTTTAAGGTAGGGTGCATGTGCCCACAAACATTCCATTATGTGGGAGTTATGAAGAGGTCCAGGAAGCTTAGCATGTGCATTAGTGGCAATAAAATGGATCTTAAGGATCACTCAACGTTGGTCCTAAATATAGTTGTTTGCTCTTATTTCACTGAGTTGTGATCATGTGGAGCTGCAGTGTAAATACTGTGTAAAATTTATGGCTCCAATTACCATAAGCAGAAAGGCTTCATTACTACAGAAACCTGTGTAGTGAGTGACTGAGGGAAATGGTAAACTTGTCAAGGTGTGTCAGAAAGTGGACAACACCTGGAGTGTGATCCAGCTCCATACAAGTCAATGGGAGTTTAGCCATTGACTTCAATGGACGCTGGATCACGCTCCTTGAGTACATTTTCAAAGCACAAGGCAAGGTGTTAGCAGCACAACTGCCATTAGCTTTAACAAGAGTTACGTAGTTAAAATTCTGCCCAAGATTTGAATTTTTTTATCCTCATGCTACTACCTATAATATTATGCCACTAATGATCTGAACAACAGGTTTATAACTAGTACAGTTTGGCAAAGAGAGTCTTTCATTAAAAAAACCAACAAAAAAACCTACCCCCTGAGTTTTTTAAAGTAAAATACAAAAAGTTGCATTGACTGCAGTAGGGTTGGCGGTTTCCCGGGAAAAAACTAGTGGGGGACAGGATATCGGTAAATACCAGTATTTACAAGGTTTTTCCTGGGACAATGGGAAAAATAAAATTAAAAACAAACTACTGAAAATATTTAGCAGTCTGCTAATAGTTCTGCAGCTTCATGGTCAATGCAGCTGCATTGCTACCATTTTGGGAAAGGGCAGCAGGTATGCACATCACAGAATGGCCACAGTGTTTGTGCAGACTGGCTGCCCTTTTCCAAAATGTTGGTGATGCTATTGTCGCCATTTGGGGAATGAACTGGTGGCCATTTTTTGCATATGCAGTAATTAAAACATATAATTAAAATTACTGCACATGTGGAAATGGTTGCTGGACCATTCTGCACATGTGCACCCTTTTACAAAATGGGGATGACAGTGTCACCGTCATTTTGGACAAGGGCAGCTGGTCTGTACATACGCAAAATGGATGCCACGAATGTGCAGACCAGCTGCCCTTTTCCAAAATGGCAGCAATGCTGCTGCTGCCATTTTGAAAAAGGGCACACATGCACAGACCAGCCCATCAGCCATTTGTGCATGTACAGTCGTTTTTTAAAAAAAATAGAATTGAACCAAAGCAGACTTCTTGTAATTGCTGTTTCAGGTTGGTACAGATTAATTTGTAACAGCCCATTCAGTTCTGGATTTAATCTGAATCCAAATTCCCACCCCTACCTACTGTGCACTACTGTGAAGTGTCAAAAGTGGCTGCTATCAGAGACAGGATGCTGGATTGGATGGACCATTGGTTTGATCCACTGACAATTCTTATATACTTCTTGTTGCTTAATGCTTCAAGTCTGGAGCTTTACATTGGGGTTTTTTTCTTCCATATAATCTATAGGGATGGGCGAACAGATCGCGGTTCGGGTTCAGCCGTTCGGTTCGGCTGCGTTCGGTTCGTCCGTTCGGTTCGGCAGTTCAGTTAGTTTGCTGGGTTCAGGTTTGGCCGTTCGGTTTGGTAGTTCAGTTAGTTCGCCAGGTTCGGGTTTGGCTGTTCAGTTCGGCTGTTCGGGAAATGTTATGGGTGGGGTTTTTTTGTTTTTTATATGGTTTTTTGGATTTTCATTGGGTTTTATATGGTTTTCTTTTTTTTAATTTGGTTTTTTGTTTTATATGGGTTTTTTTATTTATTTTTGTATCTAATATTATATATATATCTATCTACACTAAATCTAACTGCTATTAACTATTCTAAATGCTATGAACTAAATGGATTATCTAATAAGTACACAGGCCTGTGTCCTATAAACACTAAAACGAAATCACTAATGCTATCTCTATCACTAAGCTAGCTCCTACAACTGTCTACTATCCCTAACCTACTCTATCTTTCTATATCTCTATCTCTCTATATATGGGATGTGGGGGGAATCACAAACACAAGGTTTCAGTTTAAGGTTTAAGTTTCATTTCAGTACAAAACTGAAATGAAACTTAAAGCAATCTAATAATCCTACTCAACGCCTGCTGTTCAGGAACAGTGACTAGCTCAGAAGGTGTTGGGAAGGGGGGAGGCAGATAGTTTCATTTCTTGCAAGCCTCTCCACCCCTGGTGCCTGGAAGTCTGCTCCTCAGTGACTAGTACTACCCCTCCCTGTCACGTTTGACCTTACAGTGAACCTTTTTTTGCCACCCAAACTCACCTGAACGCGATCCAAACTGTTCGGTCATTTCGACGTTCGGAACTGAGTTCAGTTCGGCCAGTTTGTGTTCGAGTTCGGGTTCGGTCGTCCGAACAGGCCGAGTTCAGGCCGAACTTCCGAACCGCATTCGCCCATCCCTAATAATTCCTAATAATCTAATATTTGACTTTGATTTATGTAATAAAAACTGGGGGGAAATTGTAA
Source organism: Sphenodon punctatus (assembly GCA_003113815.1). Classification (NCBI taxonomy): domain Eukaryota; kingdom Metazoa; phylum Chordata; class Lepidosauria; order Sphenodontia; family Sphenodontidae; genus Sphenodon; species Sphenodon punctatus. The sequence continues at coordinate 610,303 of QEPC01008893.1, read as the reverse complement.
AATGCCAAAACAAAAAATGTACATGGGCATTCAAATGTTTAGTATTAAATTTCATATAATAGTTGTTTACCTTCTTATTAGTACAACCACAAATTAATACTTGAATCTACTGCCTTAGATAATCACAATTTTAAAAGGTAATTAAAATTTATTTAACTATGTGTAATCCATTGCAATCAGTTGTGGATTAAAGAAACAGTTTTGATAATAGAAAAATTCATGCATTAAACTAGGTAGTACTAATTATTCTTTCCTGGGGTGATAAAAATCCAGGTTTTTACCTAGTAAACCCCCCTCCCCTAAGTCAGTAGCATGATGCCAACTCTGGACTTCAGTGGGAGCTTTGCGTAAAGGACCTATTGAGGTCCCTTCCAACCCTAACATCCTGTGAGTAAGAAGTGACTAGATTAGTCTGACCGTACACATTTATAAATACAAACGGATTGACTTTTAGATGCCATATGTTTGTGTCATGTGCTTGCCACTTACATGGTATAAAGAATGCGAAGAAACCTGCAAGACACAAGTTCCAGTGCCTTGTTTATTAAAGCACAAAGAAACAGATTACTTAGATCTAACCCTGCATGTTCTGCTGCTCCAGAGAAGTGGTTCCTGGTTTCTTGTCTGTGGACTTGCAACTGGGTTCCAGGAAGGAGAACATCAAACTAGAATGGTGGGAAGTAATCCTGTAGCTGGAATCTGCCTTTCACATGATGTGTTATCCTCTTGCACCAAGGATACATCTCCAGGGATGCGTGCCCAGGAGGGTGGGAAAAGGATGGCCGTGATAGTGGGTGATTAGATTATTAGGAATGTAGATAGCTGTGTTGCTGGTGGCTGTGAGGACCGCATGGTAAATTGCTTGCCTGGTGCAAAGGTAGAAGACCTCACACATCACAGACAAAGTTCTAAAGAGTGCTGGGGAGGAGCCGGTTGTCATGGTACATGTGGGTACCAATGACATAGGAAGATGTAGTAGGCCCATCTGTCCGTACTATTTGTTTTACTTAGTATTTTACATCCTGTTGAGAGAGGATACTGGGCTAGATAGACTGTTGGTCTGATCTGGTATGTCTAGACTTTTTGAAACAGTCATCAGGGCATGTTGTCCAAGTGTCTAACCTCACCTCCCTCAAAACACTCACCTACTTTCAAAGGAATATGCATGCTTTTGCTATTGCACTGCATTTCACTCATATTTCTTGAAATCATAATCCCTTCACAGCAGGGACTGTTCTACATTCTGTGAATGTCTCTCTTTGTACGTTTAAGTCTGCAGCCATTGTTAAGGATTATTGCCATTATCTCATATTTACATTTGCTATAGTCATGAATTTCTGCTTACTTAGCACTAAGTGTCTCCTTAGGACTAGTGCTAAGGGCTAGTGGCAGCACTAAGCAGCTAGAGGATCATGCAGTTAGTCTCTGAAATGTGTGGTGAGCTGAAATTTTTGTGCAGCTAAGGGCAGCCACCATACTCAAGCTAAGATTAATGGAATGCTATTCCATCCTCCTAAAATACAGATATTCAGATATCTTCAAAGTTTTTTTTAATAGCAAAGCTTCAAGTGGAATCTGTTCTTCCGCACTGCATTCCTTTGTAGCAAAAAGCTTGTTAGTTATGATATGATAGCATCTTAAGTAAGCAAATCATTGAGCCACATTATTAGCCTTAGAAATATACGTTTACACTCTAATGTTTTCTTGCATATATAGCCATTAGGGACGTTTTCTGTTGTTTTTTCTCCTCTGCCCCCTAAAAAAATCTTTCATGTAAAGCAATTCTCTATTTGCAAAGAGTATTGCTCAGGACTGCTCTGTGGATGTGTAGAACTCCTTGAAGGACTTGGAGCGCTTATAGACGAGACAAAAAAGGCGGCTGATCCTTTGATCAGCCGCCTTTCTTTGCGCTTGTCTAAATTTCACGGCCGGATCCTACCCCTGTCTGACTGGGTCGGCGATCCTGGCCCCTCAGACACGGAACCCCAAAGTGCCGGCTTTACGCCGCACTTCCGGGTTCCCTGGCCGAGTGCACATGCGCACAACGACTGTACGCCGTGTCTGAACATCAGACACGGCATACAGAGGAAGGCGGGGGAGAGATGCCGGCACTGAACGATCCCACTTGTCAGCGGGATCGTCTAACAGCGCCCTTGGTGTACATGCAACAGTGAATGGCTTCCAATTAGTGTTAGGATAGAATCGAGGATTTTTAAAAATGTGTTTCTACAGCAGCATGGGAACAAGATGATGTGTCCAGACTTGGACACTGAGAAAGCAGAAACCTAGGAACTTATGGAACTAGCCAGGTTAACTGATGTTGCCGTAAACCTTCAAGGAAGTATGCTTGCTTAAAAGACCATGCCTAACTGGAAGTCTCTAGATGAAGAATGGATAGGGTTCCTCCAGACTACTGGCAGCAAGAATCTTCTGAAATTAGCAGGCAAAGTTCTCCCTGTGCCTGTTGGCAATGCTTTCAGAGAGAATTTTTTTCTTTGTCAAGGGTTTGGATGGATGAGAGGAACAGAATGAGCCATGAGCTAATGAAAGCTGAGCTATTTGTAAAAACCAATTTCAATATGACATGACATGTTCTGACTTTTGACACGCCATTTCCAAACCAGGACAAAAGGATCTACTGAAAGCAGCATAGATACAAAGAAGTATAACATTAAGTCCTAAAGGCAGGTTTCATAGCTGATGTAGAATAAGTTTAATTTTTGTGCCTTTGTAAAATGTTTCTGTTTCAAAATAAAAGTGTTTATTGTTTTGCCTGTGCTTTCTGTTGTGGTTAGGCTGGTAAATCTTCATGTCAGAGCAGTGTATACTGCTTAAGTAGCAAGTCTTTCAAGGGCAAGAACAATCTTTTGGTTGTACATTTGCACAATGCCCAGCTGGAACCCCTAGGCCAAAGGTGGAGAACCTTTTCCCTCCTGCAGCCCATTTGCAAATTAGAGTAGACTCCATAGGATGGATAGGAGTTGGGATCCTTCAGGGGTGTTCTCAGGATGGGGGAAGGAAGGGAAGAGTCCAGATCATGGATCTATGCCATGGGTCCATCCCTTATCCTTGAGTGTTATGCCCTCATCTCCACTCCCTTCTTAGTCTGTGTTTGTTGCAATATGGCTTAGTAGCCACTGATCAAATGCAAAACACAAGGTATATATAGAAACAGTGTATACAATACAAGCAAAAACTACAACAAACTGCTTCTAAGGGTGAAAACAGACATGACATAACCACCCTTTAACCACCCTTGGTGGTCATTTATGCATGTTTCAGGACTGCATAGGGCACCAATACAGCCCTGCAACATGCATACATAACCACCAAGGGTGCTTAAAGGGTGGTTAGCGTCATGTCTGTTTTCACCCTAAGATAGCAACAAACTGTTTTCATCAGCCACAGGAGTGCAAAATACAAACACCTATTTAAAGCGCCAAGTAATTAACAAAGTCCAATACAGATCAATAGGCTGCTCATGGAATCCAATACACAACGTGAAATTACCCGACGTTTGGTAACATGGTAGCTTTTTCAGGGGTATTCTAGTTGACTCACATGTTGCAAATAAAAGACTGATACTCCATCTGTCACGCTTGAAAAGATTATTTCTACAATGTAGGCGGCTCCCCTTCTCTCATCCCCTAGCTCATTTCCTTTGGACAAATAAAGGTATCTGCTTACTAGCTGAAGATTCTGTCCTGCCTCGGATGTCTGCTCTTTGAGGATGTCTGTGGAACCTCAAGCGTGACAGATGGAGTATCAGTCTTTTATTTGCAATATGTGAGTCAACTAGAATACACCTGAAGAAGCTACCAAGTTAGCGAAACGTTGGGTAGTTTCACGTTGTGTATTGAATTCCACAAGCAGCCTATTGATCTGTATTGGACTTTGTTAATTACTTGGCGTCTTGAATGGGTTTTTGAATTTTGCACTCCTGTGGCTGATTAAAACAGTTTGTTGCTATCTTAGAAGCACTTTGTTGTACTTTTTGTTAGTAGCCACTGAGCCATAAGCCCCCAACTACCTACCTGCCATAGGCCAGATCTAGAAATTAGAAAGGGGCCAAATAAAAAATAACTTTGGGACAGATTTGGTCCATGGGCTTGCATGTTGACCTCCATAGTTCTAGGCAATGCTGCCATATAAATAATGATGATTGAAATGGTCATAATTTTATGATTGTTAGCTGTCCTGAGCTGCTTCAGCAGAAGGGGCAGGATATAAATTATGTTAAATAAATAAGAAATAAAGCCTGGTGGGATGTGTTGCATATATTTTTTTAAATAATAATTCTTTGTCAAATATGCTGTATGTTGATGAAACAGCCTGGCTGAACCTGCCACGTCCAATGATTGTTTATCCCTCACAGCACTCTTGGCTTCAATCTTCAGATGCTGGAATAAAAGTGGAATGGGAAAAGAGACATTGGCATATGCTACGTCAGATAGCGGTCTGAACAATACCTCCAGGTCCTAGCAGTCACAGTTTGGGGGTCATTCTGAATCTAGATCCTGATCCAAATTTCACAACTGACCCCTGGCTGATACAGAATCCCAGGACTAAACACCTCCAGCCTTTGGTGTGTTTGGAATCCATATCTATGGCTGTAATCCTGAGCTCCCTGAAATTAACAGCCAAAGGGTTGCACCCTATTGCTGCGATCCACAAACCACTTACTCTGGAGTAGTCCCACTGAAGCCCTGTGGAGTAAGTGGTTTTTGGATCATGGCCTACGTATGGAAACCCTGGCCTGTCCCTGCTATTAGTGAGGCCTGCAGCACTGTTCCCATTTGTGAGAGGGCTCATGGGGTGCACTGGAGTACACACAGGGAGGCAGCATTCCAAAGAAGGGAGCCAGCACCTCTCCCAAAAGCCTTGTCATGAACCCCAACATGATGGCAGCTCCACCCACTCATCAAACGTCTTGGATATTAAAATCACAGAAGCATATAAGCTTGTGCTGGTGGGGAGAATGCCATAGGATTAGAGCTGCAACCAGGCACCTAAAGATTCAGGCACCCCTGATGAATCTGGTATGTGTGTGCCCAAATTGTCCCAGCCCTGTTTGGGCACCATCAATGGCCAAATGGGACCCAGGGGGCTGCTTGATCACATGGGCTGGCCTTTGAAAGCAACAGGCCCCAGCCGAGACCGCTGCACAGCCCAGCTCTGCAACAGTTGGGGCTGGATCCTGTCACTTTTCACTTTCAAAGGCCGCTTCCCCTGCTAGAGCACTGAGGTGCACTCCTGAGGGGCAGAGGGAGGAGAGCTAACCAGCCAGCCTTTGAAACTGAAGCCTGTTCAGGGCTGGAGCCTGTCACTTTCAAAGGCTTCTTCCCTTCTAGAGCGCACCGCAGCTGAGAGGTGATTTGAGGGGGGAAGCACCGGCCAGCCTTTGAAACTGATAAACCCCATCTGGGATCACTGGGCTTATCAGTTTCTCTGGGTAATGCTCACATTTTTGGGCGTTGGGCACCTGGTTGGTCTTCGGGTAGCCCATCAGGTTCCTGAAAATGCTAGCATTACCCGCAGGTCCTGATTTTGGTATCAATTGCAGCTCTTCATAGGAGGAGGAAATCCCTTCATTAATTTCATCTGCTTGCAGGAGTTCCATGAGGATTGGTGGGGCAGAGGGAGCCAAAATTCAGGAGAAGGGTACCCACTGTGCCCCAGTTTTGAAGAGATGTGTTCCTTTCCTCCAGGTTTATATCCCTGGGTATAGCAGGGTGGCCCCCGAGGAGACCCCGTGGCTAAACATAGGGTGTTTTTAAACAAGACACAACCATTCATGGCCACCCAGCAACCATGCAGCCAACCACTCCTGCGAAAGTGCTGTGGGTGGATGCATGTGCCCATGACCCACGCAGCACCCACTCATGGGGCACTGGTAAAAAGCCAGAGTGCCCCATGCAGGGGAAGGCAAAGCAGTGCGTGGACATAGATGCCCATGCATCCATGACCCATTTGAAATGGGGTGCCCACCCGTACCAGTGGACAGGTCCACGGCCCTGCTGTCTCCCCGTCCCACCCACAATCCTACAGGGAGCTCTTAAAGGGGTAGTGGCTGCGCGTATGAGTTGCTTTGGGGGCCGGTCCATGGTGATAGGCGTGTGTGGAGGGTGGCTGCGGTGGCCACCCAGGGACTTACTTGTTAGAATCCTTCCCAACTCCCTCCACATGCATGGGTGCTCCACTCAGTGGACATGGACCCACCCACCCCCCTTGCTCATTTAAAAACACCCATACTGTGACCTAATGGTAAGCCTCCAGAAATGATCTAGCAAGCATGAGGTTGGCTGATATGGGGCCGCTTAGGATAAATCACAGCAGAACTTTGTAGGGTCCCAGCTGGGATTTCCTCTCTCAACTGAGGTAATCAAGTGCAGTTGAGCTTAGTTCTAAAGCACCAGAGGGACAGGAGAGAAACACCGTTAGCATTTAGAAGCAGAAACAGGAGCTCTTGGGGCCAGAACACTTTCTTGTTTGTGTTTATAGATGGTCCTGTCCCTCGGGGTTGAAGGAGATGGATTAAGGGAAGACGGCCAAAGACAGTGCAGAGTGTTTTGGTTTGATTGTGTTTCTCTCTCCTTCTGGGTGGGCAAGAACCCTGCAAAAATAAACTCATGTCCCTGAAGAGGGTTCTGTTTGCAGTGATCTGGGTCTCCTGCAGAGTTGCTCTTCAACGGGCGAGCCACTTGGCCCTGCTGCAGTTGGATTGTTCCGTGGGTAGTGAGTTTTGTTGAGGTGAGTTTAAAGGGGAAGAGTCACTGTGTTCACTTGTTTGTTTTCTCAAATGCATCTACTCTTGGGACAACTAATTCTGTAATCCAGAGGGAGGACCTGCCACAAGCATCCTTTTGCTGCTGGTGTTATATTTTTCATGCATGGAAGTTGGGTGCGGGGAGACGGAGTTGAAATAAAAGCCATGATCCACCAACTGTGTTTTCCATAATAAAGGATTGGTGCTTTGCAGCCTATCTTGGAAGCAAGGGGAAAGGGTTGTTTCTACTTTTGCTCCCTTTATCCACCCCTGTGTCAGCTATTGTAAGATCTGCTGAATTCCTAGATTGACAGCAAATTGTCCCCTGTGTAGCATAACTCAACATTTTCTGTAAGTTGACTTTTCTATTCAGAGAGGAAGTTAGTCCTTATTACTAGAAACACTGGTTCATTCTAAAATAGCTAAATAATAGCTATGATTATGTATCCTTAAAACTGGAACAGCAGAGGAGCTACCAACCCCCAGTTACAGTGTGAGGAGGTGATGACAGTTTAAGGCAACATACCTAACCTTGCAAACTTAGATGCTTAGTTACACTGATCAGACATGTCAGAGTGACTCACCGTATAAATAATTTAAAAATAAATTAAAGTGCTGCTACTCTCTATACGTCAGGGATGGGAAATCCTTGGCCGGGGAGGGTTAAACATGGGCCATGGCTGGTTTTTATTTAGCCTTTTCACAATTCCTGGATTTAGCCTGCAGACCAGCCCTTTCCACCACTGCTGGAGGAGTGTACTGTGGAGGACGAGGATGAAGATGAAAGCAAGAGATTTAGGATAAGGAGTGGATCCATGATCTAGACCTTCCTGTCCCTTCACTCATTCTGAGTGTGCTCGCTCAGCTCTCCCACTCCCAATTCCTCTCCAGCCAACCCACAAAGCTTGAACTAATTATCAAAGTGACTCATGGGACTGGGGGAGGTTTCTGACCCTTGATGTACACTACATTAAAGCAAGCAAGATTTTAAAGGTCTTTATTCTGCATGTTCTCAATTATTTCTCCATTTTTCTTCTAGGATTTCCTTTCTATACACTTGCATCGCTAACGCTAGAAAATAAGACGGTGTTTAGAGGATTAAGAACTTGCAAAGAAGTGGGTTGTTGTTCTTTTTTTCTGCCTCTGACTTGGCAGGAAAAAGAAGTTAAAAGTGAACAACACTATTCCCTTTGGGGCTGTTGCCAGAGCTTCTCATGAGATGCTCTTTCTTGCAATACACTCTTTAAAATAGCTTCCAAACACACTCATGAGGAAACATCTCACTGGATTGTTTTATGCCTTAAACTAAGAAGTGAAGTAATTCTGAGAATAACACTTAACATTTTCCTGTACAACTCCTTCCAGCCTAGACCATGGGCCAGTCTGCAGGCTCCTGTTAGGACACCTCCTTCCCTGGAACTGGGGCAAATGATTGCTTTCTCTTTAGGTAGATTAAAGTTAAAGCATCTACCACCCAGTGTAGTGATAACTGTGACATTTACAGAAGAATCAGTCTCCTAATCTGTTCTGAATGGATGTTGTAGAGTTTATGTTTTCCTGTGGTTAAAAAGTCTGGAAACTAAAAAAAGTTTCTTATTTCCAGTAACGCTGCTTTGCATTGTAACCATCTTGACAATCATTGGAATGAGCGGGTAGGTGGCCTCTGGCCAGGTTTTAGTCCGTGTGCTTTGTTTCATGGAAGGCTCTTCTAAAAATAAAACTTCTCAGTGGATTCAGCAGTTCAGGAGCTCCTCAAGAGAAATACAGGTGCGAAGGGGAAGGGAAGTGTTGATCCAGAAGAACAGGGGTTCTAAAGCAGTTAATACCTCAACTCCGTTCCTCTTAGCTACGTACTTGAGGAGTCACCATTCAACATAGGTCGGTATGTTCACCTGGCTTCTGCTTGCCACTTTGACCGTGTTCCCATTTCTTCCCTCACTTTCCATTTCCTCTCACACCCCAGGATTTTGGGTAAGAACTTTGACAGATGAGGGAAAAAGAATGAGACTTGAGCTACAGAAAGCGGAGCTATTTGTAAAAACTAATTTCAGTATGATGCTCTAGCTTTCAGCAGCTTTTTGCACACATCCCTCAGGTGCCCAGCCTCAATGCTTCTCCCTCCACAACATTGCCAAGATCCGCCCTTTCCTGTCTGTCTCCTCTGCCAAAACTCTCACCCACGCTCTAGTCATCTCACGCCTCGACTATTGTAACCCCCCCCTCGCTGGCCTTCCCCACTCCCGCCTTTCTTCCCTCATCTCTGTTCAAAACTCTGCTGCCAGGATCATCCACCTAGCCCATCACTCTGACCACGTGAAACCTCTCCTCTCCTCCCTCCACTGGCTCCCTCTTCCATGGGGCCATGTCTTGTCAATTAGGTTCGCCTGCAGCCTCACTGGCATCCAGGTCCACCAGTACATAGAGTCTGGCCTAGTGTGCCTGGCCAGCTAAGAGGTGAAAGCGGCAGCAATTTCCCTCCCCCCCCCAGCTGTGAGATCCCCCCTCCCCCTGTAATCTCCTTCCCCGTCTCTGAGCTGGTCTCAGCTAGGAGAAGGGAGATCTCTCTCAGCTGAGCGGTGGCCACTGGGAGAGAGATCGCTAGCATCCTGGTGGCAGCTGCTGTACCTGCATGAAAGATGGGCAGGGGGCTGCACATTGATTAGGCTGAGTGTGCTAAATGTGAGTAGGGGCTGTGTGGGGGCTGCATAGACTGATCACAGCCTTTGGTGGGCTATTGTCTTGTTTGATAGCATCCTCTGAGAAGCCTGCATGAGGGGGAAGGTAGAGGGGCAATGTTGCTGACTGTCTTTCCCCCAGCCACCTCTAGTGAAAAAGCAAAGCTCGTTCACTAGAGGCAGCGTACCACAGTGGAGCATCCACTGCAAATTCCAATAGCTTTACAAAAATGTACGCCATTGTTAAAATGTTTTACAGAAGTATCTTGTAATGAAATCACATGCTAGACTAGGTGAGCAAACTGTTCTATATCTTGCTGTCTTCTCATTCCCTTGCAAAAGAGTGGTATCAAAGAGGGGATGGAGGAGATTCTCTAGACTCTGCTGCACTTCCATATAATTAAGAATTAAAAGATTTCATAGAATTGTAATGTTGGGAAATACCTCAAGGTTCATCTGCTCCAAGGCAGGATGAAATGCTTGTCTGGCTCAAGGATTTCATTATTCCTGAGATTTTTGATCAAATGCTGTCAAATCTGTTGGCTACAGATGAGGCTAAAATTTAGGTGGGTTTTCTTATATATATTTTTCCATTTGGGTGAGAGAAGAGCAAGCTTTAAGGAAATTCACCTACAAATCAGCAGCAGGATAGTGCAGCTGGATCCATGTGTATAAAACAGGACAGTCACACAATTTCTACAAAATGCCATGTGCATGTGACCACTGTTGGGAGGGTGGGGGGACTTTGTATTGGACGGACATTCTCTACTCTGTGATTCCCACAGGCTAATCCACACAGGACAGATTCTTACTAGTGTAAGTTCAACAGCTAGGTTGGCTCATGTGAATGCACCCTGTAAATAAAGACTGTTGTATAGGAGAACTGGGCTGAAATTGTTTTACCTCCCGTTGGGTATCATGCCAGACAGATGAGATGGCAGGTACTATTGTTTCACTGCATGACTTGGATACAGTGTATCTATTGTCATTTTGCAATGATTCTTTTTGAAGAAAGATGAAAGCACTATGGATAATGACTTTCCTCTGCACTCCAAACTGAGTCAAACCTGGTTCATGTACAGACTTGGAGCCAAAATGGTTTAGGTGCCTCAGTGCAGGTGTCTGGACCAGATGACTACTGAGCTCCCCTTCCAACCCTGTGCTTCTATGGGTGCTTTCACTGGTTCTCCATGCCTGTAGTATCAAGGGTGTGAACTGGCACCCGGGCCGGTTTAGTTCTCACGTGTCAAGATTGTGGACAGCACACACCTGATCCGCTCACAGCAACTTGTTACTTTTTGGCTGGAGTAGCTGGCAGACCGGGCTATGAGCACAGCACCCTCCCAGGTCACTGAAAGCAGCTCCAGTAGTGTCTCCCTGGCCAGACTGGATTCGAGTGCTGCCCGCTGCCAAAAATCAGTGCAGCTGGCAACACCTTCCGCCCGCCCGCTGCCCAGTCTGGAAGGGGGCTGCTGTCCTCACTACTGTACTTTGCCACCAAGCATAGGAGCTTTGGTCCCTTCCCAATCTGGAGCTGGGCCAGCGCCAGATGCGCCGCTCACACATTTTGTTGGCTCCGTGGTAGTCATGGGCAGGGCAGGGCAGGGCAATTAGCACGGCTCAGGCTGGCGTGTTCCGAGCCCACGGGCGTTGCATGTTCTAGCCCAGCCGCTAAGCTCGAGAGCCGGCAGTGAGGCGCCCTGCGTGACCTCTACATTGCACCAGGGGGCGCCCATGAGTCGGGCTGGCTCTGCAGCCCTGTAGGGGCTGAGCAGTGAGTCCATGCCTGGCTCGGTCTCCTCCATGCCCCCTGCTCCCGCTCGCACACTCACACAGCCGCCCGCGCAGCAGCGGCTAGTCGCAGGGGAAAACGGCAGGAGTCCCGGCCAGACCAGCCAGCCGCGGGAGGATGCTGCTGCTGCCGCTGCCTCGGGGCGCTGCGGGCAGCCTCTCCGCGCTGCTCCTCTTGCTGCTCCCGGGGATGCCGGGGGGGTTCAACTTGGACGAGGAGAAGGTGACCGTGTATAGCGGCCCCCGGGGCAGCTACTTCGGCTACGCGGTGGATTTCTACAGCCCCGAGCCCAGCACGTAAGTGGCACGCACTCCCCCGACTTCGGGAGTCTGCAGGGGGCTCGAACCTGCGGCGCTCCAGCCTCCCCAGCCCGGGCTGACTGCGCACAGACTGGCTCAGGGGGAGGGTGGGCTCGGGAACGAGAAGTGGGGCCACTTTGCGGAGTAGCTCCCTCGCGTCAGCTCCGCTGGAGCAAACGGACTCAGCTGCTCGGGCGCTTGATCACAAGCAATGGGCACGGCCCCCACAGGCTGCTGCACACGAGACCCGGGTGGGTCCTGCCAGTAGTCTGGGGTTCGGTTTTGCATGGACCCCCTACAAATCACCCCCCCTCCCCGGTGTGGGGTGTAGGAGACAGTCTCCCTCCTCCCCCCCCCCCCCCCC
>QEPC01008893.1:564829-586241 GCA_003113815.1 Sphenodon punctatus | reverse complement strand
CGGAGGCTGCAGCTAGTGCAGAATGCGGCGGCTCGTCTCCTTACGGGGATGGGCCGTTGGGAGCATATTACACCTGTGCTCCGAGCTCTGCACTGGTTGCCGATAGCGTGCCGAGCCAGGTTCAGGGTTTTGGTATTGATTTACAAAGCCCTTTACGGTCTGGTCCCCTCATACCTCAGGGAGCGTCTCGCCCTCCGTGCCCCAGAACGACTCCTTCGGTCCACCGGGGGTGCTTTCGTGGAGGTCCCCCGTGTTAAACGGGGGGCCACAATCGAGAGGGCATTCTCGGTGGCCGGGCTGCACCTTTGGAACTCCCTTCCGGAGGAAGCTCGCCTGGCTCCCAGCCTGTTGACATTCCGGCGCAGTTGCAAAACCTGGCTGTTCGCCCAGGTCTTTGGGGAGGGTGGGAGGGTAGGGTGAGGGTGGTTTTTTTTTTTAGCTCCTCCACTTGTTCTATAATTGATAATATTTATTGCTGAAAAAGGCACTGAGCCCTGTTTTAATATTTTGATTGCTATGAATATTTTAAATTGTATTTTATCGTTTTATATTGTATATTGTTTTATTGTTGGAAGCAGCCCTGGGCTGCTTTTGCAGGAGGGGGGGGGTTATAAATCTATGAAATAAATAAATAAATAAATTAAACTCTCAGTTGGGAACAGTAAAGTCTAATGACTTTATTCAAGAGTAAGAAAGCTGCATTAGTGTCAGTGGCGTAGCTACCACGACACCTGGGCCTTTGACTCTGGGAGCCCTTTGTAGGTGGCCTGAGTGATGCTGAGAAATTTTCAGAGTGGTCAGGGGCAGGAGTGGGGCCAGCAATCTGCTCCCATTCACTTTGTCCCAAGCCCCGTTGGCAGCGTGCAACAGTGCTTGCAGCTGGAAGTGGATGTGCTCATCCCACCAAAGTAAGCCCTGCCTGTACCCTAGACACCCTGCCCCCTCACCCTGGAGATTCTGTCCCCTTGCCTTTAGAGAGACGCATAATTGGGATATGAGCCTGGGCTCATCATGCTCTTGGCTTTTCTGGTAGCTACGCACCTGCTGTTCTCCTGGTCAACTTTCAGGAACCTCTTCAAAATTTAGGAACCAACATCACATCTTTGCTTTCCAACAGTGGGTTCTGCACTCATGGTACAGTAAGGGCTGAAATACCCTGTTGTACAGAAACCACCAAGTATTCCATCCCTATTGCTGAACAAGTGGACACTTGGATTGTGTGAAGTTAGCTACCTTTCCCTCCCTGTCTGCAGAACTGTTATCCCTTCTGAACTTTCAGGTACTTTGTAGTTATTTTCACTCATGGCTATCATCACTCATATAGCATGAACACTTGTTAGGGGTAACATTTCTGTGGATAGGGAGTGTGTGGTATCCCACAGATTTATTACCATTGGGGTATTGTACTCACTGTAATGTGTGAACAAGCCCTTATTAGTTGCTCACAGCTCAGACACAAGGTGTGTCCTTAATCAAAACATGGTGACAAATATAAGGGTAGCACTAAGTATGGGTAATTACTTCAAAGCTGCTACCAGTGCCTGTTCACCAGAATATACGCAGCAGTCATACAGAATATCTTTTTAAATGAATATAAGAACTGCCATACTAGGTCAGATCAATTGTTCATCTAGCCTAGCATCCTGATTCCTATTATGATCAGCACCAGATGCTGCAATGGGAACTGTACAGAAATAGGGCATATATGGTGCGATCATCCCATAAGCTTTGCTCCTAGCTTCTGACAGTCAGAGGTTGAATTCCATGGCCACAAAATAAGAATATCTGCAATGCATTCATATTTGAGGAGGGTGGGATGTGGATCACATGCAATAATCTATACTGTTCTGCAGTGGATCATCCCAAACTGCTTTAGATTAAAATGTATGAAATGCAAGTTTGCCAAGCCATCTAGCAGGTGGTAGTGTTTTAAAAAGTAATAAAAGTAACAATAATCTTGGTGTGATACCAAGATCAATAAATTAAAATTTGGGCCTTTGAGACTTACCCATGCAAAAGCTAAGCCTTGGCATGTCAGAGGAAGGACTTCATATTTCCCATCCATCAATCTTGTATCTTTCCAAGGTGCTAATCTTTAAGTCAAACCCTCAGTTTTGTATAGGATGCAAAAAGTCAGTTGAAGCAGAACTGCTGACTTTAATTGATGGAGGACTGTGCTCATGTTTTACTCTAGAGCAGAGGTCCCCAAATTGTGGGTTGGTACAAGATGTGGGGTCGCAGGCCAAATGACACTTTGCATGACTGTCTTGCTGGCAAGGGGTTATTGGAATTATTTTTAAGTATCAAAATGGGGGTGTCACAAGCAAAATGTAGAGAGCCCCTGCTCTAGGGGTACTATTTTCTATGATTTGAGGACTTGTTACATTTTCTCATTTTTACTTCCTCCCCCTTAAAGGGGTGGTGTTCTTCTGCCCTCCCTATTTAAGAGCCCATCAAAAGACATTTTTTTGTGTTGCATGAGCACTGGACTAGGAACCACAAGCTGAGTTACGCCCTTAGTCCTAATACCAACTCCCCCCTAAAAGACTGCTTTTTAGATATCACTGTGCAGGACGACTTTGCGGCAGTCAAATTTATAAAGTCTGCTCCCTTATACCAGCTTATCCATCTTGATTTTGCCCCAGTTAGATGTCTCTCATTAGTACCCTCTTGCTAATCATTGTGAGTCACTCACTAAACTTCACTTCAACCAGACCGATTCTATGGAACTGCAAGGTAGATGGGTGAAGGTACCTTTCAATCAGAGATGCTGCCCTTGTGATGACAAAACAGTTGAAGATATTAGTCCCCTACTATGGAACTGCCCCTTTTACCAGTTACTTAGGCTTAGATTTTTATCTCCTATACTTGAGTCTAACCTACACATTGCTGAGTCTTTCTCCTCATTGGAGAAGACAATATGGATACTAGAGCAGACCTCCCTTCCTGTAGTGTATGCGCTGGCAAGGTATGTTGGAGCTGGGAAGATAAGGAACGAAGGGTAAACATTTTAGCTATCTCAGTACCACAAAATCTTTGAGCTTCTCTGTTGCTGGGGTTTTTATTTAAACTGTTTTTCTTTTATGCTGAGTGCCCAATAAATTGGACATTACTTGTGTATTTTAGTATGGATATCAAATTGGATATTAGTATGGTTAGTAAATTGGACACTATTTGTGTGTGGTTGTTATTTGTATGGATATTTGTTGTTTGGCCTAGGCTGTAAATAAATCTAATCTACCAACTCCCCTTTTTTCCTTGGGCAAATCACATAAATGTATTGCTTCCATTTCTGCATCTATAACATAGATAGCAATACATACCTTCTGGCTGCTGCAATGTTTAATTCAGAGCTTCCAAAAATGTGGATCAAGACTCCATGTGGCAATATGTCAGCAAAGGATGGGGTCACAATCCTGACTGATATTTGGCATGCCCTGTCTGTTGCTCTGTCAGGTCATGGGATTGTATTTAAGCCTCAAAATGGGTTTACACAGGCCAAAATTTGGGAACCACTAATTTAATTCCTTACTGCTTGTATTCGAACCACTTTGTCTCTAAAGTCAGAGAAGGTTGTATGCAAATCTAAATGTCACTGTGCTTTCCCACATTGGCCAGAAGGGGTAGCTAGAGAGTAATGTTTCCCTTGCTTAGCTTTGCACATTAGTTCCAAAGCACCCGGGACATCTTGAAGTTTGAGATTGAACTTGAATCCCCATCCTAACTAAATATTTATCCACTAGATCTCTTGGAATAGTAATAATACATGTTTCAAATATTCCTTGTAATACACATTTTTAAAGATCATGTTATTTTTTAAACCTAGCTGTAAGGTTATTTTTTAAACCTAGCTGTAAAAATATAGGATTGCTGGGATGTCAATTTGCTAATCCTATTGGATTAGATGTGTACCTTCCTTCTATACTCCATCATATATTGGTAGAAAACGTTGTGCTTTGCAGCCCCACAGAAGAGGCTATGAATTGCCTGTCAAGAAGAAATGAAGAAAATCTAGGTCAACTCTGCCCAAGTGTGCAGTTGAGGAAAAACATGAGCCCATTTGGCCAGAAACTGAGCTGATTGTAACAAAACCCAGGTTCTGTGTAAGGAGAGGATGTATTGTGAGACTCGGGGGGATTTAGTTACATGAAAAAACGATTAACCGTAAAGATGGTGGGATCCTGTGGGAAATTTAGAATCCTGTTACAAACTAGGATTTATATCTCAAGAGAAAACATTAATGGAGACAAAGTTCACCCTTTCTTCAAAGTCGGAAGCCAGTAATTCAGCAACCCCAGTTTTACTTCACCCCAGCCTAACCATTCACATATGAAGTTCTGTTCAACGGTAGATATGTGGTTACTTTTACCAACTATAGTATGACCTGAAGAATCAAAAAGGAAAGTAACTTTGACTTCATTCTGAAATCTTAATTAGTTTTTACTTGGCCTTTACTCAGGCAAAGACTTCACTGACTTCAGAGAGAGTTTCTCTGACTCAGGAATAAGTAAAAACTGAATAAAGACCTCTGGGTTTGGTTCAATTGAAATAAAAATAATTAACAAGTGAAACCTAAAATTCAATATAAAACCTAAATTATTTTATGTAATATTGGATTGGTTTTAAAACGGACCTCCCCCCCCTCCCCCGGGTATACCCAAGACCATAAATTGCCTCAGAACACTAGCTGTCAACTCTCTCTCTCGCTCCAGTAGTTATTATCCTCTCTGTGCCTGGCTAATTGTACCTTGGTTCCCTAGGATTCTAATTCCTAGCCTGGTGATTGGGTTCAGTCCTGTTGTGTTGGAGGAACTAACATGAGTGCTCATGTGACACTCAAGGGAAATGGGTGACTTTCAGGGGTAGTGCAAGGCTTTTTGCCACCCTAGTGGCCCTGGTTCCCCCCCACCTTTCCCACCCCTGAATCAGCCATGAAGCTTACCTGCGATGGGAGCAGACTTATCGGCAGCGGCTGCAGCTTTTGTTGTCGTCCCCCCCCCCCTTAACTTGCCCCCTCGATGGCTGCCTTGCTGCCTACGCAATAATGTCAGCCCTGGTAATTTGGTCCTTTGTGGTTGAGGAGCTCAGTGCTGAAGAGGTTTGAGATTTCCCCCTATCCTTCATATAGCCTGACAGCTGATCATCTACATAGTCTAGGTAGGGTAGGTGGGAATGGAAGATATATCCATGCACAGCATACAGTTTATAGAAGAAGGTCACCATTTGTATAGCCTGGGAGTTACTGGATTGGGGTGAAAGATGAGAGTAGAAAGTGGATCTGCAATGTGGCCAGTGGAGTATTATATTTATCTAACTCAGGTGATGTGCTCTTTGGTTAGTAGTGTTTAAAACTGTGGGCAGAGTGCCAAAGAGACAGCTGAAGAAGAATGACAAATGTATTATCACTACCACACAAACAGCATAACGTTCATCTCCTTTTGTGGGGAGCTGGAAGAGACTTTTGAAAGGCTGTTGATTGTTTGGAATTTCTAAAAAAAAAAAAAAAGAAGTAGTAGTGTAAAAAGGATTACATAGCCATATATGCAAACAAGATCTGCACCAGGAATATTCTCTCTCATGCATATTCAGCCTGTAGACCTTGCGTTTTCTCATGCATATCATCTATTTCTGCAGGTTTAAATTATGCCGCTTGGTGTTTGAATGTGTTCTTGAGCAGTTAGCTATTTGATTAGTCAAAGGGAAGTGGTGCTCACCTACCAAAAGTCTAGATATGGTGAAGGTGTGCTCAAGTGGGACACAAACTTGTAATTTCAAATACATTTCCCCCTATGTAAATGCAAGATTTTTCTTAGCTATATCACTGCTCTGAGATGGTGGTACATGAAAACACTTCAACAGGAGTTACGTTCAATACAACATGCTCAGTTCATTCTGTGCATTGAAGTTACCACATCTACACTAACGTGGGAGTATCAGTGGGTAATTTCAGACGTTATGCCATCACAGTCAACCACCCTGGATCACAGTGGATTCAGGGTGGTGACTGTGATCGCGCAGACGTCTGTTTGAGCCCCGCCAGATGTTCACCATGGTGAATTCCTAGTGGGGTTCAAAGCTAACTATGATTCTGGAGGTGAGGCCGGCCTCACCTCCAGAATTGTGGTTAGCTGAACCACGATCAGGAATGGGCGAAGGTAACACAACTGTTACCTCACCGTGTTCCAGACCGTGGTTCCACGGTACGGACAAAACACCACCGATATTGAGAGAGAGAGAAATTAAATGTTTTATTGGATAAAAACTTAAAATCATTATGGCTTATATTGACGCCAGTGTAGTTTGCTATTCTACGTGGTGTCCTTGCTCCCTGGCTTGTATGTAGTGCCAGGAACAGTTATCTGAAAGGTAGTAAAGAGTATACTCTTGGAATCAATAACACGGATATCAGGAATGGGCTAACACATGATGCCAGGCACACACCCATCTCCTAGTAAAACTCATCAAAAGAAATAGATGTGTGAGCACACAGACCTGCACAAATACTGCCCTACAACACTCAGCAGCACAGCCACCCTCTCCTACCTGCATTTTCAAGTGCCTGAATTCCAGCACTTCAGGTTCTGTGTCCGGCAAAATGAGTGGGGAGTGGGAGAATCCAGGGGTCTCTGTGTGTTACAGTAATGGTTTTACTCTTCTTGTTTGTTTAGTATGATGACTGACGCTTACATAATAATAATAATAAATAATTAAAAAGTAATGTTTTAAGAGGGTGGGGACCAAAGAATTCTTAACTCATGAAGGATGCAAACCTTAAATTATAAATTGGAATGTAATAAAATTAAAGGTAGATCCTGCTTGCATAAGAATTTTGAGAAGTACCCATAGAGAACCCCCCAAAACTCATTAGAATATTAAAATCCCCCAATCTCCCCCTCCCCCCCCTTTCCAGATTTTTGGACATCTACATAGGGCTTGAAAATTGCTTAAAAAAAATACCCCCCCTCCCCAGTAAAACCAATAAACACTGAAAAAGTCTAGTCTCTCAGTCAGGGGTAGGGTACTTCCAATCTGTGGTCCTTTTCCAGTCTGTGGGCACTCGCTCTGCGGAGGCTTCTCCCTATCCTGTCTATTGTGACTCCCCTGGTTGCACTCTGCGGGCCACCAGTGTAGTGGCTTGTCAGCTGCCGTGCCCCTCCAGGAGATGGGGCACACCATCCAAGCCATCAGTTGCAGGATGCCCCAGCCCATGGAGCTCTGAGGGGGGCACAGATCCCCGGTAGGTTCCTCACTCCTGTCCCAAGTATTTGGCAAGGAAGGAATAACAAAGGGCAGTTAAAGCCGAAGATACGCACCTTTATGCAGTCTCTATTTTGGTATAGTCAGACAGAGAAAGTTAGGAGATGTGGTTAATGTTTTAGAAAGGTAAACATTAGGACCCCGTGTACCCTGCACCAAAATATTCAAAGTTCCATGAAAAGGAAACCCAAATTCTGGGAGAATTCTTGACTGAGGTAAATTATGCAAGCTTGCTTAATTTGTATAATTTATTCCAGTCTCAGAATTTAAATTGATTTGGGGCACAGAATATTGTTGGGCTGCTGGGGTCCTGACAAGTCAGGAAGTCAGAGGAGGAGCAGAGTGACTGAGACAGTGGCAGCTGCTGTCCCCTGTTCCACTCCTAGAGGCAGCAGGGGAAGAGGGAAGAAGCTGGGGCATAGGAGTCAGCACCAGGACTTGGCAGAGCAATGTGGGTGTCTTTCCTTCTCCATTCCTGCCTGCCTGAGTGGGAAGCCACTGGGCTTCTGTATATGGTGGTGGCAAAAGAGAAAGTCTTTCGGGGGTAGCAACCCTGATGCTCTTTCCTCTTTCTTGAATTTCCAAGAGAATTTGATCCCATGCCAAATTGTGCAGAAATCACAGGACCCTGATTAGAATACTGGTCTGGCTCCAGGGCGTGTTATAGTTAAAAGGCTACTAAATAAGCTCCTTGTGGCACAACTTGGGATAAGAGGGGTGAGGAGTTGCATCACCTAGGCAGGAAATCTTGACAGCACTGTCCTTCAGTACTGGAGAGTGATCTGGTTCTTATGGCAAAGAACCCTGAGTCATTCCAATACATGCTGGACATCACCATCACTGGCTGGAAGGGTGTCCGCTTCAGTTCCGCAAAGCGCGCATCCCTCCACATTGACTGCTGAAAAGGGAGTGAGACCTTGCTGACCGCTTTCTCTATCCAAGGGGAAACAGCAATCCGCCTTGCTGTAGGGAAGATATACCAGCACCTTGACACGCCAATGGGGTTCCGTGTCAATCAACTCCTGAGGTCACCACTGAGGCCATCGTCCATGACACAGCCAAGGTGGACGAGTCCCTTTTGGCACCTTAGCAAAAGATTGAGGCTTTGAACACCTTCATGATCCCCCACGTATCTTTTGTACTGCAGGGATCAGCAGTGGCCAAGAGGCCCTCTAAATAGAGCTGATCATACCATCTCACAGCTCATGAAGAGGTGGCTCCACCTCCCTGAGAGAGCTAGTGATGAAGTTGTCTGCATTCCCAGCAGGCAGGGAGGAGTTGGGGTCCCCCGCATGGGAGACCTCTGTGACCTCATAAGTCACCCACACCTTCCACCTCCTAACCTGCCCACTCCCAGACAAGTCAGTGAGCGAGAACACCAACCATGCGCTACGAGAGACCATCCGCAAACACATCGGCAGAGTCCTGCCCATGCTGATGTTGCCATGTTTCTGAGTGGCTCCCTGTATGGAGAATTCAGCTGAGATGGAGGTGACTTTGCATCCTTGTGGTCTCAGACCTGCCTCACCGTGGTCCTAAGCCCTTTGAAGTAACTGAGAATTCTTCCATCCACTTTAGTGACCTTGGATCAGATCTTACAACTGGTACTAACTCTGCTAACCTATGTGTGATAAGGGCAAAGGGGCCATAGCACTGGCCCCAGACTGGTGGGTGTGATGGTCAGGTTACATAGTATTTGCACCTACTGAGAATAAGGCCAGGCATGTTCAAGGGATGTGAAACTGAATTATTTACCTCGGGAATCAGCCAGACAATTGCAGAGTTGTGATTTGTTCAGCCTTGTATAGTTTTAGAAAGTCAAGCTATCTCACTGAATTGTGGAGGCTTTACATGTACAGTGCACTATTCTTGCTGTAAATTGTCATTGCTATAAAAGTGTTGAAGACCCGTGGGACAGAGTGTAGAGTTTGATAGAACCTGTGAGAGCCGTGAAATCCCTGCTACCATCTTGAATTCATTCTCTGAGACTGAGCCCTCAGAACTGCTCTTATTGTCTTTGAAGTCTTACCACTGCTGGTTCCTTCAATATACTCTGTCATCCCTCCCCTATTTTAAAGTCTTTTATTATTGTTTTAAATTGTCTTGAATTGCTTCAACTTGTGTTACACTTTGTGAAGCACTCCAAGTGGCATGTAAGGCAGAGGGGGTGCCGTATAAATAAAATTTATTTATTTATTTTATTTAGTTTGCATACAAGTATGATTTTTGCCTGTCCCCTTATATACTGCCTCATTTAAAATTAGAACTCTTTTAAAGCTTGAGCAATGGTCATGAGGTTAGATCTTAAGAGTGAATCTATGGTTGACTGCTGTAAGCCATGGCTGAATTTCAAGCTTACAAAGCTTTGTTTTCAATCAAGGCTGCATACTTGAACACTGCTTATGTTCAAATAGACTAGTTGAATTAAAAAACCCAAGCTTTTAAAGCTTGGAAATATCTGCATGTCTGGCTCCATATAGAGAATGAATCTAAAGAGGTTATGGCATTAATCTTAGGGGGGAATTGGGAGGCTGCCAATGGAATCATCCCCCCCCAAACTTTTGGAAGCAGACAAATCTCCCCCTGTTCTCCCTTGTCCCCTCCGGTGCAATCAGCCCAGGCTGCTGAATTGCCTCCAGTTGCTCATGACAGCCTTATGGGCAGGCAGCCAAAAGATCTGTCTTCTCGCTCTTCCTGTTAGTATCCAGCAGGGGGATCAGCCCAGGTGACTGGGCAACTGAGAGACAGTAGCAGGAGATGAAAATGGCAGCCAAGAGAAGGTGACTTCTCAGTACTGGGC
The DNA here is from genome assembly GCA_003113815.1 of Sphenodon punctatus. Taxonomy (NCBI): domain Eukaryota; kingdom Metazoa; phylum Chordata; class Lepidosauria; order Sphenodontia; family Sphenodontidae; genus Sphenodon; species Sphenodon punctatus. The sequence continues at coordinate 576,184 of QEPC01008893.1, read as the reverse complement.
ACAGTCTTCCCTACCCAACAACTTCTCCCCTCTCCTCTCATATGCTACCCAAAGACACTCATCTCCCTCACACACAACTGCCCTGTCTACCTCCGAGATCCCCCAGTCCCTCCAATATAACACCTCATCTGCCACAGACTCCCAATCTAGCTCACAGCAACCTAAACATACCCAGGCACCCAACTGGGGTCTGCAAGGAAGCAGTGTGACTTTGTTGGGTGTAAGGCATGACCTGACCTGACCTTTCCTCCAATGTTTTGGCCAAAATTACTCTACTAAAAGAGGAGTACTGAAAATGACTGAAAGTTTTTGTGAAGCATTGAAATTTCCACAATGCAAGGCCCTACCCAGGACATGATCTGTCATACAAGGAGGAACCGGGATGGGGTGTGGCAGTAAGGAACTGGGTGGAATGACAGGAAGAATGCCATGACAAACAGAATGACAAGGTTCTGAATGAATTAAGCGGCACAGAAGAGTGATAGGATATCATGGGGAGCAATCCTATCATTTCACCCAGTTCCCATAGCTGCCTCCCTGTGTCAGGATCTGCTACTGCTGGCTCCGCTACCGACCCATGAGGGGCCGTGGCCAGTGGGAACCTTGCGGAACCCCGGGGGGGACATTTCCAACACAGGGTTGGAAGTAGATGCCCCGCCTCCTGGATGGAGTGTGGATGATGGGCCCCTGCAGGTGCCGTAGGGCAGTGGCGAGGTGGGGCCATCGGGAACGCTGTGCCACTCCGCGTACAAGATGGGCAGGGCTCCATGAATAAAGAGGGTGGTCAGTGAACACAGCGTTGCTGGAGATCAGCAACGCTGTGATACTGGCTCCCCTGTGCGTGGAGTAGAGTTGGCAACTGTGACATTGGAAATTGTGAGCGTGTGAGTGTTGTGTGTGCGAGTGCAAGAGAGTGAGGGGAGAGATTGAGAGTGCGGTGTGGGAAAACTTGAGGGGCGGTGTGGGGTGGTTGGGTGTATTAGGAGTTGCCATTGCATGCTTCCATTCAGTACCCCTACCCTTCTTGTGTGGGACCCTTCCTCCCCTGTGTACCAGGTACGTGGTTGCTTATATTTCCTACCCCTGCAGCCCTTGGTCTAGACCCCGTCCTCCTCACCATCCCAGCACCCTTTCCCCCTCTTCCTGGAGCACAGTGTATAACTGTATGGTGGTGTGGGTTGTGGACATTGGGAGACTGGTGGAGGTGCATGTGAGGGGGGGCTTTGCTCAGGGCCTCGTGGTGTCCCCCCCCCCCCCCCTTCCCCAATGATGATCTGGCCTCTTCCCTATTGGGAGTTTTTATAAGATCCTGAGGGGTTGTTTACTCCTTCAAGAGAGTAGAGCCCCCAGGGTTAGGCAGGGTGTGATTGGGTGTCTGTATCTGGTAGCTACCCCTGGGTCCAACTTCCCTTCACTAGGGTCCCCTATCCCAACACCCTGTCATTACCTCCCTATAGTCTCCCTCCTTGTTGTCCCACCTCCTGTCCTATTTTTTTTTTTTGCCATTCCACACACTCACCCATACTCAGTGTTCCCTTTCAGAGATACAGCACATTGTATTTCCTAGGACTCTTGGGTTCTCTGTGAGGAGAGTGGGGGTTAGTGGGTTAGAGGGAGGCTCAGTTTCTCCCTGAATATTACACCCCTTCCAACACCTCTCTTCCCTTTGCTGATGCATACACTTCCTCCCTACCCTAGCTTGCTCCCCAGCCTTGTCTATACATACACATCCAGGGGCGGATCCAGAAGTGATGTGGATGGGGGGGCTGAATTCCAAAGTTAGCATTGCCCCACCCAGATGATTAGGCCCTGCCTCCAGCCCCACCTCTAGCCACGCCCCTTGCCAAGCAAGCACCATGACAGCTTCACCCTTGGCTAGACACAGAAACACTGCCCTCTCAATTCACTGGATCTACCAGCACAGTCCTAGGGCTTCTTCTCAGGCCCATGGGCCAAATGCAGATATGCATTTATGTGGTTTTTTCAAATTCCTAGGCTACTTTTAGATGATTGGCGCGTGCTTGCACCAAAAAATTACACACCCTTTAAAATCTTACTCCCACCTCCGTACCACTCTGCCCCACAACTGCCACCATGCCCCCTCCCCAGGGCCAGCATTGTTGCCTGGCAGGCTTGCTGTTGCCGCCCTCCACCCCCCAATCACATTTCCAGCATTTTTGAAAACACCTAAAATCACAAGACTAACAGTTTTGTGCCCCCGGGACAGCGTGAATTCATTCTATGGCGGGTACAAATGAACTGGTTATGGTGTGCAGGTTTAAAGACCGTATTCCTGTTAGCAATAACTTCATTAAGAAGAGTTAGTGAAATAGCAGCCATAATAATCTAAGATAGTATAAGTAAGACAGTTGTGAGAATGTGGCCCTTTTTACACAGGCCTCTCCCACCCATGAACACACAGTTTTCTGTGTGTTCATGAGTGGGGGAGCCCCATGTGAACAACGCAGTGCATGCGCCCATGGTGAGTGGGGGGTGCGTGCGCACCCGCCTAACATGCATCCCTACTCACCCCCACTCGTGCCCACACTCGGAGCAACCGGGGGAAAATGGCGGTTACTCTGTGAGGGTGGAGGGTGAGTGGGGATGCGTGTGCATGCCTTGCCCATGCACCGGCGCCCATGGACCCCCACCCAGCGGAGCCATGTAAAAATAGCCTGTAAGGAGCCACTCAAAGAAGAACAGAAGGTTGCTACTTTGTAAACAAGGTTCTTTGAGATGGCTCCGAACATTCTCACACCACCTACCCTCCAGCCCCGCATGGAATTTTTTTCTTATATTCCTAGAAAGGGTTGGAATTAACTGTTCTTCAGAGGGGGAAGAGTGCTTTTTATACTAGAGTAGCTCGAGACCATCATGTGGTCTGTTGTTTGAATAGTGGGAGCGTGCACAACCCAGTTGCGAGAATGTTGGGAGCCATCTCGAAGAACCTTCTTTACTAGGTAACAACCTTCTGATCAGCACATGGGGAGGAGTTGTTTGGAACTGGAGCCAGGGAGGGGAGGCAGAAGAACTTATGGGGAAATGGGGAGGCAGAAGAACTTATGGGGAGAAGCTGGCTGCAGCCTGCTACCCAGCCATTCAAGTGTGGGGCCCCAGCTAGGCAGCCTCACTGGCTGGATTGAGCTGCTGCTTGGCTCCGCTCCCAAGCCCTGCTGCTGCCTCAGGGCCAGGACAGCAGTACTCCAGCTGGGCAGCCTGGAGGCTGCAAGTACCAGTCCCACCGCACCTCCTCCTCTCTGGCCTGCGCAGGCAGAAAGCCCCCCTGCAGCCTCCATTTGCCCCCTCACAGGTGGTGCTGCAGTGTGCAGCCACGGTGCCTACTTCTCACAGGGAAGTGGCGGCACCAGAAGCTCCACGCAGCACCGCTTGTGGGTGTGGGTGTGTGTGTGTGGGGCAAACAGAGGCTGCAGGGGGCTTGCCGCTCATGCAGGCCAGAGAGGAGGAGGTGCGGTGGGGTCCGGGCCGGTACTCGCAGCCCCCAGGCTGGCCCTTCAGCCCCCCCATGCAGGGAGCGCACAAGCCCTCCACATGGCAGAGACCCAGAAGTAAGTATGGCTATGGGGGGGTGGGTCAAGTGTGATGTCAGCCCATGGCTGACCAGTGGGGGGGGGGGGGCTGATGTCCCCTTAGCTCCCCTGGTGAATCCGCCCGTGCCATCAACCATTTCTCTGCACTGTCCTCCACAAACACTGCCACAACACCTTGCTTCCCCCTTCCAATAAAAATACTTCTTCCACTGCCCAGCTGCCCCCAATCTTGTCTGCATGTACACATCCCACATCTATCAACCTTGTTCCCCTCATATACAGCCTCCCAGTACTCAGCTATTCCATTTGCCGCAACCCAAATGAAAGGATATAAGAAAAGGAGGGCATGGAGCCTAAGTTGTAAGCAAGCATAAAATGTGAGATTGTGCAACATCTTTACTGCTTACATGGCACAGACCTTAAGGCAGGAGCCTTAACTTATCATTTCCATGCTTTCTGGAGCATGACTGAATTTGTAAGGGCCTTAATTTCTCTCTTAAGGTGAGAGGTTTCCCTGTATATAATTTCCCAGTTTTTTGAATGGGGAATGCACCAAATGACTCCCCCCTCCTCCCCCCCATCCTAGCTCCCTGCACCCCCTATGGCTCCAAATGAGTCCCCCATTCCCATTATACTTTAAAACAATACTCTGTCACACACGTTAAGGGTAAAAACAAACGAAACGATAGACCACACTAGGTGGGTGTTTAGTAGGTGTTTGCTGCCCATTTATTAGGTGGCCTCCAGATGTTAGCCCCCACCTGTCGCATGGCCACTACCCAACCACCACTCATGACATCATCCAGGGATATTGCAGGCCCACCATGCAGGTGAATCCAGGCTACTTTTTGCCCACATGTTTGTGTCCCATCAGTTAGGTTGCACGCAGCCTCACATGCATACATCACCATAGAGTTGTGGGCAAAAGCCTAGACAATCTGAGGAGCAACTGCTTCTCGGGGGGGTGGGGGGTGGCGGAACACGGTGGGGAAGAATGGCTGCCCATCTGAGGTTCATTGCGCTTAAAACTTGGAGTCCGGGCTGCATGGACTGAACACAGACTCCAGCGGGCTATCGTCTCATTTGAAAATAACCTTAGAAGTCCCCCCTCCCCCCATCTTAGTAGTTGTAAGATTCAAGATTTTTATTTAGACATTTCGCCATGGCCAACAAGGGAAATCAAACATACACCAAAAGCATAACAAGGAACATATAATACAAAATGCAAATAAAATAGCCAATGGCAGAATACACACATAATAGTAATTAAAACCTAAACCAACCAATCATTAATGATACCGTGATGGATGACAAAGGAGCCAACCAAGGTAAGTAAATAGAATTGGGTCTCGGGTATTCCTACTGGCTCATAGGTCTAATGTCAGGCTTATAATCTAGCCCAGAGGGCAAAGGGCCATGGCGGAAGCTAACTGGAAATCTCAATATCTATTTGACAGCAGCCCTTGCAGGGCCTTTCTATTACTGCAGCATAGGACCTGAAACATACATGGCCAGCATAGCTTTGTACACTTATCCTGGGCAGATCAATAACCCATGAAGTAAACCAAATCATAAACATTTAAGATTAGTTCTCACATGGGTTTGTCTTTCAAGGGCAAGATTAATAAATATCGAAACATCTAGCAAATCTTCCTTTGTGGACAAATGAATAAGGGATTTAAATACGTTTCCCTGGCTCGTGGCAGGCTTTTTTGATAAAAGTCTAGAGAGCCAGATATCTCTGAGTATAGAGTAATATGGACATCGGAGGAGGAAATGGTCTACAGTTTCAATCTTGTCAGAAGAGCAAGTACATTTGTGCAAGTTGTATTTATTCCTGGCAAATCTGCCCCCCCCAAGACTTCTGTTCTTATCGATTGGAACCTCAGCTGAGTATATAACCTTCTCAAAGTTTTATTTTCCAGAACATCAAGCTAGGGCTCGCAAGAAAAGAGTACTTTAACCTGACCTAACCAAGGGGCAGCCTTCCAGTTCCTGACGGCTGCCAAATCCTCCTGGATAAGAATGTCCTTTAACCTGGTGGAAATCTCTCTCTTTAATTGTTACACATTCTTTCCCACAGAAGTATGGCAGAGAAAAACCCATATAACTTAGCAAGGAGCCCAAGTAAACTACCCAGGGATAAAGCTCTGATCCCTGTAAATTCCAATTGCTCAATAAGACAGTTTATGGGAATTATGTCGGGGCGTTGCTTTAACAGTCTAAGCCAGAACCTTACAAATGTCATCTTTAAATAGTAGTCCGCAGATAGAGTACCTGTTTCTGCGTGGACTACTGTGCCTGGTATACTATTCCCTACACTCAATAGTCGCCTGAGGAATTGGCTTTGGGCTCTTACTAATCCGACTGTATTTGGAAAGGGGATAATTTCAGTGCCATATCACATCTGAGGAAAGACTTTTAGTCGATATGTGTGTAAGAAGGTAGATAACTGGACTCCGTTTGACAAATTCGCAGCCCGCAGAATGCAAAGACTTGACCTTGATGCTTTATGGGCATTTGATCTAATATGAGCAGCCCAAGTGCACCTGGTTGTGAAAGTAACCCCTAAGTATGTAAAGGACTTGACAACTTCCAGGTTCTTCTCCTCAAAGTTCCAACTTGTAGGATGAAATCTGCCACCAATTATCATGATTTTAGACTTTTTATCATTTACCTCCAAACCATTCAATTTACAGTACCTTAGTAAATCATTTATTGACTCTTTTAACCCCCTTTCTGTTTGAGAAAATAAAACATCATCAGCATACTGCAAAAGATATAAAGGGTAAGAATGAATCAAAGGGGGACAGCAGCTTGTTGATTTAATAGCTTCCACCAAGTCGGCAAATTAAAGAGGGTGGGGGCAAGGACACAGCCCTGCCGCACCCCTCTTTCAGTAGGTATAGGATCACTTAAGGGTTTCTTACTGCCCATTTTTACTTTTGCGCTATTGTTCGCATGTAACTGGATAAGCAAGTTAAGAACTTTATTATCCAGAACTAGCGCCTTTAGTTTTGTCCATGGTCTATGCCTAGGAACAGAGTCAAAAGCTTTCGTGAAATCAATAAAAGCCATAATTTTCCCCCCATTTTTAATCTTAACATACTTGTGTATCAAATGTGTCAGAATAAAGCAACATTCAATTGTGGAATGGTTGCTCCTGAAACCAAATTGCTCACGCAGAATTAGCCTCTTGGTTTCAGCCCAATCTTGGATAAACTTCAGCAACGTCGAAGCATACAACTTACCTACAACAGAAAGGAGCCTGATAGGCCTGTAACATGAAAGTAGTTGTATTTTTCCCATAGCTGTTTGAAGTTCTGGAAAAATGTGCTGCCCAAAGAGTGAGGCAGTTATGAATATTGCATACCAGCAGGTACTTTGTCTTTACCAGCAAACATCACTGCCTCGGTATGCTTGCTGTGGTTTTCAGTAGAGTTTAGTGATCTTACTGGAACGGCCCGTAGAATATATTGGCCAGCAGGATAATTGTTTCATATTGGCATGACAATGAAGCCTAGTGAGGGGATGTTGCTTAAGATCCTGTTACCTATATCCTGTTATCCTGAGGAAATGCAAAAAAAGGACATCTATTGCCTGTTGTGCACCTTGCAACTTATAAGCCTCACTCTAACCATTAGTCCAGGTCTCCCCATCCTATGCAGAGCACTGGAACCCACTGCACTCTCTAGCTCTCAGATCCTCATTTTAACCATATGGCCCTGCTGATAGAGAGTAAGTGGATTTAGGGTACTATAGTGCTCTAAAGCTGCTGAAGCCAGCCAGGTGAACATAAGAAGTGCCATACTGGTCAGATCAACGGTCCATCTTGTCTTGGACAGTGGCCAATCGTGGGGGCCTGGGAGAAGCATCCAACAGGTCACCATGCTATCCATTCCCTGTGGGTCATCCCCAGGCTCCCGACAGTAAAGGGTTTTGTTCCCCAATCCTATCTGGCTAATAGCTGCTAATGGACCTATCTTCCAGAAACTTGTTCAAACCTCTTTTAAACTCTGCTATACTGCTGGCCTTGACCACCTCCTCTGGCAGTAAATTCCACAACCTAATTGTATGCTGAGTGAAAAAATACTTTCTTTTGTCTGTTTTTACTCTGCCACCTGTGAGTTTCATGGAGTGTCCCCTAGTTTTAGTACTAGTTGAGAGGGTAAATAACCGTTCCCTGTTTACAAGTTCCACACCACTCATGATTTTATAGACCTCTATCATATCTCCTCTCAGCCGTCTCTTTTCCAAGCTGAAGAGCCCCAACCTATCAAGCCTCTCCTCATACGGGTGCTGTTCCATACCCTGGATCATTTTTGTTGCCCTTCTCTGTACCTTTTCTAGTTCCGCTATGTCTTTTTTGAGATGGGGCGACCAGAACTGCACACAATATTCAAGGTGCGGTCGCACCATTGATTTGTATAGAGGCATTATGACATCCTCAGTTTTATTCTCTATTCCCTTGCGAATAATTCCTAACATTCTATTTGCTTTTTTGACCGCTGCGGCACACTGGGCTGAGGATTTCAGTGTATTATCCACAATCACTCCCAGATCCTTTTCCTGAGTGGTAACTCCTAGCTTAGTACCCAGCATTGTGTACTCATAATTTGGATTATTTTTCCCAATGTGCATCACTTTGCACTTGTCCACATTAAATCTCATCTGCCATTTAGATGCCCAGGCACCCAGTCTTGTAAGATCTTGCTGCAGCTCCTCACAGTCTGCTCGTGTTCTGACTACTCTGAATAACTTGGTGTCATCTGCAAATTTGATCACCTCACTCTTAACACCCTTTTCCAGATCATTAATGAATACATTGAAAAGAACTGGTCCCAGTACAGATCCTTGGGGCACACCACTTTTTACATCCCTCCATTGTGAAAACTGGCCATTTAGTCCCACTCTTTGCTTCCTATCCTTTAACCAGTTACCAATCCATAGCAAAACACTACCTCCTATCCCATGACTTTTTAATTTTCTCAAGAGTCATTTATGTGGGACCTTATCAAAAGCTTTCTGGAAATCCAGGTACACTATATCTGCTGGGTCTCCCCTGTCCACATGCTTGTTTACGCCCTCAAAGAATTCCAAGAGATTAGTGAGGCATGACTTCCCTTTGCTAAATCCATGCTGACTCTTTGCCATTAAGCCATGTTTATCAATATGCCCAGTGATTCTGTTCTTAATGATAGTTTCCACCATTTTGCCCGGCACAGACGTCAAGCTTACCGGTCTGTAGTTTCCAGGATCACCTCTGGATCCCTTTTTAAATATTGGGGTTACATTTGCCACCCTCCAGTCCTCAGGTACAGTGCCAGATGCCAACGTTAGGTTACAAATTACTACTAGTAGGTTTGCAATTTCACATTTGAGTTTCTTCAGAACTCTGGGGTGAACGCCATCTGGCCTTGGTGATTTGTTCATATTAAGCTTGTCAATTTGCTCTAGAACCTCCTCCAGGGTCACGCTGATTTGTGACAGTTCATCCAATTCATCATCTACAAGGTAGGGTTCCGGCATGGGTATCTCCCCAACATCCTACGCAGTGAAGACTGAAGCAAAGAACTCATTTAGCTTCTCTGCAATGTCCTTATCCTCCCTGAGTTCCTCTTTTACTCCCTGGTTATCTAATGGTCCAATCGACTCCCTAGCAGGCTTCTTGCCTTTGATGTACTTGAAAAAGGTTTTATTATTTGTTTTTGCCTGTTTAGCAAGTCTCCTTTCAAATTCTTTCTTGGCCTGCCTTATTAGCACCTTGCAATCAGGGCCCCGAGGGAAACACAGGTCTGTGATTAGCAGATTTCCTGCAGAATTCCCCTCCCCCCGTGGAATCGCCTGCCCCACTTACCTCAGCGCAGAATTTCTAGCCTGCGCTGGGGAGACACAGGGCAGGAGATTCCATGGGGGGAGGGAAATGAACAAACCCTCGGGGCTTCCCCTCCCCAGCTGCCAGGGCTTGCCTCCCCCCTTCCCAGTTTTGAAAATGAAGTGCTTTAGCAGCAGTGGCAGCAGTCACTCCTCCGCTTGTCCCTACCTGTCTCCCAGCCTCTTCCTGCCCCCCCCCATGGGGCCTCTCAGGGCGATGCAGCCGGATGATGTCATCTGGCTGCGCTGCTCTGGAAGACCCTGTTGGAGCACCCGTGAGAAGACCGGGAGCCAGGTAGGGATGAACGGGGGAGTGGCTGCTGCCACCGTAGTTGCTGGAGCACTTCATTTTCAAAACTGGGAAGGGGGGAGGCAAGCCCTGGCGGCTGGGGAGGGGAAGTAATGTGTTTTGGGGGGGTGGTTTACAGCGGTGCCCTGTGCATTGCCATGTGTTGGGTGTGTGTGTGTCTTGTGCTCTCTGCATTGCCATGTGTTGGGTGTGTGTGTGTGTGTGTGTTGTTGTGCTCTCTGCATTGCCATGTGTTTTCTTGGGGAGGGTGGCTTGTGCTGCTCTCTACATTGCCATGTGTTTGGGGGGAGGGTCTTGTGCTGCTCTCTGCATTGCCATGTGTTTTGGGGGTGAATTATAAAGATGTCAGTACTGCAAATAAATAAACTAATTTTTTGCAACTTTGTTGAGTCGCAGAATTTTGAATTTTGGGTCGCAGAATTTTTGAATTTTTTTTGCAGAAGAATCGAGGCCCTGAGTTACAGTTACATTGCCAGTGTTTATGTTCCTTTGTATTTTCCTTATTGCAGCTAGCTTTCCATTTCTTAAAGGATGTCTTTTTGGCTCTAATAGCCTCCTTTGTGTCTCCATTTAGCCACAGTGGTAGATGTTTAGCCCTCCTGAACTCGTGGGATGCATGTAATCTGGGCTTCCAAGATGGTGCTTTTCAACAGCCTCCATTCCTCTTGCAAATATGTAGTCCTTTCAACTGTGCTTTTTAGATTCTTTCTAACTAGCTTCCTCATTTTGGCGTAGTCTCCCTTTTTAAAGTTAAAAGCCAGTGCTGTACTTTTAATTAACTTTCTCCCTCCAGCAACTATGTCAAATTTGATTATATTATGATCGCTATTGCCTAGTGGCTCGGCCGACGGCCACAGTTACTCCTTGCACTAGTTCCTGTGTGCCACTTAGGACTAGATCTAATTTAGCTCCTCCCCTCGTTGGTTCCGGAACCAATTGCTCTAAAATGCAGTCATTTATGGCATCCAGAATTTTACCTCCACATCCTGCCCCGAGGAGGCATTTACCTAGTCAATATTGGGGTAGTTGAAGTCACCCATTATTATTACGTTCCCAGTTTTAGTAGCCTGTTTAATCTCTGTTAGCATTACATAAACAGTCTCTCTATTCCGGTCAGGGGGGGCGATAGTATCGCCCCACTGCTATACTCCTCTGCTTGATACCTGGAATTTCAATCCATAGGGACTCGAGGGAACAGTTTGCATTCTGTAAAATTTTTATTCTACTTGCCTCAATGCTGTCCTTAACATACAGAGCCACCCCACCACCAACATGATCTCCTCTGTCCTTTCGATATATCTTGTACCCTGGTATTACAATGTCCCATTGGTTATCCTCATCCCACCAGGTCTCTGTGATGCCTATAATGTCTAGATGTTCATTTAGAGCTATAAACTCTAATTCTCCCATCTTACTTTTTAGACTTCTAGCATTAGCATATAGATACTAGAGGTGGGACCCCGGGCCCATTACCGGCTACCGGATTTACCGGTTACCGGTTCTCCGAAAACCGGATTCCCGGATTAAATCCGGTATACCGGTACCGGATTTATTTCATTGATTTCAATGGGGCGCTGTGTCCCCATTGAAATCAATGAAATAAATTAATTCCCTCCCCCTCCC
>QEPC01008893.1:484803-564450 GCA_003113815.1 Sphenodon punctatus | reverse complement strand
AGCACTGAACTTTAGTAGGGGTGATCCCTGGGGGGTTGGGGGGGTGTTAAACACCCCCCCCAGGGATCGGGTCATACTTACCGGCGGCTGCGGGGACGCCGCGGCCGCTGGTGCTGGGGGGTGGGCTCGCCTCTCGGTCTTTTTTTAAACAAAAATCCAGGCTGGGCAGGGTGGGTGGGGGGTGTCCCCCCTTCCACCCGCGCAGCCTGGACTTGGGGAGGGTTTGTTTTTTTAAAAACTTGTTTGCTGGGGCTTTAAGTTTTTACATTGCAGCCATTTTTAAATGGCTGCAATGTAAAAAAATCCGGTACCCCGGACCGGATTACCGGGTCGAATCCGATAATGCTGGTACGCCCGGTACCGGCATTATCGGATACCGGATTTTACCGGTTTCCCGCCCCTAATAGACACATACAATATTCTTGTTATTCTTCTTCTTAATGGGCACATTATAGGTAACTGAAACAGGCGCTCTGGAATCATTATCTGTCCTCCCCTGCATTCCACCTGAAATCCCTTGCCATTTATCTTATCCTCAGTCTTAAGATACTCCAACTAAAGTAACATCCTTTGGAGATGCCTCAGCCCGAACCGTGCACTCCGCAGTGCCTGTCGGCTTTCCCCCAGGTTCTAGTTTAAAGACTGCTCGATCCCATTTTTAATTTTTAGCGCCAGCAGCCAGGTTCCATTCTGGTTAAGGTGGAGCCCATCCCGTTTGTATAGGCTCTCCTTTCCGCAGAAGGCTCCCCAGTTCCTAATACAACTAAAGCCTTCCTCCTTGCACCAATGTCTCATCCACGCATTGAGACTCTGGAGCTCAGCCTGCCTCTGGGGTCCTGCGCATGGAACGGGGAGCACTTCTGAGTATGCTACCCTGGAGGTTCTGGACTTCAGTCTACTACCTAGCAGCCTAAATTTGGCCTCCAGAACCTCCCTCTGACATCTACCTATGTCATTGGTGCCCACATGGACCACGACAATAGGCATCTCCCCAGCACTTCCTAGGATTCTGTCTATGTGCCGCGTGAGGTAAGCAACCTTTGCACCAGGCAGGCAAGTTACCATGCGATCCTCACGGCCACCAGCAACCCAGCTGTCTACATTCCTAATAATTGAATCCCCAACTACCACAGCTGTTCTATTCCCACCCTTCTGGACACACACCTCTGGAGAAATGTCCTTAGTGCGAGAGGATAACGCATCACCTGGATCGCAGGTCCCAGCTACAGGATCACTTCCCACCATTCCAGTCTGATACTCTCCGTCCTGGAGACCTTGCCCCTCCAAAGCAGCACAGGCTGCCAGAGTGGAGGAGACACTGTTCTATTATATCCCTGAAGGACTCCTCAATAAACCTCTGTCTTCCTCAGCTCCTCCAGCTCTGCCACTCTAGCCTCCAGAGACTGTACACATTCTCTGAGAGCTAGGAGCTCTTTGCACCATGTGCATACATACAACCTCTCCAACAGGAAGATAGTCATACGTGTGACACTCAGTGCATAAGACTAGATAACCCCCATCCCACTGCTGGACTGCTGTCTGCTTCTTATTTAGGAGGATCATTAGGCTTAGCACTAGTTATGCGATTATGTACGATGAGGCAGCTCCTTCCCACTGTGAACTCCCTGGCAAACTCCCCTGTTTCCTATGCCTGTTGGCTAGCTCCTGGGCCTCTCTGCTTCTAGGTTGCTTGCTGTCTGCTCTCCTTCTGAACTCTGGGGGCCTGGCCTCTGAGTCAGCAGGAGTTAGCTCCTCCCCCTGGTTAAGCAACACTCAGCTAGCTCCTCCCCCTGGTTAAGCAACACTCAGCTAGCTCCTCCGCCTTGTTAAGCCTAGGTCAAGCAACACTCCGCTCTCAGCACTCTAGTCACCCCAGAGCACACGGCCTGCCTGACAACAAGCACACACAGACCGCTCACCCAAACAAACCCTCCACTTACCCTCTCTTGGTCCTGCTCACAGCAGTACTCCCTGGCCAACTCCCCTGTTTGCTATGGCTGTTTGCCAGCTTCTGGGCCGCTCCGCTCCTAGGTTGCTTGCTGTCTGCTCTCCTTCTGAAATTAACAGACTGGCTGAGAGAAGCAAAGGAGCCAGCTGCGGAGCATCAGGGAGCACTAGGAATGGCTCCCTGCAGGGGTGTGTGTGTGTGAGAGAGAGAGAAAAGGGGGAGTGTGTGTGTGTGAGAGAGAGAGAGAGAGAGAGAGAGAGCGAGCATGTATAAATGTGTGTGGCAATTCCTCCTCTGCTGTTTAAGTTTGCTCATTTAAAAAATAAAATAATCCTTACCTCACCTTCCCCAGTCCTTTCCTAGCAATATAATAACATAATACACAGATGCTCAAATAAATACATTCACAGTTTTCTGCAATAAGGACACGGGCGGGGAGGGAGAGGGAGACGGGAGAGGATGGTGATGGGGCAAGTCCATTTCTTGTCTCTGGGCCAATTCAAGCCTAGCTACGCCCCTGTGTAGGAACAGCTCCCAAAGCTGGGGGGCAGCATTGGGGGAGCAGGGACTATAGGTGTGGATTGAGGGGCAGCGGCAGAGCTGGTGGAGCTCGGGTGTGGGAGCAGGGGCTGAATGTGGGAATTGAGGGATGGGGAGAGCAGGGACTGTGGGTGTAGATTGAGAGGCAGTGGCAGAGCTGGGGGTGCAGGGGTTGGTGGGGATTGAGGAACAGCAGCAGAACTGGGGAAGGGCAGGGCTGGGAGTGCAGTGGTTTTGGGTGGGGACTGACAAGTAGCAGTATAGGTGGGGGGACAGGACTGGGGGAGCAGGGGCTGAGAGTGAGAATTGAGGGGCAGCGGAAGACCTGCTGAGCAGCTAGGCTGTTGCAGCAGCATGAACAGTATGGCTGGGGAGCGAGGGTGGTATAGCAACATGAGCAGTGTGGCTGGGGAGCTAAGGTGCTGATGCTGGTGCAACAGCATAGCTGCCTCCCATCTCTCCCACTGCCCCTCAATTTCCACCCACAGCCCCTGTTCTCCCAGCCCTGGGCTCCCCCCACAGCTCTGCCACTGCTCCCTCACCCCCTCCATTCCCCAGCTCCAGTGTTGCCCCAAACACTGAAAGACCAATGCAAAGTGCAGGTGCATGGAGCCTAAGTTTGAATCAAGCACAGTATGTGTGAGTGTACAACGTCTTTACTGCTTTTACATGGCTTGCAAGTTAACTTGAAATCTCCATGCTTTTTATAGCATGATTGAATTTGCAAGAGCCTTAAATATTATTGTAAACAAGGTTTTTTAATTATGGAATAGGTTCCCTGGATGCAAAGTGACCTATCCTATAAGTCCCATCTGCTCCCACCTCCTAAGTGTTCAGCACACAGTCCACCTTTTCTCAACCCCCCCGATTTCTTCTCCAAAGCAAATAGCAGAATCCCTTATCATAGCCTAGTAGGTACAAGAACCTCTTGTAAACTGACACCCTAACGTTGTCAACAGGTTAAAGTAGGATTCAGACCAAGAACTCTGAGGTGAAACCTTGCTAACTAGAAATCATTGGTTCATCAACTGCCCAGAGCCTTTGGTTAGCATGCTTCAGAATGCCACTAAACTAGGGCTGAAATTCATAATTAATAACTCTTGGTTTACAAGAGTAGCTAAGGCTCATGAAAATTCAATCATGCTTTAAAAAGCATGGAAATTCAAACTTAAGGCTCATTCCTTAACTTGTGCACCATATAAGCAGTAAATACATTTTACTGTCTTGCACATTCTGTTCCTACTTAGACTCCTTGCACCCATACTTTGCATTGCTTTTTCAGCCCCAGTCCTCTTCCTCTGTCGGTTGGGTGCAATACTGAAGCTGAGGAATGAATGGAGTGAGGGGGCACACGCTATAAGTGTGGGTGCATGGAGCCTAAGTTGTAAGCGAGCACAATATATGAGACTGTACAACATCTTTACTGCTTACATGGGGCGCAAGTTGAGGCTGGAGCCTTAACCTACAAGAATTTGTAAGGGCCTTAACTTCTGTCTTAAACTAAAGGGTTTTTTGAGGATATAATTTCCTAGTTTTTTGAATGGGGAATGCACCAAATGCAACCCCCCACCCTAGCCTAGCTCCCTGAACCCTCTATGACTGCAAATGACTCCCCCATCCTGGCCTCCTGCACTGTACATGAACCCAAATGACCCCCCACCCTACCTCCCTACACCCCCAAATAACCCTGCGGCTGGCTCCCTGAACCACCATCATCCCAAATGATCCCCTGATTCTATATATCTCCCAGAATCCCAAGTGCACCCCCATCCTGGCTCCCTGCTCCCCTCTCTGCAAGTGACCCCATGCCAGCTCCCCGGCCGCCCCATGCCAAGTGACTTATGCCATCTTCTTATCTCCCTCACTCCCAAGTGACCTTGTGACAGCTTCCCAGCCCCCCCATGCCAAGTGACCCCACCCCGCTAGCTTCCCTGGCCATGCCAAGCGATCCCCATGCCAGCTCCCTATACCCTCCAGCGCCCCAATTGACCCCCAGTCTTATTTCTCTGCACCCCCTATGGCTTCAAATGACTCCCCTACTCCTGCTCTGCCTACATCCCCAAATGACCCCCCACCCTGGATCCCTGCACCCCACATGGCCCCAAATGACCCACCACTCTGCACCCCCTGCAGCCCCAAATGACCATAGCTCCCTGAACCCCCCATGACCCCAAATGACCACCCTCCCTGGTTCCATTCAACTCCCAGAGTTGACCACATTGCCCTGGCTCCCCTCTTTCCCCCCCTGACCCTACGGCAGCAGCTCCCCAGCCCCCATGCCAAGTGACCCCCTGTACCACCCCCTCAGCCCCCCCCAACACCAGCTTCACAGCACCCCCAACCCCCTTTAACTGACTAACCCCTGGGGAGCTAACCAGAGCGTGCGGTGAGGGTTAGACAGGGAAGAGTAGTGGTAGACACTTAAATTGCGTGTGCATGTGTGATGTTATGAACTCTCCATTGACTAATATGGGAAATTCAAAACCTTATAACTTTAAAACTACCAGACAGATTTTGTAAAATAAAAGTGTCATGCCCTGGCAGGTACCCTTGAATTTCCTAGCACCACTACACCTCACAAAAAGTTTCTTAAAGTAAACTTTCAAGCTAATACAAAAAGTTTCTGAAACCGGATTTTCTCCAATTTTAACTCCAATTTTGAAACTACTGTAACATTTTTGATTTTTGACAAATGTGCACAAAATATGGACAGATTGTATCCCTCTCCCAGACGATCCTCTCTGCCGAATGTGAGACCAATAGGATAAATGGTGCCAATTGTATAAGCAATAGAATATTCATGTGTTAAAGCAAACGATGCAAGATAGACTAGCTCCTGCCACTCTGTAATACCGCATTATTCTTAATGATTTATAATAAATCTCAGATGTGTATGTGATAAATGATTCCAACCATTTGAGTTTCAGTCCCTAAGTGTTTGAATTGGGGCTTCTCTGAAATGTACAAGTTTCAAGATTTTCTTGCTTCCATTCAAGTGGAGTTTTTGTCTAAACCTAAGGCTGGTTGAAAAGTACCAACAGTGAACCCACTCCTCCCCCCGCCCCCTTTACACTTTTCCCCCTCTAAATCATCTTCCAGCTTGAATACCCACTAGTTTGATGGTCACTTTCCCAACAGCTAATACACAGTGGAGTTTGCAATACTGTCGTATCCCCTGTACTTAGAACAGAAAAGAACTTACTAGGGTATCTCGTCTACCTCTGTTGGGAAATAATGGGTTTGTTTGTTGGTGTGTTTTGTTTCACTAGTCACCACTGTTCCAGTGTGTGTCTGTTTCATTTACCTAAATCCAAACAATATCATTTGACATTTTTAAACAATACTCTAAATTCCAAGGTTGACAGTATGTGTGTGTTTAATCTTCATTTTGCTTGAATACAGGGAGTTGATTCCTGTGAAAAACGTTTTGATATGAACCATAAACAAAAGCAGGAGAACCCAGATACTAGAGGAATACGGGCAACAAGTTGCTTTTGTATGAACGGAGAAGTTCATTAGGAATGACTGGTGAGAGAGGAGCATAGCTTAGGAACATGTGGGAAATCAGTTTACTTCAGAGGACTGAGGGTGAAAGAGATGTCTGCTTTTTATTAAAATGTGAAATGCGTTATAATTGGGCTGAGTTTTTACCCAGATGGCTCCTCTTATGCTGACATCTGCAAAGTGTATATAAAGCAGTGTTAAAAAGCTGTCTCTTGTGGCAATGTATACACATGTAATTCTGTAAAGATTGAACTAAGTCCTATGCTATCCTTCGTAGTGGGCCTTGAATACATGCTGAGAAACTGCATTTGCCTGAACAAATTGAGTACACTTCTTTTTTTTTGACAAAAGAGAAGGCTAGGTGATCTCTAGCAGGGCATTTATGGATTTCTATTCTCTTGTAGTGGTTTTGTAGATTATCAGAATACTTAAATCCCTAGCTAAATGTGTTTTCTTTCTAGCAGATGGTATAGGCAAGGGGTTGAGACTTCATGTTTTTTAAATGTTTCCATTCCATTTGGAAGTAAATATTTCAAAATGATCAAGTATGAATTTTTTTATCTGTTGGAGAAACCTATTTTTCCCTACCCAATCTTGTGCACTTTAGCAACATTGAAAAAAACCCCGTAATACATTGATGAAAGTGGAACAGCGGCAATAGTGAACTTCATATAATTCATGAATTTCTTGGTCTGTTCTCACATGTTGTCCTGAATGGAGCAGTACATTTTAAAAATGAGTTTTCAGTGTCCCATTTCTTTCTTTGCCAGACAACAGAAAATTCAAGATGAATGGAATAAGGGAACCTATTGAATTTAAGTCAAATCAGTGGTTTGGAGCAACAGTCAAGGCTCATAAAGGAAAAGTTGTGGTAAGTTTCTTGCATTTGTTACTCATTTTCAGATAACATTTCCTTTTTCTCAACCATATATTTTAAATAGACACACATTTCCTAGATCAGATTTTATATATAAAACATAATATGTAAAGATTTTTAAAATATGTACTATTTAGAAAATGTGTATTTAATATAGTTGAAAAAAGATTAATAGTTTAACCCTTTGTATTTATAAAAGATTTAATATATATTAATATATAATAAAATAGATTGAATTCGATTCCCAAAGATTATCCCATCAGAACGTTAGAAAGGCAGTGTCATTTTACTCATCATTGGTCTGATCCTGCAAGGTGCTGAATACTTTGATTCTGACTTAGCAGAATACATTAGCATACTACTTAACACGTTTCAAGAGAGGCATGTTCTTAAGTGCTTTGCTGGATAAAGGTCAGAATATTCAGCATCTTCTAGGATCTTGCCCTACACAAGAAGGTAGCTTTAATTATTTATTATTTTATTATTGCTATATATTATTTTCTTGTTAATATCTATTAGGTATTTCTTCAAAAGCAACCGAGAGTGGCCACTGTCAAAAGGCAAGATGCTGGGCTTGATGGATCATTGTTCTGACCCAGTATTGCACTTCTTATGTTCAAAGCTTATGACAGTGGCTATAAAGTTAACTATTAAATTATATACATTATCATATTTTAAATACCCTTGAAGTACTTTTCAGCCCTATGATTCTGTGCTATAAAGATAACTATAATGACCATGTATTTTGAAAGTGTTAGTGCTCTGTGGAAGGTTATGTACAGTTAGTTACCCAAAGGAATCCAAGAATTACATCTTATAGGCAAATTGATATCCTGATGAAAATGTGACCAGTTGTATGAATATATTTTTTTTCCCCCTGTGGCAATCCTATTATATTGCTGTATTGTAGTCATGGTAATGGAACTGTGGTTCTAAATAAGAAGATTACTTTATAAATTCAATGTATGTGTTCTCATTTTTATGTAACATTTTTCATGTACTGATGGAGGGGCCCTAGTGGATAAATGTATATTGATATGTGTGGGTTTCTTTTAATATCCTGAGCTTTTTTATTAAATGGTATGATGATGCAGAGTATGTACTCATGCAGTTTACACTTAAAGTTTATGCACATGGATTTAGTAATATGCTGTATAAAGGATGCTAAAATCTTTGTGCTGTGAACCTTCACTTTGGTCATGCTTAATTTTACTTGCAATTATTAAGCAACAAGTTGAGTCTTGGGATTTGTTTAAAGCTATTTCGATAATTATTTAATGGGAATGTGTATTTAAAGGAAATGCCTTGTGTTAAATATCTAATCCTGTGGTTAACCCCAGAAGAGGATTTTGACATGAAACAGGCAATGAATAAAACATCACCCTCTCCTGTTACAGAGCTAGCATGTATATTTAATTCCCAGTGGTCTTGCATCTCAGCTATCATAGTTCTTGCATGTGCTTTTTATTGAACAATTGATTTTTAATAGAAAATAATTGTTAAAAATCAATTCTACCATATGGTCAGTGGTGGGATGTAAACCCTAGGGATTAAACCAGTGACCTGCTGCTCCTTAACTATGAGCTTCTGCTCTTTGAACTAAAAGATGCAGTTCTGTTAGCTCAGCTGAGGAGCAAGTTTATGAATCTCTGCATGGCCTTCCCTCGTACCACCACAACAGAGGAACTGAGTGCCACATGCTCAGGCTGCGTTACACACGCACCCTGGCCAGGATACGTACATCCCACACTTCAGAAGGAAAGCGCACACTCGGACCTACCACCGTATAAACTATCATTTCTACTTGAAGCCCCAGGGTTGGTTGATTTCTGTGGGGATTGAACCATGGACCTCTCATTCCACAAGTGCAAGCCTCTACCTTTTGAGATTAGAGGTGGCCTTGTCAACTTGGACAAGTAGCAACCTTAGCTGCTGCTGCTAGGGGAGGACAGAACACTGAACAGGATCAGGATCTACAGGGCTTAATCTGGCTGTCAGGATATAGCCTAAAGGGGTGGGAAACAAGGCAAGCATCGGTGTTCAGTTCAGGGTCTGTATCTAGGAAACCCATTTCTACAGGTGGTAGCTTTGGGGGCAGGTCAGAGGCTCTAGTGTGGATCACTAATCTGGTGGTCCAGTCCTGTAGGTATATGTGTGTTTGCATCACAGCCAGAGGCTGGGTTGGATGCTCAAATGCGCATCAGCTTTTCCCCCAGCAGACTTCAATCACAGCAGGCATTAGATGACTCCATTTCTGGGCGGAGGCAGACCAGATTAACCAGGCTCCTCCTCACCACCCATAAAGCTCTGTCAGACGAGATTTCATAGATGCTATGACAGCAGAGAAGAAAGCTTTCTTTGCCGCTATCACAGCCACATCATAGTCTTTTAAAAATGATCTAATCCACAATTGGTCGGCTTCAGCGTGAGTCAACCACCAGCTGCGCTCTTAACCACCTACCCTTCTGCTTGAGCCGCCTCAGTAAACTAGGGGGGCCTGTGCTGCCACAGCGGTGGAAGCAAACACCTGGGTGCAACCGTGTTGATGGCCATTGTCAAGATATTCCACAAGGTGACCAGGTCATTGACAGAGTAGCCACTAACGTCAGTAGGTAAATCCCCCCAGAGAATTCTAGAAACTGATCAGATCCATTAGTCTGTGGGGGCAGAGCTACCTAACTGGTCTGCCACCCCAATGAGGTCATTGGAGAGTCAGGATCTGGGATTTCAGAAGGTAATGGTCCAACCACAACAACGGTATTGTAACAACACCCCTGATAATAATCCTGTATCCAGGATGGTGCAAAACATCAAATCCAACATATACCCCACCTCATGTGTCAGGCCAGATAGGTCCATGGTCGTCATGGCAGTCATGAACTCCTGCTCCACCCTAGCCTAAGCGTGTATGTTGAAATCTCCCAAAGCAATAAAATTGGGTGACTTCAATACCACCTCCGAGACCAGTTTGGCTAGAGCAGTTAAGGAAGCAGCTGTGCAGCGGGGTGGTCGGTACACCAAGAGGATCCCCAGCCAAGTCCAATACAAGGTGGATACACTCTATATCAGACAAGTTAGGCACCAGTTATCTCCAAAAGGCCAAGCTGTCTTTACAGATCACAGCTACTTCATCCCCACTGGCTCCCGAACTGAGACTGAAGCTGCACAGAGTACCCAGCTGGCACCATCTGGGACAGTACTGACCCAGATGCTTCATCCAGCCAGGTCTCTGTAATGCATATGGGTTTGGCGGCCTCATCCTGAATTAAGTCATGGATGATAAAGTTTTATTTGCCACCAACCTCGCATTAAGCAGCATCAGTGTCAAATCAGGGGGACTACTGGTCTGAGTCCCCAGATATCCCAAGACGGGGGGGAGTGGGACACAGGGACAGACACCAGGTGTCTCTCCCGACAATCCCGATCTGTCCTCCCCACCTGCCATACCTCCCCATGCCCAACATGACTTCAATAGGTGCCCCCTAATCTCCTCCAAAGAGGGTCGTCCTCCGGCACCTGATTCTCAATCTCCCCCCGCCCCCCTCCCCAAAGGGCACACAGGGACCCAGGGAGGTGGGTGGACGGAGAGTGTCTCCTGAGCCCAGCGTCCCCAGGTACAGTGTCATAAGTGGCAGACAGGGAACCCCCTCCCTCATGCCTGTACCTCCCCCTCTCACAGGGGGGCATGGCACTCCCCCTCCCGCCATACCCCCACACTCACATGGGTTCAGGGCACACCCATCCTTCCTCTCCCCCCTTCATTCCCTATGCCCATACCCCCCCTCACTGGGGGGGGGGGGAGGCACAACCCACCTCCCAAACTTCCCTCCATACCTGTACCCCCCTTCACATCCCTACCCTCCCACACTATACACCCCCTCCCAACCCTGCTCCTGCTCCTCATATTTCCCCAATTTAAAACAAATTTAAAAAGAAAACACGCACCCCACCTCTGCCCCCAAAAGAAGTCCACGAACGGTTCACAAATGGCCAACGCCAAAGGCCAATGCCAAACTCAACAAAAAATAAGAGTTGGCCAAAGCTTAGCTCATGATTTAAGTAATTCCTTTGGTGATGACTTGGGCTGCTTTTAGACGTGCACGGCGCACACGTAGAGTAAAATCATGCTGCATGTAAAAATCCTGCAGGCGGGGTTCTTTTAAAACTGCAAATTAAATACCTCGACATCGCGATATTTAATTCACTGTTTTAAAAGAATGTACAACTGACTTTAATGCAGGAAATACCACATCTAAACCCCGTCCACAAGATTTTTACACGCAGTGTGATTTTACACTGGGTGTGTGCCATGCACATCTAAAATCGGCCTTTGCCAGACTTTCTAGAATGTGCCTAAAGCAATCATTAAAGAAAGTATACTTATTTCCTTCTCGTATGTTGTTTCAAGTAAGACCTCTTTTATGTATCACTAAAGTGCCATGCAAGCAAAGTTTGTGAGCTCTTGTACGCTCTGCGTGAACACAGAAATCTTTGTGTAGAGCTGATTGCAGGAACAGGGCCTTATAGATAGGTAGAAATGACAACACACCCCACTGCCAAAGAGAAGTAGCCAATGGGATCTGATCATAAGTGAATCCCCCCCCCCCCCCAATGATGGCTTATGTAACAGGGTAGAGGGTCCCTGGGGTAAGTAATTGGAGGATGCTGCCCAAGCAAGTTATTCTCTTTGGGGGAATCTCCAGCTAAACTCTTTATTCTCCACGTGTTCCACCAGCATTATATACACAATCTCTATTCAGTTAGTCTTATAGGCTTAGCTCAGTCAAGCTTACGGGTTCAGGGCTCCTTGGGCAAGCCCCTCTGCATGAATACTGCCCCCTTCAGGGCAGTGCCAAACCCCTCTCCCTTTCAGATGGTGTCGCCTGCCAATGTGGAGTCCTTGTTGGAATCTGTTCGTGCCACCACTTGCGAACAAGATCCTTGCCTGTCCTGGTTGGTGAAAGCCAGCCAGGAGATGTTACGGCCGTTGCTGACTGGGGTGGTTAGTGCCTCCCTTCGGGAGGGCAGGGTGTCTGGCTGCCTGAAGGAGGCTGTGGTTAGGCCCCTGCTCAAGAAACCATCTCTTGACACTGATGCTCCTGCCGGTTATCGGCCAGTCTCTAACCTTCCCTTTTTAGGGAAGGTTATTGAATGGGCTGTGGCACGGCAGCTCCAGGAACATCTAGACCGCACCGATTTCCTTGACCCTTTTCAGTCTGGTTTTCGGCCTGGGTATGGTACGGAGACTGCATTCGTAGCCTTGGTTGACGATCTCTCTCTGGCGTTGGACCAGGGTTGTCAGACCTTACTGATCCTGCTAGACCTTTTGGTTGCATTCGACACAGTCGATCATGAGGTGCTGGTGACTCACCTGCAGGACCGTGCCTGGATTGGCGGAACGGTCTTGGACTGGTTTCATTCGTTCCTGGCCGGGAGAACTCACCGGGTGGTCTTGGGGGAGTGTATGTCTTCCCCCCGGGTCCTCGTGTGGAGTCACACAGGGTGCCATTCTGTCCCCCCTCTTATTTAACATCTATATGCAGCTGTTAGGGGAGATCATGAGAGGGTTCCAGGGCATGCAGTGTCATCAGTATGCTGATGACACTCAGCTCTGCCTCTTTTTCCATTGACCCAGGTCACGCAGTCTCCCTGTTTTCACAGTGCCTGAATCTCCTCTTGTTGTGGGGGTTCGCCCTCCCATGGTGTCTCAAGTGCAGGGTCTGGGTGTGCTCCTGGATTCACGGCTCAACCTGGAATCTCAGGTTGTAGCTGTGGTGGGGAGTGCGTTCTGGCAGTTACATCTTGTCGGGCGGCTTCAGCCGTATCTCTCAGACTCCGACCTTGCCACTGTCATCCATGCCTTCATGACCTCAAGGCTGGATTACTGCAACACGCTCTGCGTGGGGCTGCCTGAGAAGCTGGTCCGGAGGCTGCAGCTAGTGCAGAATGCCACGGCCTGTCTCCTTATGGGGGCAGGGAGCACATGACACCAGTGCTCCGGGCTCTGCACTGGCTGTCTATAAAGCACCGGGCTAGGTTCAAGGTGCTGGTTTTTACCTTTAAAGCCTTTCACGGCCTGGGCCTTATTTATCTGCAGGACCACCTCACTCCCCATGTTCCCAAGTGACTCCTGAGATCGTCCGTGGGAGCCTTTTTGGAGGTTCCCTGGGTGAGGTGGGTGGCCACCGATGGTAATCTTTTTCGGTGGCCACACCTGTGCTGTGGAACTCACTCCCAGAGGAGGTTTGGTTGTCCCCCACTCTCCTGGTATTTCAGCGTTTATGTAAAACCTGGCTGTTCCACCAGGCCTTTGATGAGGGGGAGGGTGGGTGGGGTGGGGGGAGGGTGGATTTCTTTTCCCTGAATTTGTGCATTTTTAATTGTTTTAAATTATTTTATTGTTTATATTGTTGTTCGCCGCCCCAGGCTGCCCTGTGGACAGGAGGGGCGGGATAAAAATGTAAAGAAAAAAGTTCCTTTTCTTACTGTATCTGTGAGCTAGGCACAGTCCCTCCTGTAGCCCACCAAACCCTTCATACCAGGTAATTCTCTCTGGGCCAGGTTAAGAGGGAGCTAGCCGAGCTCCTAACTCCAGTCTCTCTAAAGCAGAGCTTCCACCTAGCAGCTGCTTCTTCACTGTTCTCTTCTCTGAGGAAAAGCCCTCTCATAGTTCTTGCCTCCTCACTGTCTGTCCCAGCACTGAGCTCTGGCTCAGTATTTTAGCTACAGGTCTGGCTCCTGCCAGGCGCCACTCAGGCTCAGCTGGAGTAGATCAGGCACTGCACCCTGCTATAGTTTACACCACCACCACCACCCCATATTCATATTTTATTAGAAGATACCTTGTATTTGAGGTTTTTTTAGCATCAGGTAGTATTTTTATAAACATTTGTATAGCACCAGCCGTGTACCTGGTGCTTTACAGAACAAAGATAAAGACATGGTCCCTGCCTACGGCTTACAATCTAAAAAGACAAGAGCAGCGACAAGGAGAGGGGACAAGGGGGAAGCAAACAAACATGCAAGCGGCTGTGAAGTCTCAGGTGTACGTGCTTGACTTGGTTACAGTTAGGCAGGAGTCTGCAGAGGAGGGCAAACCGTAAGTATTAGGGGGGAAAACAACTAGCAGGCATTGGGAAAGGCGGCACAGAAGAAGTGGGTCTTGAGGAGGGATTTGAAGGTGCGGAGGGAGGAGGCGAGGCGGATGCAGGTAGGGAGGGAGTTCCAGGCATGGGGGGCAGCGAGGGAGAAGGGACGAAGGCAGTTAGGGGAGCATGGGAGATGGGGGAGATTAAGGGAGGGGACAGAGGAGAAGTGGAGGACGCGTGCAGGAGTACATAAGGAGATTAGGGCTGAGAGATAGGGGGGAGCTTGGCTGTGAAGTGTTGTATAGGTGAATACCAGGAGTTTAAACCGGATGCGTTCGGAAAGGGGGAGCCAGTGGAGAGAGGAGAGGCTGCACGTGGTCAAAGCAGCGTGCTGAGTGGATGACCTTAGCAGAGTTTTGGATGGCGATAAGGGGGGACAGGTGAGAGCGAGGGAGGCCAGCAAGGAGAAGGTTACAGTAGTCAAGGCGAGAAATGACCATTGCATGAACAAGGGTTTCGGCAGAGGAGATAGAGAGAAAGGGGTGGATCCGAGCAATGTTATGGAGGGCGAAGCGGCAGGACTTGGCAACAGAGTCAATGTAAGGTTTAAAAGAAAGATGAGTGTCAAAGATGAAGCCCAAGCTACTGTTAGGAATAGGGGTATGCACGAGAAGGGAAAAGGGGGGAAGACTCAAAACCCCCAACCCACGGGAACGCAAGTACCCCAAGCTCGCCAAGAGGGAGGAGTGCACCACGCAGGGAAAACAACCCCTCAGGTTCTTATAGAGCCCTAGCTCTCCAATTGGAGAAGAGGCAAGATCATCATCGGGGGGGAGCAGCCACAGTGTACAACCTGCCCTATTATGGCAGCCTAGTTCCCTATGCCCCACAATTGTTCCACACTTTGCCTGTGAGGGGGAAGATGAGACGAGAGGTGGGGAAGTGAGGGGCACCGGGGAAGGTCCCAGGCCCGGGAGGACGGGGTTAGGAACACAACACAGTACACAAGAGGACGGCTTCTACGCAAGGAAAAGGGTGTGCCCCCACGTATCCCTTCACCACACACACCTGCCCACAGTGACTAATCCTACTTTCACTAGCCTAACCCAGACCCCACTCCCACTACCAACACCACACCCGACACCTTCACTCACTCTCAGACTCTCACACACACTCGCTTCACACAATTCTCACAATCCGCGTTTCCAATAATGCTAAGCTCACGGCCGGTCTCACAGTGCTCTGATCTCCAGCAACATTGCCTTCACTGTCAGCTGCTTTTAAGGATGTTGCTCCACCCCTCCCTGCACCTGGAGACGTGCAGAGCGACGCACGGGCTGCCCTAGCCCCGTCCCCCTATCCCGGGCGGGGCCCTGGGAGTCCGAACCGCTACGGTTCCCTGCCTTAGGCAGGGATTTCCTTGGGGCGGATGTGGCTGGGGTAGCCTTCCTGGCGATAGGTGTTTTCACCCGCCTCTGCCTCCCTGTCTGGTGTTGACCCTGCCCCTGCCGTCGTCGGAGCTGAAGGTACCGAGTCCTGACAGCTACACACTTGGGGAACAGGATGAATGGTGGCTCCATTAATGTGGATGGACAGGGACAGGGGAGTGGAAGAGGAGGGAGGAAAAATAAGGAGTTCAATCTTGGCCATGTTGAGCTTGAGCTGGCGCTGGGACATCCAGGCGGAGATGTCAGCGAGACAGTTGATGAGGCGTGAGTGGACAGACGGGGAGAGAGAGGGGGGAGAGAGGTAGAGCTGGGTGTCGTCAGCGTAGAGATGATATTGGAAGCTGTGGGAGGCAATGAGTTTGCCAAGGGAAAGGGTGTAGATAGAGAAGAGGAGCGGGCCAAGGACAGAGCCTTGGGGAACTCCAATTGAAAGGGGGAGGGAGGAGGAGCTGGAATTGGGAAGAGACACATTAAAGGAGTGGTCAGAGGTAGGAGGAGAACCAGTCAAGGACAGAGCCGCAGAAGCCCAAGGAGCGAAGCGATTCCAGTAGGAGTGAGTGGTCGACAGTGTCGAAGGCAGCAGAGAGGTCAAGGAGGACAAGAAGGGAGTAGAGGCGCTTAGATTTAGTGACGAGTAGATCATTGGTGATGTTGGCACGGGCAGTTTCCATGGAGTGAAGGGGGCGGAAGCCAGATTGGAGAGGGTCCAGGGAGGAATTGGCAGAGAGGAGGTCCAGGCAGCGGGAGTAGAAAACACGTTCCAGAAGCTTAGAGGCAAAGGGAAAGAGAGAGACCGGCCCGTAACTAGAGGGGTTGGATGGGTCCAGGGTGGGCTTTTTGAGGATGGGAGAAACAGTGTCATGTTTGAAGACGGAGGGGAAGGAGCCAGTGGGGGGAGAGAGATTAATGACCTGTAGAAGGGGGGGGGGGGCAACAGTGAGAGCAATAGAGGTCAGGAGGTGGGAGGGGATTGGGTCAAGAGGGCAGGTGGAGGGGTTTGAGGAAGAGAGCAGAGTGGAGACTTCCTCAAGGGAGGCCGGGGGGGAGGGGAGGAGGGAGTGGGAAGAGGAGATGGGTGGAAGGCAATGTCTTGGCGGATCTTGTCAATCTTCAAGGTGAAGAATGGCACGAGTAACTCATTTAGCCAAAATAAATGATCGTACGACCTGTACCAAACTAATTTATAGGAGCTCTGTACAGGTGTCACATGTCCGAATCCTACCCACAAGCTTATGGAACCTAAGCACAGCTGCTCAATGGCAGGTATCTATGCATTATCTGTGTTTTGTGTGGGTGTGAATTGAACTAAAGATCCATTTATTGGCAAATCTTTAGCTTCCCTGTCTAACATCTTGCATCCCAGTGGTTGCAGGTAAGTGCCTGGTATCTTGACATCCAATGCCCATCCACTTGTAAAGAAAGCCCCTACAGGTCCTTCTATGGCAACAGTCATCCTCTTGGTCATTTGCAGGGACTTAAACAAATGCACCTAGAGCTAAACAACTGAAACTTCTAGAGTTTGACTAGCTGGGAACTCTAATGGATCCCTCTCTTCGGCAGAGGAGGAAAGTCGGGTATTTGTAAAGATACTGAACAGTGTTTCACACACACACAGCTACGACGGACTATGTTTCACAATGAAATTTTGACAAATCTTGAATTCTCAATTTCCATATTGAGTCAGATGAAGAAGTGGGTCAAAATTTCACTTTAAAAGGAAATTTTAACCAGTATTGACATTTTAAATTTAAATTTTTGTCTCAACTTCAGAAAGTCAACTAAAAATAAAATTATGTATAAAATACTTACTGAAGACCTGACCATTCACACAAATGACTATTAAAAGGTGTTTGTTACCCAACATATTGCTTTAATAGGCTTGTGCTCCCTTATATCACTGGAGGACCCTGAAAGATACCTCTGAAAAGGATCCCGTTGGCACTTGCTATGTAGCAATTCAAAACTTCAGTGCATATGCCGAGTACTCTCCTTGTCGCAACAGTAAGTTTTCATGATCTTGCCTCAGTATAACTGAGATTGTGATCTGTGATTTTATGCTTTCCATCTGTATGCAGCCTGAGCTATCTGAACACTGCTGAGAGAGCGCATTACACTGAAAGGGGTGTATTAAGAACAGTGAACATTAAATTATATGTCTCCTCTTGGAGGCTTTATCATCTAATTAAAGGAGAAGAGATTAAGGATATTAGGTTTGTGCTATTATTGTGATAAGGTATAATTGGCTTAATTTAACAGGTTTGAAAGGCAGCAAACAAATAATGATAAGCATGAAGCAATCTTTTAAAATGGGTGATTATTCTAAATGGGACTCTTTCCAAACAGTAAGGGGCTTCTCCCAAAGTGGTAGCAATCATGGAATATTCCATGTTCATTTTTGATGTTCTTGGGACAATGTCCTGCTATATAGTATTGGTGTTTGCCTGTCATCCATACATGCAGGAGTGTGTATCAATCAAGTCAGTCCATAGGTTTCCCCTCAAATCTGTAGGAAAATCCTATGCATCTAAGCAGTCCCATCCAAAAGGCATTAGGAAATCTACATTTACTTAAGGCTTGCTGTCTAGTGATACCCAGGTCTCTCTCCCTGTCAGCTATGACAAAATACTTGCAGAGAGAGCTGTCACCAAAGCTTTCTTCCTGGGATCTAGCCCTTGCCCATATTTACTTGTGATTGGGGTACAGCTATTGCCCTTGGGAAACCTTGTGTGATGGAAGCATTCTGAGATCAATGCAATGTTCGTATTTTGATAACTGCAGGCAATCCAGATCCTGAAGGACAAGGTTTCTGTCAAGCAGGCTTCAGCTTAGATTTTTACAAGGTGAGATCCCACTTTTCAACAAATTTTGCCCTGAATTATTCCCTGTGCTATTGATCGCTTTCTTTGCCTCCTCAAAAGTTCTCTCTCACACACACACCCTCGGGAATTCGTTGCATACAAACTTCCCCCCCAAAAAACGCTGCAGTTCCTCAAACACTTGGGTAGAATTGAAATTTGAGTGTTCAGTTTATTTTTCCCCCTGACAGAGACTCACTGTTCACTGCATTTTCTCCATTGCTCCAATGGGGAAAGCCGTGAACATGGGTCCCTGCCTGTAAGACACTGTTCAAGGCACCCATCCTCTAGTATTGTTTGTACGGGGTTGGGGTGTTAATGAACATATTAAGGTTCATAAGTAATAGGCACATAATCCTGCTTCTTCAGCAAGATTCAGTAGAATTAATTTCTTCGGAGGTACAGGGGAGAAATTTTGTTGAGAATTTGTCTAGTGCATCCCCATATGCCACCAAAATGGTTTAGACAAGTACTAGTAATACTGTATAGACCCTGGAAATACACTTAGCTCTGCTGGGTCTGTGCCACTGTTAGCCCACCCTGGAAGAGGGTATTTTTGATGCTCCTGTTTATCCACATTCCATTTAAGTTGTTGTTTTTTCAAAACTAATTTGATTTATGGATACAAATGTAAGGTAGATGCAGCCATATCTTCCAGTAGTGTAAATCACTGTTGTGGATACAGTGAGTATTGAGCCTTATTTAGTGTTAACTTTCTAGTTTGTTTCTAAAGCACAAGAGTGTTCTTTCAAAAACATTCTTCTGCAGAGGCTAAATTAACTATGGCCCTGACACAGGAAAAGGATGGTTAGGCTTGGACTTAACTTTAAAACTTCAGTTACATATTATATCAATGGAATTGCAGCTTTTGCTTATGTAAATGCTTTCCTGAATAGGGGTTGCACCCTGTATTATCAGAACATTCATGTAGTTGTCTAGGTTGTCCCATCTAGCTGCTATTGTAATCAATTATTGTAGATTTGCTTTTGGGCAAGTTGGGTAAATTCTTTTGATGATAGTTCAATGCTGCTTTTTTTCTGCCTTCTGTTTAGAATGGAGACCTTATAGTCGGAGGACCTGGCAGTTTTTATTGGAAAGGTATGTTTGCTGGCTTATTTAATTTAGAACAAAATGTGAAACACGTAGTGTAGGAGGAAGAATGTGCCTGAATTTCCATTAATTTGTAGGGCTAAGATTGTGGGCCTGGTTTTGTTCTTATTCATATGATTGTAAATCAGAAATTTCTACAACAAAGGCAGTTGGCTTATGTTAGTGTAAAGCTGGTATAATGGAGGACAGAATCAGGCTATTAAATTTATAGTACATGAAATATAAAATAAAAGATGTATTGTTGCCATAATGCACACCACAGTCGGGATACAAGAGCGGAGAGATATGCAGGAGCAAGACCATGAAGAGCCTTGAAGGTGAAGACTAGGAGCTTGTGCTGAATGCGTTCACGTAGAGTGAGCCAGTGTAGGGCAGAGAGGAGGGGCTGAACGTGGTCAAAGTGAAGGGCAAGGTGGATGATTTTGACTGTGGAGAGTTGAACTGAGTTGAGGGGGACAAGATCAGAGAAGGGGAGGCCAGTAAGGAGGAAGTTGCGTTAGTCAAGGCAAGAGAGACTAGAGCATGGACTATTTATTTTTATTTATTTATATAAAAAAAACTTGATACCCTACCCCTCTTGACACAGCAGCTCAGGGTAGCTTACAATAAGCAAGTAAACATTAAAACATTTAAAACAACTTTTATAAGCAAATAAAATGCGGCCATCGAGAACACCCTCTCCATTGTGGCCCCCCGGAAGACTCAGGGGACCTTGAGGAGGGCGCCCACAGATGACCGTAAAGGCCGATCTAGGATCCGAGGGGTGAGTTAGTCTCGCAGATAGGTAGGGCCTAGACTGTTTAGGGTTTTATAGGCAAGCACCAACACCTTGGATTGGGCCTGGAAGACTACAGGCAGCCAGTGCAGAGATCGGAGAACTAGTATAATATGCTCCCAGGGGCCCAATTCCACCAGGAGGCGGGCCACTGCATTCTGCATGAGCTGCAGTCTCTGAACTGTCACCATGGGTAGCCCCACGTAAAGAGCATTACAGTAGTCCAGCCTAGATGTGATGAAAGCATGGATGACAGTGGCCAGGTCAGAGTCTGAAACATACGGCCGAAGCTGTCGCACCAGATGTAATTGGCGAAAAGCACCCCTTGCCACGGCCTCCACCTGAACATCTAAGCGGAGTTGCAAATCAAGGAGCACCCCCAGACTCTGTACCTGGGAGACCAGCGGAGGACAGACCCCGTCAATAATAGGGCCCGTCATCTCCACCGCCTTACTCACCAGCATCACCTCAATTTTTCAGGATTCAGCCTCAGTTGATTAGCCCTCATCCAGTCCCCCACAGCTACCAGACACCGAGTAAGCACCAAGACTAGAGTTTTTGTGGTGGAAACAGTAAGGCAGGGCTCGATTTTAGCAATACTATACAGAGTGAAGTGACAGGATTTAGCAACAGCCTGGATCTAAGGGGTAAAGGAGAGAGAGGAGTTAAAGATGAATCCCAGGCTTGAGAGATACGAGGTGAACCAGTCGATAACATAGTCTTGGAACCAAGGGAGGCCATGGTCGACCATGTCAAAGGTGGCAGAGAGATCAAGGAGAATAAGAATGGAATAGAGGTCTTTAGATTTAGCTAAGAGAAGGTCTTTGGTGGTTTTAGCAAGGGCAGTCTTGATCAAGTGGAGACAGGGCCGTCCCTGCCACAAGGCAGACCTAGGCGGCTGCCTAGAGCGGCAGATTGGGGGGAGCTGCGAGCAGCAGGGAACTTTTTCTAAAAAAAAAAAAACTTCCCTGCCTTCCCTGTTTAAGTAAGTCAGGAATGCCTGTATGCGCATCCCCACCATAGGATTTTAGCTGCGCTCAGCTGGCTGTTAGCTCCTGTGTGCGATTGCCTTTGGGAGAGTCAGTACTAGTGGTGGGACCCCGGGACCGTTACCGGATTTACCGGTTACCGGTTCTACGAAAACCAGATTCCCGGATTAAATCCGGTATACCGGTACCGGTTTTATTTCATTGGTTTTAATGGGGCGCTGTGTCCCCATTAAAACCAATGAAATAAATTAATTCCCTCCCCCTCCCCCTCCCAGGCTGCGTGGGTGGAAGGGGGGACACCCCCTGCCCAGCCTGGCTTTTTGTTTTAAAAAAGAGTAAGAGACAGAGTGACCCCGAGGCGAGGCGAGCCCACCCCCCAGCACCAGCGGCCGCGGCGTCCCCGCAGCCGCCGGTAAGTATGACCCTGACCCGATCCCTGGGGGGGGGTGTTTAACACCCCCACCCCCTCCAGGGATCACCCCTACTAAAGGCTCAGTGCGCTTGCTGCGCTTACCTTTGGGAGCTCCGGCGGCGGCGGGCGGTCCGGCGGCCTCAGCGCCGGCTGTGGCTGCCGGCGTCAGGACGCTGTAGGCCTTCCGGGGAACTTCCGGGTTTCACCGGAAGGCCTAGAGCGTCCTGACGCCGGCAGCCACAGCCGGCGCTGAGGCCGCCGGACCGCCCGCCGCCGCCGGAGCTCCCAAAGGTAAGAGCGGCAAGCGCACTGAGCCTTTAGTAGGGGTGATCCCTGGAGGGGGTGGGGGTGTTAAACACCCCCCCCAGGGATCGGGTCAGGGTCATACTTACCGGCGGCTGCGGGGACGCCGCGGCCGCTGGTGCTGGGGGGTGGGCTCGCCTCGCCTCGGGGTCACTCTGTCTCTTACTCTTTTTTAAAACAAAAAGCCAGGCTGGGCAGGGTGGGTGGGGGGTGTCCCCCCTTCCACCCGCGCAGCCTGGACTCGGGGAGGTTTTTTTTTTTTAAAACTTTCTTGCTGGGGCTTTAATTTTTTTTACATTGCAGCCATTTTTAAATGGCTGCAATGCAAAAAAATCCGGTACCCCGAAATCCGGTACCAGCTTGTACTGGCTCTCCCCAAGACAATCCCACAGGAGCTGGCAGGCACACTGCAAAGAGGGGCTGATTTACAGCCCCTCTTTTCCCAGCTCTGACTGGGCTCCTCTCTTTTCCAGAGCGGGGAAGAGGGAAGGCAACTTTTCTGGGAATGTGCACTGAACTGAGCTGTTGTATGAATTAGCAGTTGTGTGAATTAGTATATTTACTCACAGCAGTTGTGTGAATTAGTATATTTCTGCCGCATCCCTTAAGCCCCGCCCCATCCCTTAAGCCCCGCCCGCTTTGGGTTCTGGGAGCGTGCACACATGCTTTGCACGCACGCACATACTTCACACACCTCCACTTGGGGGGTGCAAAATTTTTGTATTCGCCTAGAGTGGCAAAATGTCTTGGGACGGCCCTAAGTGGAGAGGGTGGAAGCCCAATTGAAGGGCTTCAATTTCAAATTAATTCAAAGTTCAAATTAGAAGAGAGGAAATGAAGACAGTGCATGTAGACAGCCCACTCCAGGAGCTTGGAAGTGAAGGGTAGGAGCCACATGGGGCAATAGCTGGAAGGGTCAAAGAAGTCAAGAGTGTCCTTAAGGATTAGGAGAGATGGTGGCGTATTTGAAGGCCAATGGAAATTACCCCATAGAGAGGATGATGATAGTTGATGATGTGCAGCGGAGAATGCACAACTGTGGGGGCAATTGATGGTAGGAGGTGAGAGGGAATGGGATCAAGGGGGCAGGTGGAGGGGATGGATGAAGAGAGGAGGAAGGCGACATCATCAAGGGAAGCTAGAGAGAAGGAGAAGAGAAGAGAGCCAGGAGGGCGGATAGCAGGGCAAGAAATGGGGAGGAAGAGGGTTGAGAAGCATAGCAAGGCAGAGTTTATCAATGTTGTTGCTGAAAAAAGAGAGAAGATCCAGTGCAGAGAGAGGGAAGGGTGTGGAGGAGAACAGGGAGACTTCAGAAGGGAAGCAAATATTGAGAAGAGATGGTGGGGGTTGCAGGAATGGGATTCAATTAATGTGGAGTAATAGTGGTCTTTGGCCAGGGAAAGGGCATTACTAAATGCAGAAAGAGCAAACTTAAAGTGGAGAAAGTTAGCAAACTCATGAAACTTTCAGCAGAGGCACTTGAAGGCTCAAGAGCAGGATTGGATGTGGCAGATGATAGAGGTGAATCTAGGAAAGGGCTTTATGTGACTGATATAAAGGGGAGCGAGGGAGTCCAGGGTGGAGGAAAGGGATGAGCTGAAGATGGAGGGAGCAGAGTCTGGCCAGGTGGTAGAGGAGACAGATGAGAAAAGTGGGGAAACGGAGGAAGCAAAGTCCAGAGGGTCGATGGATTGAAGGTCATGGAAAGAGCGAGAAGTTGGGGGAAGCGGGAGGGGGTAAGTGGGAGACATGGAATGAAACAAGTTGATAGTCAGAGACAGGAAGGGCATCAAAGGAGAGATCAAAGAGAAAACTTTTTAAAAAGACTAGGTCAAGGGAGTGGCTGTTACGATGCATCAGGCAGTCAGTCCACAGGCAAAGGTCAAAAGAAGAGGTCAGCGATAAGAAGCAGGAAGCAGCACAGTCAGAGCAGATGTCCACATGGATACTGAAGTCTTCAAGAATGAGGGTGGGACTATTGTCTTCAGAAAGGAAGAAAGTAAACCATGTGTCAAAGTCAGAGAGAGAAAAGAGGATAAGGAGCCTTGGGGGCAGTAGATGATGGCAACGTGGAAGTGGAGGGCGGGGGGTAGAGGTGAACACAATGGGTCTCAAAGGGAGAGAGATCGGAAGGAGTGCTGAGGGGTTGGAACTAGCAAGATTCAGCAAGTAGTAGGCCAGTGCTGCTGCCGCAACCTTTGGAGCATGGTGAGTGGTTGAAGGAGAGGCCACCAAGGGAGAGGGCAGCAGGAGTGGCAGTGTTACAGGGGAGAATCCAGGTTTCTGTAAGGGCAGGGAGCTGGACAGAGTGGGAGAGGAAGTGATCATGGATGAATGGTGCTTTCTGGATGGAAGAGTGGCAGTTCCAGAGAGCGCAAGAGAAAGACAGCCGAGATGGGGGGTGACGGGATGGGGATAATGTCTGGGAGGAGGGGGCGGTGGTGGGAATGGGAAGTAGTATTGGGGGCTCAGATATAGGGAGGTGTAAGTGGGGTTTGATAGGAAGGAAGAATGTTGCTCCAAAGGAGGAGTTGGGAGAAAAGGAGTTTAGGAGATAAAGAGGAAAGGAGAAGAAGGAACGAGAGGTACATGGAAGCAGACCAGATATTTACTGCAGGTAGGCAGGATGGGAACAGACAAGTTGCAGAGATGTGATAAACGGTATAGCAGAGAGTCACGGGAAGAGGTGGTATATGACAAGGCCCGAAATGGCAACAAAATGGCCAACCCCCTTTTTTATCATCCTTCGACCATCACCCGAGGGCTACCACCCTCAGAGCTGAGTGCAAGGAAATGAAAAAAGTTACCTGGGGATGAGAGAGAGAGAGAGGTGATTTAGGCCCATATTCACTTCACATTAGCAGTTGAAGGAGTCCAATTCAGTTACACTGCCAGTTGCTACCAGCATGCAAGAGGCCACCTCCCCTTTAGATACCCGCCCTCAGAGAGGAGTGCAAGGAAATAAAGAAAGTTACCTGGGGAGGAGAAAGAGGCAGACCGGTATAATATAGTAGTTCCTCTTCCAATCTGCATGCCCTTCCTTTGTTTGAATCATATGGGAATGTATTGGTATTTTGATGGACGTTCCCATGGGGTGGGGATGTTGATTGTTCCCTGCTTCAGTGTTTTATCATCAGTTTCTCTCTGGCAATAAATGGTTCATCACATATCATCCCTTCTGCAAAACCAAAACACACTTTTGCCTGGAAATTTACATACGATTTCAACTTACAAACAGTGGAGAGAAATGCACATCAGGGAGCTGGCTCCTCTCCGATGTGCTTTAATTTATGAAGTTCTTTGTTTTCAGGTCAGGTAATTACCACCAGCATTGCAGATATCATTACAAACTATTCCTTCAAAGATATTTTAAGGCAGCTGACACGGGAAAAGCAAACCGGAGTGGACCCAGCTACGTACGATGACAATTACCTGGGTAAGTTACATGTAAATTTAGAGACATTTGACCCATTTTAATAGAAGAAATACCCCTCTTCCCCAAATATTATGATTAAGGTCCCTAATCTTCTGAACACTTACACACATGCTTAGTTCGAGTTACAGCTCGTGGCTGGGAGTCACAAACGAGTGAGTCCCAGACTTGTCCCACTGAAGCCATAGGCTTTGGATTATGAACTAGTTTACAGGTCTTTTATGCTGTAATTGGGTAGGAACCATGTAGGCATGTAACCGCAGCTTGAATTGCAATAGATCCTGTGTAGTCTGCATAGTAGTCCTTGTGGCATAGTCACAGATTTGGGCTTTGCGATGGAAAGGAGAAGGCTTCATTTCTGTGAGATTCTCTGCCCCCTTTGCTGGTTTTCTGCTTCTGGTTGTTGAATATTTTTGTTTCTGTCATGAGCTTTTCTGCTGGCTGACCTTTCCTCTAAGTAGATTTGACCCAATGTGTGCCCTAGAGAGTTGCACGTGTCAAGCCTCCTAGTAATAACATTGAATATGAATTGAGATGTACATTCTATAAATGAAAGAATGTTTAACTTGTATTTATGAATCCAGATTTATGTCCACTAAATATACTAATAACTCAAATTGTGTAACTATGCATCATTGTAATGAGAAAATGTGTATTATATATAGCTATTATCACAAAAAAGCCATCATTTCAGCAGGTTATATGTTTAGGTGAATCAGAAAACATTAATGTTTTAACAACAGATCCTGGCATATAATTATATAGCCATGTTTTTTCCTAGTGATTTAGCTGTGTAGATTTATTGTGCTTTTGAGACTTATAATGAAGCTAGTCATAATAACTTGACAAATAGTTTCCTCTTTTTTTTTTTTTAGTCTTAGGTATACTAGTTTATAAAGTTTTTATAGACATTATTTAAATAGGACAAATCTGGTTGTCTTTCCAGAAGCAGGTCTCTTGGGACCAAGTGATTTGTCGGGTTTCATGTATGCAAATTGTTTTTGAACAGGATACTCAGTAGCTGCTGGGGAATTTACTGGAGACTCTGAAGAAGGTAAGGAGCCAGTATTCCTAACTAAAGCATATGGCCCTGCGCTTATCTCTCTCTTATTTCTGTTCTCTGAATAGGAAAATGATTTTTAAGCATTTCAAATATTGAGAAGTGTGTTGTGTGTACATGTACTTAGAATCATTTTTTCCCTGAATGGCAGAGCAAGGGAATGTGGAGTTTTAGAAGCCTAAAACTATGCATTCTCTGCCATAGATCTCCTACTGGGTAGGACAGAATTGAACATGTGGGACTAGGAAATAGCATTTCAGGGTTCTATCAACTGCAGAATGGCTTCCAGAAGCGACACAGAAAAGAAAACCCACACCAAACAGTTTAAAGGTATTGCCAGTCTTTGCTTTGAAACTGAAATAAAACAGCTGCAGCTTCTGAACAGTCATCAAGGACAGTCCAGTGTGAGCTCATTGCAGTGTTCTATCCTCAAGGTTATGAAGGCATGGAAGATGGTGACCAAGTACAACTCTGAAAGAAAAGGTCATAAGAACATAAGTAGTGCCATACTGAATTAGACCACTGGTTCATCAAGCCCAGCATCCTGTCCTTTGACAGTGGCCAATCTCGATTTCATGGGAGAAGAACAAACGGTAACAATGGGCAATCCATTCCCCGTTCACTCCCAGCTCCCGACAGTAAGAAGTTCATCCTGTAAGCTACTTGGTTAATAGCCATTAATGGACCTACTCTCCAAGAACATATCCAGTTCTTTTGTAAACCCAGCTATACTACTGGTCTTGACAACAAATTCCATAAGTTAATTATACGTTGAATGAAAAAGTACTTCCTTTTATTTGTTTTAAATTTGCCGGCAGCTAGTTTCATGGAGTGTCCCCTAGTTCTAGTACTATTTGAGATGGTAAATAGAGAAAAATTATCTACTCATTCCACACCACTCAAGTTTTTATAAACCTCTATCATGTCCTCTCTGTTTTCTCTTCTCTTTAAGCTGAAGAGACCAAGTTTGTCAAGCCTCTCTTCATACGGAAGCCGTTCCATACCCTTAATCATTCTTGTTGCCCTTCTCTGTATCTTTTCTAGTTCAGCTATGTCTTTTTGAGATGGGGCGACCAGAACTGCACACAATATTCCAGGTGCGGTTGCACCATCAATTTGTATAGAGGCATTATGACATCCTCAGTTTTGTTCTCTATTCTTTTGTGAATAACTCCTAACATTCTGTTTGCTCTCTTGACTGCTGCTGCACACTGGGCTGAGGATTTCAGTGTATTGTCCACAATCGCTCCCAGATCCTTTTCCTGAATGGTAACTCCTAACTTAGTACCGAGCATTCTGTACTCATAGTTTGGATTATTTTTTCCTATGCGCATCACTTTGCACTTGTCCACATTAAATCTCATCTGCCACTTAGATGCCCAGGCACCCAGTCTCGTAAGATCCTGCTTCAGTTCGTCACCTCGAGGCTGGACTACTGTAACGCGCTCTACGGGGGCTTCCCTTGTTCCTGATTCGGAGGCTGCAGGTAGTGCAGAATGCGGAGGCTCATCTCCTGACGGGGACGGGCCGTTGGGAGCATATTACTCCTGTGCTCCAAGCTCTGCACTGGTTGCTGATAGCGTGCCGAGCCAGGTTCAAGGTTTTGGTATTGATCTATAAAGCCCTTCACGGTTTGGGCTCCTCATACCTCAGGGACCGCCTCGCCCTCCATGCCCCAGAACGGCTCCTTCGGTCTGCTGGGGGTGCCTTCCTGGAGGTCCCCCATGTTAAGCGGGGGGCCACAATGGAGAGGGCATTCTCGGTGGACGGACCACTCCTTTGGAACTCCCTTCAGGAGGAAGCTCGCCTGGCCCCCACCCTTTTGACATTTCGGTGAAGTTGTAAAACCTGACTGTTCGCCCAGGCCTTGTGGGAGGGTGGGGTAAGAGGGGTTTTTAGCTCCCCCACCTTATTTATTTATTATTTATTTATTATTGTTTAAATGAGGGTCCTGAGCCCTGTTTTAATAATTGTATGGTTATTGATGGTTTTAAATTGTTTTTATGGATGCTATTTTATTGTTGGAAGCCTCCCCGGGCTGCTTGCAGGAGGGGTGGGGTACAAATTTATAATAAATAAATAAATAAATAAAACATGAGCAGACTGTGAGGAACTGCAACAGGATCTTACGACACTGGGTGCTTGGGCATCTGTGAGGTTTCGTGGTTAAAGAGGAAAAGGAAAGGGGGGAAAGGACACACCAAACGCTCACACTTGGGGCGTTTATAGACGATTCCCAAAGTGCCGGCTTTATGCTGCACTTCCTGGTTCCGCGGGCGAGTGCACACTCACACTCTGTGCCATGTCTGAACTGCAGACACGGCATGCAGAGATGGCACGGGGGGAAAAGCCGGCGTTTGGCGATCCCGCTTGTAAGCGGGATCGTCTATAAACGCCCATACACTGGACAATAAGGCCTTCCCTATAAACAAACCCTCAGGATTGTGATTGGCTTCTAGGGTTAAAATCCCCCAGCACTAGATCATCACCGGGTATTGGAGAGGAGCGTGCAGCCTTCTGGTTGCCCCTATATACGCGCGCACACGGGTAAGGAAGGTGAGTGGGGACGTGTAAAAGGGTGAAGGGGAACAGGAGGTGCCTGTCTCCAGGGTCCGGGAGCAGGATAGGGCAAGTACGCAGGGAGGGACCAGGCAATGTGGGGATAAGGGTATGTGATCAGGGTTCCCACACCACAAACAACCCACAAGTACTCACCCAAACCAAGCTTGCTAGAATCACACCACAGGCTTTTCTTACACACGAATTCTCAGGTCTATCAAGCAACAAGGGTGGTGGGAGAGTTTCACAGTCGCAAGGGCACTGATCACCAGCAAAGTCATGAAGGCAGGGAGCTGTCTTTATCCCTTGCAGCTTGTAAGTTGTGCAAGCGCTTTGAGCACCATGGTAGTGAGGCCATGCCTCCAGAGTCCAATGCTTGATGGGGGGGAGGGGGGCGGCTTCCTGACTGATAGGAGCATCCCCCACCATGTCCTGTTGCCATGGTGACAGTGACTGCGGCGGTGCTACAGATCCCAGAGGTGGTGCAACCCCCGCTTGTCGGCTCCCGCCACCCATCGAAACGCCTTCAGGTTTGCCGGATCCCCCTTACCCTCCCATATCTCCATGCCCTATACCTGTGACCCCTCTACAGGTGTCTGACAGCATCTAAATGGCAAATGAGATTTAATGTGGACAAGTGCAAAGTGATGCACGTAGGGAAAAATAATCCAAACTATGCGTACACAATGCTGGGTACTAAGCTAAGAGTTACCACTCAGGAAAAGATCTGGGGGTGGTTGTGGACAATACAATGAAATCTACAGCGCAGTGCACAGCAGCAGTCAAAAAAGCAAACAACGTTAGGAATTATTCGAAAGGGGATAGAGAATAAAACTGAGGCTGTCATGATACCTCTATAAAAATCAATGGTGCGAACAAACTTCGAATATTGTGTGCAGTTCTGGTCGCCCCATCTCAAAGAAGACATAGCTGAACTAGAAAAGGTATAGGGAAGGGCAACAAAAATGATCAAGGGCATGGAAGGGCTCCCATATGAGGAGAGGCTTGGTAGGTTGGGGCTCTTCAGTTTGGGAAAGAGATGACTGAGAGGAGACTAATATGCACCCTCCTATCTGTTAGGTTCCATGCAGCCCCGTTGAGTGTCAGGGAGCGAGGTGTCAATGTCATTTTCATTATTACAATAACGATAATGAAATTGTCATTTTCATTTTCATCATGAAAACGAAAACAAATAATAATAATGGGAAAAAAATAAAAATGACATT
The DNA here is from genome assembly GCA_003113815.1 of Sphenodon punctatus. Taxonomy (NCBI): domain Eukaryota; kingdom Metazoa; phylum Chordata; class Lepidosauria; order Sphenodontia; family Sphenodontidae; genus Sphenodon; species Sphenodon punctatus. The sequence continues at coordinate 534,323 of QEPC01008893.1, read as the reverse complement.
TTGTTTTTGAAATAATGGGAAAACACTGAAAAACATATTTCTGGCGCTAACGTTTTTGTTCCGTATTCAGTTCTGATGAAACTTGGGAAGATTGTACCCCCAATGGAGGGCACTAGATGTACCAATATTTGAAATGATTAGATAAAGGGAACCGATTTTAGAAGCAATTGAACGTTGTGATTTTAAGAAAAGCTCCATACACATTTTTGGTGACATCATCTTTATCTTCCATCCAATTTACATGAAACCTGTGAAGGTTATGTTGCTCCATAAACTTAACACTCCTGCCAATGTTCAGAAAGGTTGGATAAAGGGTTCCGATGGTATAAGACATTAATTTGAAAATACATTTCCAGCTGTAACATTTTTATATTCCATCCTGTTTACAAGACATTTGGCAGGAACGTATCGCATACCTTCCTTGTCATCGCTGCCAAACTACAGGACAATTTGATAAAGGGCCCCAATTTTATAAGCAATTGACGTTGTCCCCTTGAAGACCATTATTCAGATAAATAGCAGCACAGGCAGTGCCAGCCAGAAGCAGACACCAGACATGGCAGGGGGAGGGAGGCTGTAGGAAGGAGGATGTGGAGCAAACCAACAAACTTGGCAAACACATTCACTGGCCAATTACTGCATGCTTCCAGCTTTACAGGACCAATCTGTGGTGGCTTTGAAGCAGGCAAAGGGGGTGGCCGTCAGGCGGACATAGAAGGGACATAACTGGGACTTTGGGGATAGCTTCTTAGCAATCAGGAGACATAGTTTACACATCTAGGATGGCCAGTTATCATCACAGTCACAGTCTGCAGCATGGTGACAGAGGACATAAGAGAATCTCTATTGGCTCTTTCCTAAACAGATGCTTCCAACTTCCCAGAGACAGCACAGCACAGAATGAGGATATTTGGTTGACATTTCTGCTGGCCAATTGGCATCACAAACCGATCTTATACCACAGTGATACGTAAGAGAATCCCTGGTATAGGGTCATTCTCTGCATGTGCTGTGCAGGCATATAAAATTGGAACCCTGTATCAAATCTTTCAGATATTTGGGAGAGATGATCCTGACAGTGTGAGAAACAGTTCTGACACCTTTTATGTACACTGGTTGGACAACAAAAATGTTAGTCAGACATACATTTATAAGTTAATTGCTTATGCCAGTGGGATAGTTTATCCAATCCTTCTGAAAGTTGGCATAGATAGTAATCATAAGAGGTGGGATAAAACTGCCAAGTTTCATCCGCATTAGTTGAGAGACAAAGACATTATAGCCACAAATGTATATGTAGATTTTTGCAAAATAACACAATTCAACTGCTTATAAAATCAGATTCCTTTATCCAATCTTTCTGAAATTTGGTACACTTAAAGCCTGTCATTTGGGGTACAATCCCCCCCCACCCACCCCCACATTTCAACTACATATAATGGGAAACAAAAAAGGTACAGCCAAAAATGTGTTTTCTATTGAAACCAATGGAAATGGAAAACAAAAGCAAAAACGAAAACATTTTTATATTTATGAAAACAAAAATGACAGATTTCAATAAAGAAAACAAAAAATGAAAATGAAGAACAACATGGGTCCCTGGTGCACACTTCGACAGGTTACTGAGAGGGGTGGTGGGTGGAGCGGGGCAAGGAAAGGGCTGAATGCGTGCCCATGTGTTCAGTTCCTCAGCACAACTTGTGGCGTGGGGGAAGTGAGATGGTTGTCCGTCCACCTGGATTCATCACCTGGACATTTGTTTCACTCTACACGCTGGCCCAACAAGTGGTGACTCTGGTGACACCACTCCACAGGGTGACCAGGGGATCCAGCTAGTTGCTGTGTCATTTGTTTTCACCCTTTGAGGAACTTCCTCCCTCAGCCTAGGGCCTCCCCTTCTTGCAGAGGGGCCATGGCTAAACTGAGGAGCTGCTTAACCTGCTCCCCCTCCACCCCCGTCTCTCACCTGAGGGTATCTGCCTAAACTATCCCACACACTCATTTTTCCCACTTTCCCTACCCGCAACAAAAGAAGGGGCTCTTTGCTTCCCTTATAACATCTGCTCAGTTGCGTCCGGCAGAACTGTTCCGGGTGGTGAGAACTGTTCTGGGTGGTGTCTCTGCCTGGATTTGGACTTGTCCACAGCCCACTGTGACATGTTTTTAACGTACTTTGTGGATAAAATCGCTTGCATTGAGCACGACTTTGATGCGATTACTTTGGAAACAGTGACAGAGCCAGAGATAGGGAACGCCAGAGTCTGGTCAGTTTTTCTGGGAGGGCTTTCAGTTGGTGAAACCTGCCAAGGCGGTGGACGTCCTGGGGTCTCTATGGTCCACGATGTGTGAAATAGATCCTTGCCTGTCCTGGCTGATTATGAGCTGCCAGGAAGACCTTGGGGCCAGTGCTGGCAGGGGTGGTCAACGCTTCCCTTCAGGAGGGGAGAGTGCCGGAGTGCCTGAAAGGAGTCTGTGGTTCGTCCTCTCCTCAAGAAATCATCCCTTGATGTAGATGCCCCGGCGAGCTACCGGCCGGTCTCTAACCTTCCCTTTTTAGGGAATGTGCCAGCTGCAGGCATGTTTGGAATGCATCAGTTTTCTAGATCCCAAGCAGTCCGACTTTTGGCCGGGTTATGGTATGGAGACAGCATTGGTGGCCTTGGTCAATGACCTCCTCGTAGAACTAGATAGTGGTCATATGACCCTTCTAGTTCTGTTAGATCTGTCAGCAGCTTTTGACACTGTTAATCGCGAGTTGTTGCTGATGCACCTGCATGATTAGGCTGAGGTTGATGGAACCATTTTGCAATGGTTCCGTTATTACCTGACTGATAGGTCCCAGTGGGTGGTGCTTGGGGATTGTATATCTTCCCTGGGGGCCCTCCCGTGTGAAGTACCATAGGATTCCATCTTGTCCCCGCTCCTGTTTAATGTGTAAATGAAGCCGCTGGGGAAGGTTGTTCACAGCTAGGGGATCCGATGTCGTCAGCATGCAGAAGATACCCAGCTGTATTTGTCTTTTTCATTAGACCCAGGCCCTTCTGTCTCCTTGCTGTCTGGCAGCTGTGGGGGACTGGATGAGGCAGAACAGGTTGAAGCTCAATCCCAATAAGATAGAGGTGATGTTGGTTGGTGGGGCTGCTGACCTGAGGGAGGGGGATGCGCCTATTATTGGGGGCTACCGCCCTCCACTGGCGCCATCTGTGTGGAGTCTGGGATTGCTCCTGGATCCACAGCTACGACTGGATCTTCAGGTGTGGCCAGGGATGCCTTTTGACAACTATATTTGGTGAGGAGACTCTGCCCTTATGTTTCGGACTCCAACCTCGCCACCATCCTCCATGTGTTGGTTACCTCGAGGCTGGACTACTGTAATACGCTCTACGTGGGGCTGCACTTGGTGACAGTCCAGAAACTGCAGCTTGTGCAGAATGCAGCGGCTTGCCTGCTTATGAGGACAAGCCGCAAAGAGCACATAACACCTGTGCTCTGGGCTCTGCACTGACTGGCAATTGTGTTCTGGGCCTGATTCCAGATGCTGGTTTTGACCTTCACGGTCTGGGCCTTGCTTACCTGAAAGATCGCCTCACCCCCTGGGTTTCGGGACAGCCCCTGTGGTCGTCTGGGGAAGCGCTCCTCGAGGTCCTGCGTTATTGACGGGTCTGTACAGACAGGAGAGCATTCTCAGTGGCTGCACCGTCACTTTGGAATGCTCTCCCACTTAAGGTCCGCCTCAGCCTGGACCTCCTGGCCTTTCGGCGTAATTGCAAGACATGGCTTTTCCACCAGATGTTCTGTGAGGGAGGGGGATGGTTAGGGGTGGTGGTTATGCAGATCATTTATTCTTGATATTGATTATTTTATTGTTTTTATGGAATTGAATTAAATATCATAAAATACAATTCAAAAAAGGCGAGCTAATATGGACTTAATCCCTTGAATAAGGAAAGACATAGCTGTCTGTGAACAAAAAAGTCTGAACTAAAATGCGAGAGCTTCTTTTAGAAATGAAAGCTCACTGCTGAACCAAATAAATTCTACATCCTTCTATTGTTGTAACCATGTATGTTTCTATGGGAACTTTCTTCCTGGATAATACAGAGTGGCATTACAAACCTAATCAACTTGGACACAAACATTCCTTCCATATATGTCTATAGCTCAATAGAGGGCAATGACTGGTATAAAGAGCTGTGTCCTTGGCTGACCTCAGGAGTAGAAATCCTAGAGAGGGGAAGAATCTCAGGACAGGACAGGCTGTAGTTTCTGTAAAGTTCTTCCCAGCTCATTAGCATATAGTGATTAGGACAAGAATCATTCTGCCTTATGCATCTGAAGAGACAAGTTGAGTGTGGTCAGGGCATTCTCCCAATATCGTCCTTAAGAGCTTGGTTGCCATGCACACCAGATGAGCTGAGCAGAGCCTACCACTCAAAGGTGTGGCGTATACAGAATGCCTGATGCTGAAATGCTTTCTGCCTTTCCACAGACAAGGAGCATTTGCAATGGAAGAACTTCTTTCAGCCTCTTTCCCACAAAGGTTGCCATGCTACTCTAGCTCAGCCCTTGTAGATGTAAGTCTGATTGGATTACAGGAGGTGACTGGTTGCAAGACTGTTAAATGTCTGGGTATCTAGCACCTTGATGCAAATGGAAAGTTTCTCATACTGTTAATAGCCTAGCGCAGCCTCGGCTTTTAAGCGGTTATGGTGTATGTCCCCAAAAGTGAATTAGATGTATACATTAATTTTCAATTTCTCTTTTCAGAGTTGGTTGCTGGTGTTCCAAGAGGAGCTCAGAACTTTGGTTATGTATGTACTCTACCTGCTTCTCTTGCTTATCAGTAAAATGTGTTAGCCATGTGTAGCAGGGCAGAGTGCCTATTGGCCCTTTAAGGAGAGTAGCTCTGGCATGAGAGGTGCAAGTGCTAGTTGAGGTCAGGTGCTTGAATGAATAAGGATAGCACCTGGATGCCTCACACCTGGAATTGGGAATGGTTAAGTCAGCCCAGAGCCTAAGACAGGGTTTCTCAGCCTAGAGCACCAGGTTGAGCATCACCGACCTAAGAGGACTGAGCTAGACTCAGTCAAGGGAGAGACTCGAGGAAGATACAGAGGAGGCAGGAGCCAGAGGAGAGCTTTTCCTCTAGGTGTCTGAGGAGAGTGGAACAAGCGCGAAGGTGTTTGGGAAGTTGGGGTAGGCCTACTGGGCCATGGACTTGGTGAGGAATCCTGAACCCCAAGAGATCTTGTGTATTATAGAGACTGAGGGTGTGGTAAGCCTGTATTTGTACAAAGGTCTATGGACTATGTAAATAAAAACCTGAAGGAAGGATCCTGCCTGGGTGTGCCTTGTTGTGGGGGCTTGTTCCAGACAGCACTCACCCCTCTGGGGCGAGCCTGTTACACCATGCCATTCTGAGGATGAAAATCTACACCAGGTGTGTTTTTGGTTTTGTTTATCCCACTCTGGGTCTGCATTCCTTGTTCAGACAAAGATCTCACTGACTTTGACTTTAATTCAGCAAGGCGCTTCAGTATGTGCTTAAGTTTAAGTACATGGAGGCCTGGGCTCACATTCATTTATGAATGCACAAATCGGTGCATTCTTTAGGCAGCTAGGAGACTGCTTTGAACACTGTTGCCAATTTAACTGTCTGCTGCTGCAGTCTGTGGAGGTCAGGATCAGTTTCCAACCCTCCACAATCATGTGTGAATGGTTTTCAGTTTTACTTTTTCCAGTGATGACTAATGGAAAGAGCCAATTTCTCAGTTCTAGGGAGCTAGATCTGATGTTTCAGCCCAGCACTCATCACTAGATGTGTGTCACAAAAATGTGACATGGTAATGTACTGTACGTTCTTAAGGAAAGAGAGAGAGAGAGAGCGAGAGAGCAGTGTGAATTGTGGTGGGACAGTGTGAATTTTTGGTAACATAACTAGATGGGAAGATTAGCAGGGAAGGGACTTCTCAGGTTGGAGGTGGGGAGCTGGAGGGGGATTTTTTTAGCTGTAAACTGATAATATGAGAGTTTTATTGGATTGTTTGTATTTGGAGTTTTTTAATTGCATTGTAAGGATGGTAGGGGAGAGGAATTAGGGGATAACCATGACCAGACTAAGAGGGAGGGTTACTGATTTGGGTATGATATGGGTTTAGAGGGGATCTGTGGATGTGGGTGGGATGGGACTGGGGTGTGGAGGGTTGGCATTTTTGTATACATGTTCTATTGTGTTGTGGTTTTAATATTTCTTTATTGTTGTGAGCCACCTGGCCCTTCCAGGATATAATAATAATAATAATAATAATAATGAATAAATAAGGTGAGGCGTGAGGGAATAAATTGTTTGGCCAATATTAGGCTGCTTTCCCACGTTATCGCACCGGGGAAAACTTACGAAAGGAAATCTCACACTGGGGAAACTAACATGAAGCTTGGAACATGGGCGTGGGTTTAAAAGCGTCATATGACACATCTTGCATTGTTTTTAATCACGGAAGGCAGAGTTGGATTTTGTACCCTGCCTTCCATGATTGAAAACAACACGAGACGTGGGTGCTAGATTACCGCGAGACAATGCGGTAACCCTGTGTCCACGTCCCAAGCTTCACGTTAGTTTTCCCACCATGAGATTTCCTCTCGTAAGTCTCCCCGGGTGTGGTAATGTGGCCAAGCGGCCTTAGTCCCAACCCATGAGGTGGACGTTGAGTCCTCCTGCCCCTGACGTCAGTGGAAATGATAGGCAAAGAATGCTGTACTGCAATCTTACGTTGCAGCTCTTTGACCATGTTATCCATTCTTCTGCAAATATTCAATGAAAATTCAGAAAAATAGCAGGGCAATAGTTATAAATATTCCTGTAGTTTCAATAAATATAACTTGTTTTGGTATGACTGAGACCCTTATTTTTTTGTTACCAGGTTTCAGTTATCAGTTCTACTGACTTGACCTTTATTCAGAATTTCACTGGTGAACAGGTAATGTCAAAGGTCTAAAATTCAAAATACTACATTGCAAACAGGAATATTATAATAGTACCCCAAATATTACATCATCAAGTATTTTTTAAATTTTTACAAAATGTTTCTACTAATGAAATACATCATTGTATGTAAGAAAAATAGATACAAAGTACGAGGGCATGTGTTCTTTTTTTTTGTAGATGGCATCTTACTTTGGATACACTGTCGCGGTATCAGATGTTAACAATGATGGGTAGGTTACACAATACAATATGTTGTCTGTGTGATCCACTACTTTTTGCTATTACACTTCATTTTAGTCTGGGATTTTCAAAATCCCTTTGAAATTTAATGGGAATTAAATGTCTAATTCCTCCAGTTCCTTTTGAAATTCCCAGACGTAATAAATAACATTTCAGAAGATGATACCACATCTTCAAAGGTAATGATGATTCCTTTCTTCAGAATTGCCAAAAGAAGTAGGTGGTTCCTGTTAATAAGCTCAGTTTCTCAAGTGCAGTTGTGTATGCTTTTTCCTTTGCTTCTCTGAGGGTTTCTTTTATTTCTCTGAGCATGTATCACTACTTTTCAAAGTTTAAATCATCCTTTTGGTTCTTAGCGTTGTAAAATCACTCTTCTTAAAATTGTCCTGAGCACGTTTGTAACAGAAATTTTAGTGGAATTTATGTTGTTGACTGTTTAAAAGAGCTGATTGAAGGCATACAAAATTCTAATTTAGCTCCTGAAATGTAACCTATAGAGGTAAGGAGAGTTGGCTGCCTTTTGGGGTGATGTTGGTTGATCTTGTTCTGGCCGGGTATTTTGTGCAGCACCAGCCGTGGTTGGAGGGACGGGGGGGAGGGGCGGTGTAGCTATGATTTTTAAAGAGGGGTGGTCTATGAGGAGGTATCCAGTGCAGACTATGGTAGGCATTGAAGACCTCCACCTTGTGTTCGATTTGGTGGAGGACGGTTGGGGAGTGCTTCTGGTATACCGTGCACCTACCAGTACAGCGGCCTCCCTACATGCTCTGGCAGAAGCAGTTTCGGAAGTAGTGCTGCGGTCCTCCAGGACAATATTCTTGGGGGGACCTCAACATTCACGCCGACGCTGTGCTCGGGGGAACCGAGCATGAGTTCATGGCCGCCATGACAACCATGGGCCTGTCCCAGAGGGTCAACGGCCCGACACATCTTGGAGGACATACTTTGGACCTCATGTTCTGCACTGGCCTTGAGGTGGGGGTTCCATTAATGGGGGAGATATCAACTGTGCCCTTGTCATGGACAGATCATTACCTCCTACAGACCTCCCTTCTAGCACATGTCTTCCCCCGGCAAGGTGCGGGACCTATTAGGATGGTTCGCCCCTGGAGGCTGATGGACCCGGTGCAGTTTCTAGATGTTCTGGGGGAATTACCTTCTGACCTTGACGACCGTTGCATCGATGACCTTGTCAAGCTTTGGAATATCTTGCTGGCGGAGGTCATCGATCAAATGGCTCCCAGGCCTCCGTGCCCAGGCGGCAGCCCCGCAGGCCTCCTTGGTTCTCTAAGGTGCTGCAGGTCCTGAAGCAAGAAGGGCAACGGTTGGAGCGACGGTGGCGTTGATCTCATACTGAGGCCGACAGATTGCAACATAGAGCTAGTTCACGAGCCTATGCTGTGGCTATGCGGATAGCAGAGAGGGAGTTCTTTGCTGCCCTCATAGCATCCACAAAATCCCGTCCAGCGGAGTTGGTGCGGGGGCTGGTCAGTCCGGCCTCCTTCAGCCTGGGGGTTGTCATCTTCTGCCCACTGTGACCTTTTTGCGGATTATTTCATGGATAAAATCGCTCGGATTCACCATGACCTCGATGCTGCGCTGCAGTGGAGGAGGTAGAGGGTGTAGAAGCCCCGACTTGTCCGATTTTGTGGGATCACTTTTGGTCGGTGACACCCGCTGACGTGGTGGGGGTGCTTGGGGCTGTTCAAGCCACCTCTTGTGAATTAGATCTGTGCCCGTCCTGGCTAATTAAGAGCTGCCAGGAGACATTGGGGCCGTTGCTGGCTGGGGTGGTCAATGTCTCCCTGCGGGAGGGCAGAGTGCCGAGCTGTCTCACCCCAGTGAATCTGAGGTGCCCAAATTGACCTGGCCCTGTTCAGGGACCACTGATGCCTGAACAGGACTTGACAGGCTGCTTGATCACACTGGCTGGCCTTTGAAAGTGACAGGCCACAGCCAGGACCATTGCAGAGCCCAGCTTCACAGTGGCCTAGGCCAGTTCCTGTCACTTTCAAAGGCTGCTTCTTCCTACTCGCCCCCCCCCCCCATGAATGCATCTCAGCTGAAACTGCAGCAACCCAGGCTGGATCCTGTCACTTTCAAAGGCTGCTCCGCCCCCACAGCGCCTCTCAGCTGAGAGGTGCTGTGGGGAGGGGGGGAGCACCAGCCAGCCTTTGAAACTGACACGTGCCAGCCGGGACTGCTGGGCTTGTCAGGTTCTCTAGGTAATGCTCATATTTTGGGGCATCAGACACCTGATTGGTCCTTGGCTAGCCCATCAGTTGTGGTGTCCAAAAATGCTGGCATTACCCATGGGTACTAAAGTAATATAATATACACTTTATAATGTATACACATATAATATACAGTTTAAAAATTCATTAAACTACTAAAATATACTAAAAGGGCAGAATATTGGAATAAAATGTTGACTAATCTTTTATTTGAACTATATCAAAGCCTCATGTAGTTACGCTTTAACCTATTGACACCTCCCATACTCCTGCTGTTTATTACCCAGCAGGATTCAAAGGAATTGCATAAAATTCCAGCAGGTGGTCGGCTGGTGTGTTTAAATGGTATTTTATTAGAAAGGAAGCAATATTGGCTACTTACATTTATGTGCTGGAACAAACATAAATAGACTGATTTATACTAACTACAACATCATGGTGTGGTGATGAAATAAATCTAACGAAGCTTATTATAATATCACTGTGAACTGAACTACAGTTATTGTTATATATTACCATTTGGGGACCATTTGCTTGCTTCTTTAATCCTGATGCATTTTAACTGTGACACGGTTGGATTAAATTTGGCTCGGACATTACACTTTGTTTTTGTTTTGTTTTTTTAAAAAACCTTTTCAATTTTAAGGTTGCTACAAATAGTCTAAATTTTAAAAAGATTTTTGTAGTGCAAACAGATGTTTTAAAACAAACAACTAACTTGCTTACGGTGATTGAAACCTGAAGGATGAGGCATTAGGATCCTGAAAGTAAAACCAGCTACAAAGAGAAGGGAAAATTACGTTGTTACTTTTATTTTCCAAAATGAGAAAAAAAGATTTTCAAGTTCATTAAAACTAATCTCAGCTGTCATTCATAGTAAAAGTATACATTGTTTTTTCAAACTTGTTTTTTTTTTAGGGTGTCTCTTCTTAAAAAGTTAATGTCCTCTGCCAATATAGAGTTGTGAGACTCTGCTTGATCTTGAAGAAGGAGGGGAGAGGGATCAGCTCACTATTCTCTATTGTGTCTGCCTACTAAGTCAAATACAGTAGCAATCCTTATGCTCTCCCTAGTGCAGAAACTAGTATTCTAGAACCCCATGGCACAAGCAAGCCTGCTGAGAAAGGGAAGCGGACTATAATTGTATTGGGTCCCCCCAAAAAACGACAAGAATTCTCATTCATAATATACCTTAAAATATTATGAGTAAAATAATTGCAAGTCATGTATGTGTAAATAAAGTACCACTACAATCTCCTGAAATTAATTTAAAATTATGGCGGGAGATGTGAGGTAGGAGGCCTGTATCTACAAGGATGTACTGGAGCCCCAAATTCCTCCCAAGTCATCCTCAAAAGGTTGAGAGGAGGAGGCAACTCCTCCTTCTACTGTAAAATCTTGAGCAAAAAAAAATTAAAAAAAATTATAACCTGGCTGTACCTCAGCATCTGTAAAATGAGGATCATAAGGCTTCTTGTCTCCCATCTTTTGTCTGTTTATTTAGATTATAAGCACTTCGGAGTAGGAACCATAGCTTGCTATATGTTCACATACTTACTGCACGTTTACAGACTCAGGACCTGCAACTTGGTTGGAGTTTATAGATGTTACTGTAAATAAAAAATACAGGAGGATGAAAATACTACTTAATATAGAGAGTGTCTACAGTCCTCAAACCACTTACTCCAGTGTAGTCCCACTGAAGTTAATGTATCTACTCCAGGGTAAGTTGTTTGAGGGTTGCGGCCATATGCCCCAGTCCAGGGTCCGCACATGTGCCTCAGGTATGTGGGCAGACCAAAACTGGAATTGTGCATACGCATGCAGTGTGCGCACACACACGGGAACCCAGAGAAAGTCCCTTGCCTCCTGACCCCACAGCAACCAGGAGAGGGAGAAGCAGGGCTATGCTGACTGCCACAGTGGTGGCAGGGTCTGGAGCTAGGGGACGTTTCCTGGGCCACCATGCGTGCACACACTGGTCATTTATAAATGAGCATGCCTGGGGGCAGGTCCATATGTGCCGTGTGGAGCACCAGTACGCATCCAATGAGTGAGGGGGATGGATTTAAATGGGCTGGGATGGGTGTGCACCCCTACTTGTGCACCACCCACTCCTGCCCCCACACAGAGCATCTCAGACTTTTCCTCGATGCTCCGTGAGTGGTGCGTTCGGACAAGAGCCTGCGCCCACCAATGCCACCTTCAGACAGGTGCTCAGGTGGGTGGGGAATGGATGTACCTGCGTGGGCACGTCCCGTGTAAAAAACGCCACTGTATGCACACGTAATGTTTTGGTTTGTGCGTGCACCTGAAGCACACACACAGACCTTGGATTGGGGCAATAATGTATTATAGAGAATTGTAAAATAATATGTGGATCATTCACATTAGATGAATGGTGTGTTCTCTGTTCCAGCAGTGTTGATGTCAACAGTTTCTGCTAACTTGCGGCCAAACCACTAACATGTTCCATAAATAGAGAAAGATGTTTGCTATTTCAGCATGGTAAAAAAACACAAAAAAACCCCTTTGTCTAATGTCATTTGTTTGTTTAGCATGCTTTCTTCCTTTTCAGGATAAAAGTTATTTTACATTCTAAACTGTAAACTGCTTTGCAAAAAAGTCTCCATGAATTTAATAGCAATTCCTGTTGCCTTTTCATAAACCAGTTTACAGAATTTAAAAGGTAAAAGCAGCAGTCCTCAGTATGGGTTGGCTTCATTGAATGGAAACTATTCCATAATAAGTGGGCTTAAGGATCATAGTCCTCATAATGGTGATTAAAAATGTACAGGAAGTAGTATTCCCTATTAATTTGACTGTTCTATGTAGAATTGTGGTTGGTGTTAAAAGCACATTTTGAAAAAGCCCTGCTGAATAAGAGCTAGAGTCTTGTCTCCTAATTTCTATTTGTCATCCAGTGATCTCTGAGCCTGCATTTGTTGTAGATCTACCTTTGCTTTATGTATTTCACTGCCTAATCGGTTAGTGGAAGATGGCTGAATTTTTGTTCTCCTTGCCACAGTTCTAATTACATTTTTAAAAAATGTTTTGATCTAGAATTTTTGAGCAAATTTTTCTCTCATTGGGCATATTCATAGGATTGGTGTCGGTATCACCAAGCCAAGGTCTAGACTCTAGAATCTGTCCCCTGTAAAATACGTATTTACTTCGAGTGCTTAATTGAAAGGTGGTGGTTATCAAAGCCCTTCTACTAATCACTTGTCTCATGTTTTTTGTGTTTATTTTTAAAATATTGCATGCAGATTGCTTTTCAGTAATTGTACAACTTTCTCTAAATGTCCTATTGCCATATGTTTTCCTTGTGCCCCTCCAGTTTGGACGACATACTAGTTGGGGCTCCTCTCTTTATGGAACGAGAATTTGAGAGTAACCCAAAGGAAGTGGGCCAAGTTTATCTGTACCTGCAGGAAAGTCCCCTCTACTTCAGCGATGCACAAGTACTGTCCGGAACTGCAGTCTTCGGTAGATTTGGCAGCGCTATCACGCACCTTGGAGATCTGAACCAGGATGGATACAATGGTAATTAAACATAACTTATGGATGTGAACAAATTGGCCATGCAACAGATTCTGGTAATAGTTCATGTGTGAGAATGGTTTCTCCCTCAGAGTTGGTAAGGAGCTACAGGAATATGGCATATGTTCCATCATACTGGTCCAACTAGTCCATTATGCTAAGGCAGTGACCAGTACCAGATGCTTCAGAGGAAGTATAGAGAAATTACGGAGTAATCCCCTCCAGCATCAGTCAGTCAGAGGTTTAGGAACACGCTTGATGGCATTGTATTCCCTCAAAATCTTGGCTAGTAGCCATTGATCTTATCAATAACCTGTGGGAAGAGAGCCAAATAACTACTTTGTTCATAAGGGTTTGCTTTCCTACAACCTGCTCACAATGGCATTTTCTTCCAGTAGTAGCTGGAAGAAAGTTAAATGCACAACCACTCTCCATTATAAACAGGGGACTGCTGAAGCCCCGATTTTGAGGTAACCACTTGAACTACATTTCTGAAAATGTATCCATGTCTAAAAGTTGTGAGGACCATCATATGCACAAAGCTTGAAAAAGATCCATCCAGAAAATAAAATGTTATGACTGTTTATAAGTTAATTGGTTGTAGTCACAATGCAGACGTCCTCATGATTTTGAATCATCAGTATCTCCTCCGCCTGGATGAGTTGAGCCCCCAAATGTCACAGGCTTGGAGCATGAGATCAAGAACAACTGCTTCTGTAATAGGATAGTGATTGGTGCAGCCAAAACCGAGTTATTAATTATTATAAAATCTGTTCTGCTGGCTAGCGCGTTCACAGTTGAGCAGCTGCTGACCGGCAAAACACAGCATAAGGAAAGTTACGTGACTCTACTTTTTAAAATCACGTAACTTTATGAGAAGCCAGCTCTGTCACAAAGACTTTAAGCTCTAGTCAGTTTCATGTCAGTTACACAGCGCCCAGCTTCCCTGCCGAGCAACAGCTGGGGAAGCGGAGCGCTGTGTAACTGACATGAAACTGACTAGAGCTTAAAGTCTTTGTGACCGAGCTGGCTTCTCATAAATTTCATGATTTTAAAGAGTAGAATCACGTAACTTTCTTTAAGTGGAGGATCTTATACAGTCACGTAACTTTCCTTCTGCTGAAGGATCTTCCCAGCCACGATTTAGCTCGTTGGGGGTGAGGGCCGCCCCAGGGATTGCGATCTAGCAAAAGGCAAACATTCGCTGGGCCCAGGGGGAGCCACACATGAGACCTCGAGCCTGGGTGAGCCAGGTCTGGCACATGCACCAGTGGGGAGGGGTACGGGGCAGGAGGGAATGGGAAGAACCCTTCACCCCACAGGTGAGCACTGGACTTTGCTCCAACTCCCAGCAGTCAGGGGGCTAGTGCCAAGTTTGGGGGAGAGGGAAGGAGTGCTCTGCCAAACTGCCACCCCAAGGAGCCCTACCCCAGGGCTAGGATGGACACAAAGGGTGGAGGAGTCATTGCGCTGTCCCCTAGGCAGGCAGAACCCACCACTACTGTTCAGCTCCTGGGTAGCGGCTTTCCAGGGAAGAAGGAAGTGCGTGCTTCATCTTCCCGCAGTGCCGACAACCTAAATTCTCTGGCAGCGCTTGCAGCGAGCTGCCTCAGCGCTGCCCCTAGTACTGGCTCCTCTCCCCCAGAGGCCGCCCTCACCCCTGCCAGCCTCTGTATTTACACCAATGGGGGTCAGAAGCCTGCCTGGGTGGGATAAACCTTCCCCAGCCCAGAGCTGCTCCCTTCCTCTGTTGCTGACCCAGGCTCCAAAGCTGAACCATGTGAGTCCCTGACCTCTACGAGCACAGCTGAAAACCCAAGAAACTCCTGCGGGACGGGCCTGGGGGAGGAGGCAGCAGAGAGAGCCCCATGATTGCAACACACCAGATCACAGGTCAGTCGAGAGCATGCCTTGGGAAACTGCCAAGGCAGGACACGCAGGAGTCGGTAGGACCCCGAATGCAGTACCTTCCACTCACTGAATAACTGGCATACATGCTGCACACACATGTCCCAGCTCACAGACATGATCACCCACTAAAATTAATTAGCCCAGGACCCTAGGGTGGGGGATAACACGACAACGAAAAAGGTTCAGACAAACAAACTGAAGAGGTTCTACACTGGGGGGGAGGAGAGACTTATAGGGGATAGTTCCTAAGCCGCCGTACCTCCTCTTAATTACGAGCCTTAATTAACTCCACCAGCAACCACCTTGCTTATTCCTTCCAACCCTGCTCAGTCACCTCCCCAGGCACCGTGGCCAAGGAGAACCCTAAACAGCTTGCAACACATTGAGATGTAGTGCAGTCTCTCCCGGGTACACCGACGAAAACTACGTGGGGTGGGAGTGGGGTGATTTACTCAGGCACGGGGCAAGCTTTCTAATAACACTTCATTTCTATAAGCGTTCCTTTCGGGTCTGGCAGCCACAAGGGAAATAGCCCTTGTCTCGATAAAGCCTTTCAGAGTTGGACACGTGAGTGTGTGTTTTAATATAGTGCTTTAACCTCAAACACAGACACAAGCCAGCGGAGACACAACAAACCTGAGCGTTGCTCTCTAGTCAGTCGCTCCTGAAAAGTAAATAACCATAAAGAGGTCACAGCGGTACCTTTGCTTTTTCCTCCGAGCTCCCACAATGGTTACAATGCTGAGGATTTGGAGGAGAGGTGTTAAAGCTATCTGTTCCACACTGAAGCCCCTCAGGCCATTAGCAGCTTTGAACCTCACCTACATATTTTCGCTTATTTTCAAACCCTTAGACTGCCTACTTCAACCATCCTTCAAACAAAAGCTGAAGAGGAAAAAAAAAGCCCCACTTCATACCACTGTTTACTAAAATAATAATAAATACATTTCATTTAATAAATAATTACAACACAAGTTCAGTACTTTGGGAAACATTAATCATGAGGCTCAGGACAGCCATCACCTACTCTAAAACAAGGCAGCGTTATTGTTAACTCCCATTCACACTGCCACTTTCTGATAACTCCCTCCTATTGCCACAATGACTAGTCGGTTCTGTTTACTCATAGTTAGCATAACAAGCACAATATTACCACAAACGTTACAAAAATCTAGTGGTGGGGGGAGGGATTGCATTACGTTCCTACTCGCACCTCTCTGGGCAGCTTCAATACATGTGGATAATACATAATGTGGATAAAATATGAACCCCTGCAGCCACCACGTCCAGCTGCTGCAGTGCCAATCATTACACACTCTCGGGCAAGTCCCATGCAAAACCAAAAACCAACAAAGAACACAACCTGCTTGTGCGCTGCATCCTTTGTCTTGAAACAACAGTCAAGAGTTTCTGCCGCATGGAGGGGCGATCTTTACACTAAGGTTAGATGGACGTAATCATTCCCATTCATCCGAATATAAATAAGCAACTTCATATATGCACAACTTAAAGGTTACACAACTTTTAAGTTAAAACTTCTGTAAAATATACAACTTAAAAGTTGTAAAGTTGTGCAACTCTTAAAACTTAAAAGTTGTGCAACAACTGACACATTAATGTGCTGATATATCATATCGCACAAAACCTTAAAATTTACCACAACAAAAAACTTTACAATTTAAAAAAACGTTAAATGCACAATAGTTTTTAAAACTAAAAACTTACCTCTTCAAAAAACACCACAAAATCATTTTTACGCTACCTTAAAATAAAAAACAACAACAAATCAGTAAATTTCAGTTCAGCAAACTGTCCACTCCATACATTGCAACGAAACCTAAACACCAAAAAACATGGAAATTATTTCAAAATTTCAGAAATATTTCATATTTTATCCTCATCAGCATGAACGTAATATATGTACTTTATCCCTTACTATACTTTTATTCCTTTTCATCAATAACTAAACTTTCACATTTTTTCGTTATTAAAATTTAAATTATTATCATAATTTGACAATGAACAATTTTTTCAGTGCATTAACTCTGTTTCTACAGAACTGCATT
Organism: Sphenodon punctatus; assembly: GCA_003113815.1. Classification (NCBI taxonomy): domain Eukaryota; kingdom Metazoa; phylum Chordata; class Lepidosauria; order Sphenodontia; family Sphenodontidae; genus Sphenodon; species Sphenodon punctatus. The sequence goes on along the minus strand of QEPC01008893.1, from coordinate 517,344 downwards.
CTGTACAATGAATTCTATAATGTTTTGTACACGGACATTAAGTTTATTGTATGAAGTGTATACAATTTGTATACATGTAAAGGACAGAGTTAATGCACTTAAAAATTGTTTGTTGTCCAATTAAATGGGGGAGATTGGTGGGTTGGGGGAATTGGAGGGTAGGGTTGGGGTTTTTAAATGTTTTTTAAAGTGATGTTGGTTTTTAATGTATTTTACTGTTTTACCATATTATTAGCTGCCCCGAGATGCCGTGGGCATGAGGGGGCAGCATAAAAATGCTAAGAAATAAAATAAAATAAAATAAATAAATATGATGATTATTTAAAGTTTAATAATGAAAAAATGTGAAAGTTTAGTTATTGATGAAAATGAATAAAAATATGTATAGTAAGGGATTAAGTACATATATTACATTTATGTTGGTGAGGATAAAATATGAAATTTCTGACATTTTGAAATTTCCATGTTTTATGGTGTTTAGGTTTTGTTGCAATGTATGAAGTGGACCGTTTTTTGAATTGTCATTCTACTGAATTTGGTTTTTTTTACTTTAAGGTAGCGTAAAAATGATTTTGTGGTGTTTTTGAAGAGGTAAGTTTTTAGTTTTAAAAACTGTTGTGCATTTAACGTTTTTTTAAACTGTAACATTGTTGTTTTTTTGGTAAATATAAGTATACCTTGAAAATGCTAAGAACCTTATTATAAACCCTAATGGAAAGGTTGAGGCCTGGATCATTACTCATAGACTACGTTATTAATTCAGTGCATATTAACATGCTAATCTAACAAGTTGTTTTAAGCCATCTGGATAAACGCACTGTAGGGAAGTGGTAGAGATTTGGCCCTTACCACTTGACATGGTTATGTATCTCAGATGCTCAGAGAGGGGGCAAGAGAGATCTTTACTCACCAAAGGCCAGATTTAAACAACATAAATACTTTTATTGACACACAACAGAACCAATAAGGGCATCAAGGGAAAACAGAGAAACGTGGGATGGGATAAAATAATAAAGCAAGAGGTTAAAACTACTGCCTCCTCAACTTCACTAGCTTTCAAATCATTAGGCTTATTTCTCGCTGGTTCCTAGAATTCAGTCCATCAAGTCCTCCAGCTTTGTGAGGCGTGCACATCTCTGAGATAAACACCGTATTGACTGTTGTCCCTGGGTCTGTCTTCTCGTCACCTTGTGCCCTGTATGCTTTGAACAGAGCTCCCTTAAGCTTACAAGGTCTCCTTTTCTCAGAGCCAACTCGGTTAACTCCTCTCCGTCAGAGAGCTTGTTTACCAGTCTCCCTTCAGAGCCAACTGTCACCCCCCAATGGACATTCTATAACTGCCACCCACCAACTGCCTCCCCTCTGGGATTTCTGCAGCCCCTGTGAGATATATAGCTCTAGCTGCTGAACAATAACAAGGTATTTTTAACACTATATACAGTTACTAAACTACGTAACCATTGTACTTTAAAACAATAAGTAGCAACTATTTGAAATACTCTGTCACACACATGTTTAGGGTAAAAACAAATGAGACGATAGACCACACCAGGTGGGTGTTTTAGTAGGTGTTCGCTGCCCATTTATTAGGTGTCCTCCAAATGTTAGCTCCCACCTGTCGCATGGCCGCCACCCAACTGCCATTCATGGCATAGTCCAGCAATATCACAGGCCCACCATGTAGGTGAATCCAAGCTAATTTGTCCCCACATGTCCGTGTCCTATCAATTGGGTTGCGAGCAGCCTCACACGCAAGCAGCATCATAGAGTCATGGGCAAAAACCTAGAGCATCTGAAAAGTAACTGCTTCTCATGGTGTGGGGAGGGGGGTGGCGGAACACGGTGGGGAAGAATGCCTGCCCATCTATGAGGTTTGTTGCACTAATAACTGGGAGTGGGAGCTGCACGAACTGTATACAAACTCCAGCAGGCTAACGTCTCATTTGAAAATACCCTTAGAAGAGAAGCCCCTCCCCTCCCCTCATCTTAGTAGTTGTATTTTTCCCATAGCTGTTTGAAGTTCCGAAAAATGTGCTGCCCAAAGAGTGAGGCAGTTATGAATATTGCATACCAGCAGGTACTTTGTCTTTACCAGCAAACGTCACTGCCTCAGTTTGCTGGCTGTGGTTTTTAATGGAGTTTAGTGATCTGAGTTCCTAGCTTGATTTTTAGAGGAGCATTGTTCAGTAATTAAAGTAATTTAATTTAGGTACCAAATCACTAGCTATTTTTTTAAAAAACAGCCTTTGCCTTGTGGCAGGAAAGCTCAGACACTGAACTAATCAGTTATGAAGAGTAAGTAATGTTTGCACAAGAGGAAAGAGAGAGAGAGAGAAAACTGGATAATCAATATATAAAAATAATTTATGGACCCAGTACAATTAGTATTGGACCGGTCAGTAAGATATATTGGCCAGTAGGATATATTCTTCTTATTGACATGGCAGTACATTCTAGTGGGAGGGAATGTTACTTAGGATCCTATTACCTATATTCTGTTATCCTGAACAAATGCAAAAATGAGGCCATCTATTGCCTGTTGTGCACCTTGCAACTTGCAAGCTTCACTCTAACCATTAGTCCAGGTCTCCCTCTCCTATGCAGAGCAGTGGAACCCACTGCACTCTCTGGCTCCCAGATCCCCGTTTTAACCATATGGCCCTGCTGATAGAGAATAAGTGGATTTGGGTTACTACAGTGCTCTAAAGCTGCCAAATGCATATGAGGCAGGATCTGGGAACAGAGGAGGTGAACTGACTAGATTCCATGACGCAAATATTCCAGAAAATTCAACCGTACTGTCACGGTGTGTCTTTGCTTTATTTTTTATAAAACTATGCAGTAGTTTTCCAGCTATTAGATTTCGAAGGTCCCATTTATGCACAGCATGGCTGTGGCGGTTAAAACATCCCTCATTTGCCTGACGGGGGGACTTTCAAAAGATGTTTCCCTTTATGATTAAGTTGGGAACAATCAGCAGAAAGGGGATTGTGGGCTTGGGAGCTGGAGGTGGGAATTAGCTTGTAGGGAGGCTGGGAATTTGGGGTGGGAACTGGCTTATCTGGGGAACATAATAAATGGCATTTAGAACATACAGACTTAAACAATGGAGAAGAATGCCAGGGGGTCAGTGTGGAGTGGGAGATGTGCATGGGAGGGTGGGAGCTGGGGTGGGGGGATGAGTGTGGGGGTAGGCATGTGCACGGAGTTGGGGGATGTGTGCGGGGGGGGCAGAAAGCTGGAACGGAGTGTGGGGGATGAGTGCAGAGGTGAAGGATGCCTGCAGGGGGGCTGCGAGGTACAAAGGGGATGTGTGTGTGGGGGGGGGGTTCAGTGCCATGGTGGGGATGTGTATGGGGAGCTGGGAGTTAGTGTGGGTCATCATTAAATATACAGTACAGGAATATATAACACAAAAATGGATACAATCACCACCACCACCATCACAATCCCTATCAACGAAGACTTGTACATAATCAACGCCACTGATTATTTCCAAACAGAACCCAGACAGAACATGCATATATTGGTCACCATGTGCAATAAAGTTCAATAAATTTACCTTGAACCTGCATTGTGTGAAGTAGCTGCAAAATCTCCTTGCACATTAGAATTAGTGACCAATCCAGAGATTGTGTTACTTTTGCTGCTGATGAAACGTCCTGTTCTGTAGACGCCACTGGTTCAGCAGCCCCTTTGTCTGTTGAAGATGTTTCTCTGGCCCTGTCCATTCCAGGTGCAACCACATCCATTGTTCTGGTCTCCAGAGATCTGCACAACTCCATGACCCGCTCAGGGGAGTCTATACTAGCAGCCTCATTTTCATCCCTGTTGGAGGAGTGATCAATGGCCACAGAGGTGGTTGTTGGTCTTGCTTGCGTGACAGGCCTATTTGAGGGGACAAGGGTAGCACAAACCTTGCCAAACTTGGCCTGGATGGTACAAAAGCATAGCTAGCTGTTCAGTTGTTCACATTTATAATTCCCTCTCTTGAGCTACTATACATTACCTGGCAAACAACTGTCATGGAAAACAGGATGGTTTGCAAGAGTCCAAATGCAACATATAGAGGAGTGGTATTGGCATGCGACTCCAGCACCATCAAGTCCTGCAGCATGGAAAGCAACCTTGAATCTCTTTCATCTAGCTCTGCATTGGGCCACAGTGTGTGTATACCCCACAGCCACCATGCACTCGATTATGGCTTCCCATGCCTCCACATTGGGCAATGTACTGCTGGCGATGAGATGTTTTACACTGGTGCTTTCATATATGCATTTGATAAGGCACTTGATTTGCCTTATCTGGCTCCCCTCATGGTTTTGAGTGATCTCGGAACCCCAAAACCACTCAACTCCTAGGCAAAGGACACCACACTCAGATGGTACTCCTTAGCTTCAGGCAAAGGTCACCAAACATATGTAAGTATGTTCATATAACATACATACATTATAGCGCTGCCTCTGGTGAACGTTTGTGAGGTGGTTGGTGGAGAAATGGTAGTTGCTTGTGCTTGAAATATGAGGCAGGTGGTGAAGGCTTGTTCCATATAAGGCTTTTTGTGGGTGCTAGTGAAGATGAAACTGAGACATATGGGTAGTACTGTGTGCATGGTGGCCTCCGTGGTCAGCCATTGGGACGTCATAGTAAATATTCCTTGTAGATGTGGTTATGACGTCTGCAGTGATCAGATGAAGTTCCACTGCTGCCTGAGAGAGGATTTCAAAGTAAGGGACTAATTGTGGTCACAGCGGACAGAGAGTTCAACCAGACAACTAAAGTAGAGAGGAGGTCCGTGTGGGCAACTTCAGCATTCTCCCCAATGTGCAGAGAAAGGATTAGAAATGAAACAGCAAGGCATACTCTGTGTAAATGTAACCTAAGTTTTAACCAAGCACAATATGAGACACAGCACATCCTTACTACTTAAAGGACACATAAGTTAAGATGAGAGCCTTAACCTACAATTTTCATGCTCTATACAACTTGAGTGAATGTGTAAGAGCATTAACTCTCTTTGTAAACTGTAGGATTTTTTATTATGGAATTTCCTGGCTTTTTGAAAAGGATATTTTCACCCACAATTAAAAAGTGCAAGACACCAGACATGTCCCAGTAATCCTACACCATGTACTTGGATAAAGTGTGCATGTTGACAAGAGCAAGGGTGTTCTTTCCCTGCTTTTCAAGATACTGGATGCTACAACTTTGGTATCTACAAGTTCATGAATAGGTCATGAGACATGAACTTTTGATGTCACAACTCTTATGACGTCTGTAAATGTCAGTGTTTTCCAATAGAGACAGGAGGGTAGTTTGGGTAATGGGGGGGGCATGGAGATGCAGTGGGTGCATGAGTTTTGGAATAGGGAGAAGGAGCTGAATCAGGTAGGTGGTTTTCCTGGGAGGTAAAAACCTCCGGGCAGGCAGATGGTGCGGGTGGGAAATTTTTGCTGGTGGAGGGTGGTGGTGAAGGGAGCTCGATTGGGTGGGTTGTTTGGCTGGTGCAGGGGAGAGAAGCAGAGACGTGGGGCAAGCGTGAAGTGCACTCCTGCTCTCATCGTACACCTTTGGCATGAGGACAAGGAGCTAAAATGGTTGTGCAATTTTTTTCCTGGCAGGTGAGTGTGTCCTGTCAGGGAGGTGGGGCAGGTGGGTGAGTTTTGTTGATGGGGGAGAAGGGAACTGGATTGAGTGGGTGGTTAAGCCAACTGGGAGGTGGAGAGTGCGAAGCAGGGAGGTGGGGCAAGCATGCACCCCTGCTCCCATCACGCACCCTTTAAAAAATAAAGCAAAGACACACCGTGACAGTACGATTGAATTTTCTGGAATATTTGCATCAGGGAATCTATTCAGTTCACCTCCTCTGTTCCCAGATTCTACCTCATATGCATTTGGCAGCTTTAGAGCACTGTAGTAACCCAAATCCACTTACTCTCTATCAGCAGGGCCATATGGTTTAAAACAGGGATCTGGGAGCGAGAGAGTGCAGAGGTTTAACTGTTAATTGTGAAGTATAAACATTGCACTTAGTACTTTTAAAGTTATGACGTCTGAAAGTGTCAATGTTAGGCAATGGAGATATGACATGCATGTACGATGCAATGGAGATACGACATGGGTGTGTGATGGATAGTATTGACATTTTCAGGCATCATAAGTTTAAAAAGTACTAACCGGATTTTCAAAAAGTAAACCAAAGGCACACCTCATCAGTATGCTTGAATTTTCTAAAATGTTTACACCTTCTAACAATTAACAGTAAACCCTCTAGCCTCTTCAGATTGAGATGGTTGGAACAAATTAAAAAAAACTAGACATCCAGTAACTTCACCCATACACTCATGAAGGCAGTTTTTAAAAGTCACCTCGTAAGCCTTGGGTTTACCTCAACTAAAGGGTGAATAACCATCACCCTGTACTTCACTTGGAGGGAGCGGCTACATTCATAACATGCTCTAGCTTGGTTTATGACATCCAGAGAGAGTTCCTTGAGTGAATACAGCTTTGTCATCCCTATGAGACTGCTATTCCATGTTTATCTCCTCTCCTAAATGCTGATTTACCATTTATGTATGTATGTTGGGGAGGAGAACAAGGAAAATGCTTTCTACTTCATAGCAAGGTGTTTTATTTAAACACAGATGTTAGTTATTACTTTATTTCTGTTACTCCATTTCATTCTAGTTTTCTGTCCTACGTGGTATAATATTATCTGTTCAACAGTTACAGTTTCTGTCTATGTTGATTTTTTTTGGTTTTGTTTCTGGAAATAGGACAAGTCACAGAACATAGATTCTTAAAGAGCTGCTGCTAGTTAATGATGTGACAATGAAAGCAGGGAACAATTCACAGTGCTTGTTTAAACAGACAAACGTAACATGAGCCATTAATTCAGTCTCAGTTTATTACATCTTATTAATTGCTCTGAGAAAGACGACAAAGGAAAATGTGAGATGAATAATGTACATGTTGTCTGTCTCTTGCAATACAAAGACTCTTTTCATTAAAATTCTCTTTTTACAAACATAGGACATTAAAGGGCTAGTAAACGATTGTATGTACTCTTTTAAAAAGAATCAATACAATAAAGAAAAAACAAAGTCAAACTTCTGTTGACTACATTTAACAAGTGACAGTCTAAATTCTCTCTAGAAGTTCATGCAGTCCCTGTTGTAAGTTTGTCAACCTTGTTTATTTGTAGACGTTGCAATTGGGGCACCATTTGCAGGAGAAGACAGAAGAGGCGAAGTGCTCATTTACAATGGAAACATTAATGGGTTAAATGCTAACCCTTCCCAGATTCTCAATGGACCGTGGGCCTCCCAGTCCATGCCTGCGGGATTTGGCTTTACTCTAAGAGGAGACTCAGACATAGACAAGAATGATTACCCAGGTGAGATTTTTCCATAAGAGAGGGAATTTCATACCTCCAAACCTCTGGAAAATGCATCATGCCTAAACTGTTCCTTTTGGAAGGCAGAGGTCAATATAAAGAATAGACAGTTTTTTGTGTAGTTTCTCCATTGCTTTCCTGAGAATTTAAAGTCAGACAAAACAAATACTCCCTTTCCTGTCAAGAGACAGCATCAGAAACGCAAGAAGGGCTTGAACAGCTACATTAACATAAAACATGTGAAGCTTACAACAAAAGGCTTAACCCCTCCTGCCCCACTAAAAATGTGAATGAATTCCTTTCTGCTTGGTTATAGGGCTGCTTCATCCTGACATTCTTTCTTAATTAAAGACATGCTGTTTTATAGAGGAAGAGGTTGATTGGATTGTGTTGTTAGTTGCATTTGTAAAACTCTACTATGCAAAGAAAATTTCAAGTATGCATTCATTGGTTTCTAATTACGTTGCACTCGCGACACAAAGCAAAGATTCTACTCCTTCAGACACACATTTTACGTAGGATTTTCTATGCAAGTCCTTATTTACACTCCGCTGTAGAGAACTTATTATTGTTTTGATTTTCCTTTCCTTTAACAATTAGTATTTTACTGATCTCCACTGGTATTATCAAGATTGCACCACCATTAGAGCTTGCTTTATCTGTTTTTGAAGTGGAGCTTTTCCAGTTTGAGGCAGCATTCCATCACCATATGTAGCCTAAATGCAAAACATCATTTTAATTCATTTCTATTCACTCTTCATTTCCTCTGGAATTAACAATGCAAACAGTTGCACTGTATCTTTTTGTAAGAATTGCGAAACAACCTCTTAAGATTTGTAACATACGAATGTTCTCTGAGAGTTTTCATTTTGGGACTTTCTAGGATTAGATTTCTTTCCTTAACCTGTCTTATTCTGGTGAGCAAGGTTGGTGGCTCTTTGTGTTATCAACTACATGGCCTTGGGAAAAGTGCAGAGAAGGACAAGAAAGATGATCAAAGGCATGGAATGACTTTGAAACAGTGGGCAGCTCAAGGAATTTGGGCTCTTCAGTTTAGAGAAGAGTTGACTAAAGGGAGCCTCGCTATATCCCTCGCTGTACTTGGAACATCAGGAAATGGCAGTGGCCAGGAGCACTTTTCACCAACTCCATCTAGTGAGCAGGCTGTGGCTTTTTCTTTCTGATTCGGATCTGTCCACTGTCATCCATACTTTTATAGTCTAGAGGCTAGATTATTGCAATGTGCTCTGCTTGAGGCTGCCCTTGATGACTGTTCAGAAGCTGCAGCTGGTACAGAATTGAAGTGGCCCAGCTCCTTTTGAGGGTGGGTTGCTGTGAACACATTACACCTGTGTTTCAAAGTCTGCACTGGCTATCATTGGCTTTTGAGGCATAATTCAAGGTACTGCTTTTGACCCTTAAAGCCTTAAATGGCCTGGGCCCTATGTATTTGAAAGGCCACTGTGCAGGCATGGGCTTACCTGGAATAAGTCCTGGCATAATTAAGGCCCAACAGTCACTCTCACTAGGGAATTAACTCAACAGTCCTTTAATTCTCAACACAGTCTTCACTATACGAAGGGTTACCTTCTGGCCTGGCACATACCTCCCCAGGCCAAAGACCCCTTGTCCAGTCTCCACTGTTCTCTGGGCTGGGCACACTCCCTCTGTAGCCCAGCAGAACCCTCAGCTCAGGCAAACCCTCTGTTCCTGCTTCACTGTCTCTTCTCTCTGCTGCTCTCCAACAGCGCTCCCGCCTCTGTCAGCCCTCTCAGCTGGGCTGACTCTGCCATGCCCTTCACACAGCTGGGCCAATTACCTCAGAGATGCACCATCTCCAAGGGTGAGTGGCCCACAAGAACTCTGGCATGTTACACCACTTCTCTCGCAAGGCTCCATCACGATCCCTGAGGTCGGCCAGGAACATTGGGTGTTTTTACACACACATTTCTCCTAGATGTTTGTTGTTACATCCTGAACTTTGTGTGTCTAAATCACTCATCCAGATCTTAAACATCCAGATCTTTGAACTTCTGCATAGAACTTCTCCCAGAACTTTTGTGTGTAAAAAGTTCTGGTAAACTGCTTTGTTCCAGGCAGCTGTGGTCACTTGGTTTCCATGGCAGCCTGTTACATCTACAGCTGTGGCTACTTTAGGCTACCTCTGGGGTGTGAGTGTATGGATCCAGGAACTGCCTCAGGGCAGTGTGTGCGTGAGAAAAATGAATCCAGACTTTAATTGTGGACTTGTAAACCCAGAAGGTTGAAACATCCCGAACTTTAACATATGTGTACAAATGCCCATTGTCTTGTGGGTATCACCTGCCAATCAGGTTCATATAACAAGGGGGCTCAGAGAGGGAACACCCTGTAAAATTAACTGGCAGCAGGTTTAAACCAAATAAAAGTATTTTTTCATTCAGTATACAATTAACTTGTGGAACTCATTGCAATATGCTTTTGCGAAGACCAAGAACACAACTGGGTTCAAGAAAGGAGTGGATACGTTCTTAGAGGATGAGATCTCTGACTGTGGGAGGCTAGGAGTAACAGGAATGGATAACTCCTTATGAGCTGCTGTGCATTTCTCTGAAGCAACAACTGGAAGTTACTGCTGTACTGCTCTTCACAACCTTGCTCCCCCCACCTCTCTGCACTTATTGCCCTCCATACTCCAGCCCGTGCACTTCGCTCCTCCTATGTCCCATCTCTCACCCTTCCACGCCTTCCCTGCTCCCCTAAGCGCCTTCGTCCCTTCTCACTTGCTGCCCCCCATGCCTGGAACTCCCTCCCTGTCCACATCCGCCTTGCCCCCTCCCTTCATACCTTCAAATCTCTCCTTAAAACTCACCTCTTTCCCTCTGCTCTGTCTGACTCTTTATCCTGCTGAGCCACTATTTCCTATACCTACGATCGGTTTACCCTTATCCTTGCAACATGGACCTGCCTGCTGTCATTCTCATCGTAACCAAGCCAAGTACGTGCACTTGAAACCTCGCATCTTCATGAATGTTAGACCCCTTGTCTCTCCCTCTGTTCCCCTTCCTAAGTCTCTCCCCAGCTCCTGTCTCTCAGATTGTAAGCCCTAGGGGCAGGGACCCTGTCTATTTTATTACTTTGTAAAATGCCAGGTACACTGCTGGCACTATATAAATGTTTGTTAATAATAATAATAATAATAGGATGCTGGGCTGGATGGTCTGGCGATTGGTCTGACCCAGTATGGCACTTCCTGTGTTCTTATGTACTTTATACTGGAGTAAATCCAGAGTAGTTCCTCAGATTTCATTAGAATTACTCTGGATTTACACCATGATAACTGATATTTGAGGATGCAGCAGGACAAGAGAAGAAGCTTGGGAGGAGTCTGACAAAGTGTGCTATTTATTTACCTATTTGTTTATTTTGTAAACAGATGATTAGATCATTTTGGAGTGCAGTACATGGGGAATTGTCTGTCCTTTGAATTGCAATTTATTTAATTTTTAAAAACCCAAGCAATTATGTTTGAAAGATTAAAAAGATACCCATGAATATGTTTAATGGAAAATATTTTGTTGTTGTTTGTTTCTGGGCAAGTGTCCCAGGTTGATTCCTGTCCAGCAGACTTGAAATTGCTAGGCAGTAGTGTTGTATGTCCAGCTTCTTCTTTGAAAAGAATTAACCTCAAGTTTTCAGTTTTGAGGGTGAAGGGTTATCTTTGTGACATATCGGTAAGGCTTTAATCAGCCTTTATGGCTGATTAAAGTGGAGCAAATAATTCATAATAAATAACTTAATTCCACCAGCTTAGACTGTTTTCTTTGTTTTATTTTGCTATTGATAGATCTTGGTTTCTTCAAATTCATTTGTTCAGAATTATTTATATATTAAAACCATTAACAGTTTCTAAGCCGTTTGCTGCATGTCTTCACTTCTCAAACTTTGCTGGTTAGTTTTGATTGCTCAGTTAAGTTACACAGCATTGTACCTCTTCACGTAAGTACCTCCAGCACAAAGGTCTGGCCTAGAGCCCAGTTCCTTTGATTTCAATGGGTTCTGTATGAAGTTGAATCCCAATGAACTCAGTAGGCCTTACACTAGTTCTGCACTGGCTCAGTTCTTTAGTTTTGTGTATTTCTTCCAGCCAAAATCCAGGTACAGAAGACAAGAGGCAAAATGGCTTATATACTCTACCCATCAACCTTCCACTATTATTGGGGTTCAGCTATAATCAACAACACTAAACAAAATAGTAGTGTGACATTAAAAAGAAAGTAAAAGCTCTACTAATTGGGCAAAGAATTTCCCTAAAATTCTATAATCCTGACTAATCTTCCTAAAACATGATTATTTGGCAATTCCATCAGCTAAGGGCATCAGCTTATACAGCAGGAAAAAAATCCTCAAATTTCTTTTTGAGAAGCAGAGATCTTGCAGGCAATAGAATTCACTGATAACAATAGGCTGGTTGCCAACAATATCACAGCACTTGAGTCGAATGAGGATTTTATGACGACGGCAATTCAAGATGATAAAAAAAGAAAAGCTGCCTTTGATTTCATGAGAACTGTTGTGTGCATCAGAGCAAATAAAACAATTGGAGCCAAACTGAAGTGCTTATACCATTTTTCATTCACCATTTTAAGAGTAATTTACATTTCATTAGCAGTCCTTGCCCTAAAAGGATCCTACGGTGCTTCTAAACGTTACACACACAACTTCATTTAAAGGCAGCCTCTTTTACTACAACGCGCAGTAGGTAAAATACTCCAGAAGGTTTAGGAACTGGCAAAGCTTAGATATCACGTTTTCCTTCTGCGTATCTTGATTTGTAGGGATGTGGTGGGACAACTGAATCTTTAGTTGGCACGCACCCGGGGACCTCCCAAGCCAATGCCCCAGTTCTGCCCATTTGTTCACAACTCCATATGGAGTTGAGAATCTCGATTCGATCAGAATCTCGTCACTGATTTGAATTTGAATAGTTCGGATTGCAACCGAGGTGTGTTCTTAATTTGTGGCTAATAGCCACCAAAGGTCAGGATGGCCTATCGCACTGCTACATGCATTTTAGTAGGGTACTATTTCTGAACAAACTCAAGCAGAAGAGTAGTATCAATGAACATTTAGTGTGTTGCTTGGTATCAAACTGATATGATGAGACTTTGGTCTTCGGCTAATCTTCATGGGGTTGTACCTTGCACCGGGCTCAAACTTCATGCCTAGCTAAGCATGACTTTGTGAGGCTGATGGCTTTCACTGCCATGGCTTTACTTATTTCCATAGCATAGATGAAAGCTCAGTCAACCCTGGCTCTCCCATTTGCCTCCACTCCAGTGTCGATCTTTGATTGGAACCACCTCAGAGTAGGGACTTGTCTATAATCACTGCCAGACAGATGCAGGGACTGTATAGTTATCATCATCATCATCGCTGGTACCCCAGCCATGCCATGTTTTTCACCACCCACCCCTCTGCACACATCCTTATAGGCCTTGCCCACAGGTTTAGAAAGGGAGGCAGGTGGCAGTGCCAGCTTGATTTAATATGCATTTGCAGGCTCTTACAGTAGCTGAGTGCCTTCAGCACTACACATGGAAAGGATTTACTGACAATTTCTCAATGGCCATTTCTTCTCTTCATAACCTCTCATTGACATCAGTATGCATTACTCCTATGTGTGGCGCAAAGAGGGCACTCCCTCTTTGCAGGAGAAGTGTATGTATGGATTGCAGTCTTGGAATCTGCAATCAAAATAAAAGCACTGTGGGTTTTTTTACATTTATTTCCTATTAATGATTCATAGACAATTGTTTTCCTAAACCAGGGCTTTAGCAACTTGATTTGACTTTTTAAAACAAATCCTTAGTAAATGAAAATGGTATAGTCTTATATTCCATCTTGCAAATGTTTTTCCTCAGGCTTCATTTGGAAGAGATTCAGACAGTTAGCTAAGATTGCTCTTTTTTTTTTTTTTTGCCATAGAAATTCCAAATGCCTTGTCAAACATTTTATTTTTTAGCTAGCAACCTTTGTATCAGTGACATTTTCAATGTAGCAGTAAAAAAGTAATGAATAAAAACAGCTTCTGTCTATTTTTAGAATAAGAAAGTTGCACTTGAGATAATTTGGACAGCTTGCACATTTTTTCAAATAAATAATGTATGGCTTTTCTTCTGAAGAACACACAATAATCTTATAAAACTCTGCTCATAAATGACTCTGACACTGTAAGTTTAAAACTGTCACTTAGCTAATGAAGGGCTCATTAATGTCCCAGGGAAACTTGTCATTGACTACAGTGGGAGCTGGATGAAGCGCGAGCTGACTATTAAGCAGTGTGGAAACGTAGCAGTAAAGTAGGCTGATTCCAGTCACAGTTGAGTTGATGATGATCCCTATTTTTGTTTAAATTTACAGCTACTCATATTTGTCTTTATTATCCATATTTTATCTTTTGCATGTCACTCAACTCAAAATGCGTCTTAAGGTTTGTTTAATCTTCTACTTCTTTCTACTTTTGCTCTGATGTATTCTTTGAGGTAGTGATCTTGGGATATTTTCTTGAAGCAAGAACTGCGGGAACCTCTTGTGGTTCTCCAGTTCAGACCTTATCAGGACAATGCAGAGCCCGACTCTCCCTCCACCCACCCCCACATGAAATCTTTTGTGGTCCTATTGCATGGCAAACCTCTTTTCTATGGGTTTACCCTTCAGTTGCACAAGAGCTGTCTTTGGGAAGGCCATGTTAATCCAGATCACCACTCTGTCCTCAGGCCTGCTCCACAGGAATGAAGTGTAAAGTCAAAGAAATTGAATCAAAAGGTGTCTATCCAAAGGGGTTTCCTCTATTTGTCCATAGTTAGTGGTACAGATAAGTAAGCACCACCAAAAGCTTTGGTAGTTAGAGGGGAAAAAAACACGTTTCCTTGCAGAACAAACTGGAAAGATAAAGGACACAGAACAGACATCCTTTTGAGTTTGTCTGGCTATAGAGGTCATTAAAGAGCAGATATGCTATCCTGGCATTTGTGAAAGGGTCTATAACAATATGAAATGTATGAGTCAGCAGCTACTGTGTCATGTCACGGATATTGAATCTAACTCTAAATGTTCTGGAGTTTAGGGAATACTTGATCCTTGGTTGTGCTTTGTTTTTATTCAGATTTAATTGTGGGTGCATTTGGAGCTGGAAGAATAGTTGTGTACAGGTACGTGACAAATTTCGTGGGACAAACTGTTTTTTTTATTTCTGCTGTAGATAAGTGATAGATTACAGTAGGTTCTTAGTAGCAAATGCTACAGTTAACATAGAGTTGAAAACAGACGTGACAGTAGCACACATTGGCCTGCTTTGGCTCAGGACTCGCCTGCACATCTGTTCTGTCTCTGCCAGATGTGAGCCCGCATCTGCCCTGGGACAAGTTGCTGGCTGCTATGGGTTGCATCCTCCAGAAGCTTCCAGAGATGCATCCTGGACCAAAGCCTGCTCTCCTGGGCCAATCCAGACTAACGGAGGTTCGCATGTCTGGTAGGCTTTCCCAGCTCTGCTGCAAGGCAGGGTCAGTGGATAGGGCCTCTATGATCGCCCTGATTACAGAGCCTAGAGGAGCGCATTCAACCCGGCCCCATCAGCTGTTCAGTGGGGCTGGGTGAACACGCTCCTCCAGCGCCCCACCCCGATCAGCTGTTTGGTGTGTGGAGCCAGCCACCAAACAACTGTTGGGGGGGGTGTGTCTCAGGAGCACCCCCACCCTCCACCAGCTGTTTGGCGGCAGCTCTTCCCAGGGTCCAGTTCTGCACTGCATTGGCCTGGGAGTCTTGTTCAATGTGGACAATTCCTTGGGCTGTTAGGGCACGGAGGGACGTGTGACGGCAACCCCCATGCCAAAGTTAAGGGTTGGGGGGGCTGCTTGTGTGAACAGCTCGCCCTGTGAACCCGAAGAGTGGCAGCTGCAGTGGTTTGCCCTACAGCAGGCCGGGGAGCTGAAACTTTGAGGAGAAGAATAACTCAAGATCTCTGGTCTGGTCAAGAGACGGCATGTTGTACTGTCTCAGTAGCAGCCCAGGAGGGAACGAATGGTGCCTCGGAGTCTTCCAGCTCCAGGGAGCGAGTAATCTGCCCTGAAGCTATGCTCCCACTTTGTGTAGACTCTCTAGTATCCCCCACCAGTTCAGCTGCAATGGTACCTTGTAGTAAAACTTTTACACTTTCTTATTCCCTTGCATCACTCTTGCAAGCTGGGCCATAATTTGACCCTTAATTGATTTTTATCCCAAACATATAAATTAATATCCTGTAAAACATTTTTAAAATCACATACTGGAGCATGCCATTGAAAAAGAATGAAAACAAAGGAAGCTCTAAAGAGCGTGGAATTATGGGTTTATCTAACTGATCACCAGTTGCTACTTAGAGATGCACTGTGTGTATTTCTCATCAGTGCATCCATGTTGACTTTCAGCTGCTTTTTCTATTAAAATCACTCCTGGGTCCCAAGCCTGTTGGCTCAAGATCTGACAGCTAGTTTGTATCATAGGGCTGGTGTAAGATGTTTGCTAAGAACTCCCCGGGGCAGCCAAATCACACCCCTTTTAGAGAACCTTAAGCACAAATGCAAAAGATGGTAAAACTGAATCTGAAGAAGACTTTTTCTTTTTAAGAGGATGACCGAATCCTGAGAGACTATAAAGTAACCCAACCTGGGAGCATTAAACAGCTGCAGAGCACTTGGTATATGCTTGTGGGCTGGAGTGTTTATGTCTGACCTTCATACTAGATACCTCTGTCTGAAAGCATCAAACAGTACATGAAAGATACTGCTTTAGTGATTTAATGTGGAAGCGTCTGACTTTTGAAGAGTATTGTCAAAGTGGCCAAGTACCTGAAATAGAGGCAGATTTTCTAGTAGTAAGGAAATTCTTGTTTCTTCAGGAAAGTTAATAAAACAAAATATAAATAGAACCTGCCCACTTGAGTGACTGTAGTTTCAGCTACATTCAGGGAGTTCTGTCAATGAAAGATCGTGTTCTTGTTTCAGCTATTTCCTTGTAACTTATTCCTGCTATGTGCATTCAACTTTTTCTCCATTGCTTGCAGAGCAAGGCCTGTTGTGACAGTAGATGCCCAGCTCTTGCTGTTCCCAATGATCGTAAATCCAGAAAACAAAACCTGTCTGCTTCCTGGTCTCAGAATATTAGTGGCTTGGTAAGTTGGTGATAAAATGGAAAATGTTCAAATCTTTCTTTTCGAACTCCAAATTTCTTCCTACCTACCATTCCTTGGAGATTTCTCTTTGCAGCATAAACATTCGAACTGTAGTTAACAAAGTATTTAATCCTAAGAGTGCCTTCATCTGAACAAAATAAGATCATAGAAACTAGGTGGACAAGAATTTATTAAAAAACCAAGTCTCCCCGCCCCCATTGGATACGAAACAATATCACTGTGTGGGTGTCTCGGGTATTAAGCTTATACGATATCTTAGTGCTCTTGTGACAAAAGCATGTGCTGCCAGATTGGCTCATTCCCTCTGAGGAAAAAGAGTATTCACCTTCTGGGAGGCAGGACAGAATGCTTTGTTTAGTGGTCTTACTACACCTTTTGACTCTGGGCAAGAGAGTTATAGGGGGCATCACATCCAGCTTACTGTTACAAGATGAAATCTTGCTGCAATATTGAGTCTTTGAGGATAGTGTTGTGTAGTAAATGGAGGAAAAGAAAGGAAACCTCTCAGAATAGGCTCATTATCAAAATAATCACAGTCAAGGTGAATTTCCCCTTCTTTGGTCACATTTATGTATAAGCACATTAAAGAAACATGGCACACATCAAGTAATAGAAATTTTTTATATGTTTTAAATTTAATTTATGGTTGCTTAAGAGGATTCCCTTGTATTAACTGGTGTTTCTTTAGGGTCCTATGAGCTAGTCTAGGCAATGGGGAAAATGTACTCCTACCATGGAGAGAGGAAACACCAGCTGAGAGGTCAAATTCCTCTTGCAGTGCAATATTTGGAAGAGAGAAAATGCAATATTTGGATAAACTTTACCGGTCTTTATAGAAATCTGAAAGTTGTTCTGGTTCATACATATAAGTGTTTTACATGTTCTCTGAGTGGCTTAACAGAAGGATAATAACATTTATATCTATTATTTTATAAAATACACTTCCCTGAAGATTTTGTTCTTATAAAAATTTAATTCAGTCTCCCAAAATGATTGAAGAGCAGCTGTTGATTTTCCATGCTGTAATTTTCTCTGTAGCTGATATAACCTTGTATTGTACATATGCAAACTATTATTAGAGAAACTCCAACAGGCAAATAATTCCTTAGTCCCATGAGATGGATTTCTGTATCTCTTAGCCAGCTGTTCAACTTGTGCAAAATGCCTGCTGATTGACATTTCAAAATAGGAGGAATGAAAGGAAACCATCTCACCAGAAAAGTTTCAGGAAGTCTAAAAAGATTTGAATTACTATACACTATCCCGTACTAGGAAAATATTGTTTTAGCCATATGGGAAACTTTTATTAAAATGTATAGTTCCTCTTTTATATGCTATGCAAAATTAGAAAGCATATATGTATATATATAAACATTCACAACAAACCCCCTTCAAAGTTTGTCTGTTTCTGAATTTGCAAACTGTTCAAAAATTTAAAAGATTTTCTGAAAAATTGAAAGTATTCAGCAAATGCCTTCTGGGGGATTTTTTTTTTTACTACTTGGATGTTTGTGAGAAGTCATTGTGCCCATTTCACCCATAGGAACCAATAGCAAAAGGGGAACCAGGAGTTATAGCAGGGTGGGGGTGGGGGGTAGGGTAGACCACTCCCCCCCCCCCAACCTTAGGTGGTATGACCCATGTTGAGCCTACCCCCAAACCCCCATTTATTTGGTACTTGGATGTTTGTAAAAAGTTATTCTCTTCATAAATTCACACTATGCAAAGATTGTTGGGATAGGAAGCTGAAAAGCATATGGTCTAATAAGCACAGGACTAAGGACACCCAATTTTAAAAACATCTGTAGTATTATAGAATTGTAAGGTTGGAAGGGACCTCAGGGGCCATCTGGTCCAACACCCTGCTCCAAACAGGATACCCTCAGTTACAGCATCACAAATAGATGTTTGTCCAGCCGAGGTTTCATCCAAGGAGAAAAATTCCACAACCTCCCTGAGCAACATACGGCATTCCCCAATTGTTCTTACATTTAGGAAGTTTTCCCTAATATCTAAGAAAATAACTTTATTATAAATATACTATAGATTCTGGAGTATATATATTTTCTGTTACTCAGGTAGAGAAGCCTGTAGAGTAGCAGGCAAGGAGTTAACTGTGATTAGAACAGGGTATCGGTCAAATCTAAATTACATTTCTACTATGCTATTTATTTACTCACTCCCCACATATCCATTTGTATTGAATGAATTACCAATGACGACAAATGATAAGCAGCAGCATTAGAATCTTAACAAAAATCTTTTCCGTTTATTGCATTGATACTTCTACAGCAAATGTTTGTGTGTGTTGGTGATTTGTTGACACACAAAATCTTTCCCTTAGGCTAGCTAATGCCTACTCATTAATTGGATCACAAGTTCAAACTAAAGCACATCTTAAACAATTAATATTTACTGGTATCATTGAAACAATCAGTGGTCCAAAAAGACATACAAGTTGTCATGTACACGTTAGATACAGAGACTCTGGAACTGAGCGAAGGTTTGTGTGCTTGGTGCATACATGCCTGTGATGCACATGGTGCACACCGAGTGTGCAATGCACCTCTGGTGTGCACACTGCGCACGCAGCAAGCACATAGGCATGGACTTTGGATTGGGCCCTCTGTCTACAACCAATCTGAGGCAGAATACATAGGGGGGATTATTGGAGAAATGCAGTTGCTCACAACATAGCTCACTCTCTCTCTCACCTATGGTAACGTTGGTTTATGTAGGCATTAAGAAAGACTAGAATGTTTTGCATCATGCCAGCGAGTATAGATTCTTTTTGGTCCAGCTCTTCAATTGTCTCAATCTTTTGCGGTAAAATATTTTCCCTTGTATAATCCTCACTTTGTAGCTATAACTAAGGGGTGCTGTAGTGAAGACAAATCCCAGTGTTATTAACTTATTACCTAATCCTAGCCAGCAAGATACAGTTGTTAGCACAGACAAAGGAATAGGATATTGGCTCATAGAACAGTGATGCCTTTTCCCCTTTGTTCCTTATCAGCTGCAGCTCTCTTTCATTAATTGTTCAAAATTGCCCTGTTAATTACCATGCAAACTGGCACTTACAAATAAGGTTGAAAATTCAACCAAATCCGTTTTCCCACAGAACTCATAAATTAGCCATCAAGGTCTTGGCAGCTTTTCAAACTCCTGTCCCACCGAGCTGATATGATTCTTTCACAGCTTCTTAAAATCTAACATTCATTAATGTTAGCTTTCCCCTTTTCATGTGAATAGGACTCCTATTTTTAAATAGGTCAGAAGTGGGCAAACTGTGGCTCTGTCTAGCGCCATATGCAGCTCTTTGACCCCATTGTGGTAAATGGATGCGACTCTTGGGATTAGGAAACTTCGCCCACCCCTGAAATAAGCCTTCAAAACTCTGCTTGGTTTCCTTCAAGCATGACACTTTTAAAATTATTATTATTATTATTATTATTAGCATTTATATAGCGCCAGCGATGTACCTGGCGCTTACAAAGAATAAGATAGACATGGACCCCTGCTCGAGAGCTTACAATCTAAGGACAGGGGGAGGGAAGACAGGGAAAGGTAAACCAGAGGGAAAGACAAGGGATGTGACATTCACGAGGATGCGAGAACTCAGGTACACGTTCTTAACTTGGTTACAGTAAATTGCAGTTAACAAGTGGGGGATAATCCTGGGTGGGGATACTTGCAGGAGCGGAGCGGTGGGGTTTTGAGGAGGGGTTTTGAGGAGGGACTTGAAGGGTGGGGCAAGGTGGGCAGGGAGGGAGTTCCAGGCATGCGGGGCAGCAAGGGAGAAGGGACGAATGCGGTTGGGGGAGCAGGGGAGGCGTGGGAGGGTGAGGGAGGGGATGGAGGAGGAGCAGAGTGCTTGAGGGAGATCAGGGCAGAGAGGTAGGGGGGAGCGAGGTTGTGAAGGACTTTGTAGGTGAAGACGAGCTTGTGCAGAATACGCTCAGGAAGAGGGAGCTAGTGGGGAGAGGAGAGGCTGCACGTGGTCAAAGGGACGGGCAAGGTGGATGATCCTGGCAGCAGAATTTTGAACAGAGATAAGGGAAGAAAGATGGGAGCAGGGAAGGCCAGCGAGGAGGAGGTTACAATAGTTGAGGCGTGAGATGACTAGGGCATGGATGAGAGTTTTGGCAGAGGAGATAGACAGAAAAGGGCGGATCTTAGCAATGTTGTGGAGGGAGAAGCAGCAGGATTTGGCCACGGAGTCAATGTAGGGTTTGAAGGTAAGATGCGAGTCAAAGATGAAGCCCAAGCTGCGAGCTTGCCTAGAAATTGTGTGTAGATAGAGAAGAGGAGTGGGCCATGGACGAAGCCTTGGGGAATCCCGACCGTAAGGGGTAGGGAGGGGGAGGAGTTAGGAAGAGATACATTGAAGAAGCTGTCAGAAAGGTAGGAGGAGAACCAGTCAAGGACAGAGTCCCAGAATCCAAGGGAGTGGAGCGATTCAAGCACAAGTGAGTGGTCAACAGTGTCAAAGACAGCAGAGAGATCAAGGAGGACAAGAATAGAGTAAAGGTGGTTGGATTTAGCTATAAGAAGATCGTTGGTGATCTTTGCCAGAGCGGTTTCAGTGGAGTGAAGGGGGCGGAAGCCATACTGGAGTGGGTCAAGGGAGGAGTTGACGGAGAGGAGGTCAAGGCAACGGGAGTAGACAACCCGTTCAAGGAGCTTGGAAGCAACAGTGGCATGTTTAAAGGCAGAGGGGATGGAGCCAGTAGGGAGGGAGAGGTTGATGATGTGCAGGAGGGGAGGGGTGACGGTGGAGGCAATGGGGGTCAGGAGGCGAGAAGGAATGGGGTCCAGAGGGCAAGTGGAGGGGTTGGAGGAGGAGAGCAGGGAGGAGATTTCCTCAAGGGAGGTGGGAGGGAAGGAGGACAGGAGAGAGGTGGGGAGAGGGGGGAGTAGCAGGGGGAGAGGACTTGGAAGCGCTATCCAGGCGGAACTTGTCAGTCAGTCAGTTAGAAGTGAAAAAGAGAGCAAGATCCTGAGCGGAGAGAGAAGAGGGAGGAGGAGGACAATCTTATGTCCATTCCCTATAACCCTTCCAAATATTTCCACACTGAATATTTCTACTGCCACAAATATGACCATTTATGACTTCTCAGATGTCACTGTGTCACAGCATGGCATTAGCAAGGACAATATTTGACCCCCTTGTTTGTAAAGTACAGAGCACTTAGTTATTTGAACTGCAGGAATACATCTGCTAGCTGTTAACATCACAAGGCTTTATGCTGTACCATTTTGATTTCATCCTCAAGTTAACAATTGATATATCTACATACTACCCAATTCTCGTATCATTTACATAAGATAAAAATATCACTTTTGTTTGCCAGTGTTGCAAGAGATTAGCTTTGTCAAACCCTATAGGCTTAAATCTGGGTTGACTACTGGGTCCCTGAGCAGAAACCTGGACCACATTGCCACCATTGTGGAAAATGCAGAAGTACAGCTGAAGTCTATAATGCAGCTGACCGCTCCACCTAGGAAGTCCCTAATTGGCCTAAGAGACTTCTGCTTCCTGCAAACACCTTGTCTGAGCAATGAGATGTAGACTGACCTGTCACTGCCACCAGAAACGCGTGTTCTCCTCTCCTGTGCCCTACTTTGCCTTGCCTGATCCTGTCTACTGAGTCCTGCCAGGTTATTTGGCCTCTTGCTTCCTAGTTCCTGTCTTCGGCCTCCTTGCTTGCACCTTACTTGCTAACCCTACTCTGGGCTGTTTTTCCTGGCTCACCTACACATCCACTACCCATGCTTCCCTGCTTGACCCTTGGCTCTGACAACCTCTCTAAGCTTTTGGGCTTATGACCCCACCCACCCATGACTACTTGCCTGTTTCTCCCTGATCTGGTAACTATGAATGTGAATGGTGCCCTAGGCCCAGACCTGCCATTGGACCTCTCTTTACAGAGAGGAACTTACAAGTTTTCATGCTTTTCATTTTTACTGTAAATTACTCACATTAAACTTTTCTTGGAATCTGTATTACCAGACTTTCCTAGGCAATAGAGACAGAGTAGTAAAGTGATATCTTTTATTGGACCAACTCCAGTTGGTGGAGGTATGCAATATTTCAGACCTCACAGGGTCCTTCGGCAGGCAAGTCTGGGGTTACAAAATGAAGAAGCAAAGCAAAGCAGAAGTATATAGAGTGGTGGGGGATGTGTCCGTTGTACTCAGACGGAGGGGAGGGTAAGGGGAGAATGATAGTAACTATTGATAGTAAATAACTTAGTTAACCTGTAACTGTAGACAGAAGATCATGGACAAGAGCACAGATTCTACTGTTGACTTTCACTTCAGTTCACACGAAGTGACCACTCCATTTCTGATCTCTCTGTCCTGGTTTTAAAAGGAAACATATGCAACACTTTTAAAAGGCAAACTTGGGAACAAAAATCCATAACTCTACTAGATACTAAAAAGAATGGACTAAATTTGGATATAGGCTTCCTATCCCTGTCTACAGTTACAGAAACTTGTTACAGGGCATGAAATTTCAGATCAAACTCCAGGAGCCAATAAATAAATAAAATCAGTCACCAGACTTTATCTGATTTTTAAACTGTTCTTGCCCCACTACACCTCTGAACTAGTTGTCAGCCCTGCTTGTTCACGCCCTGCTTGTTATTTACTTCCTTGTATTCCCCCTTTTGAATTGCTACCTTCCACCCCTCACCCAAGAACTATACATTCTATTTTGGTCATAGGTTTTTCTGCCATTTGGTAATTTGTAAATCCTATCACTGTCTACAGTTACAGCTAACTAAGCTTTTTTTACTGTCAATAACTACTACTATGTTGTATTTCTCCTTTTCCTTTGCATTCCCCTCCCTATCTTGGTCTCTCCTCTCCCTCCCCTCCCTCTAAGAACAGTGGATACCTGCCCTTTATCACACCTCACCCTTTATACCTCCCCTCTCCTCCTTCAGACGTTACAGTAATTTGTAAATCCTATCGCTGTCTGCAGTTACCGGTAACTTTTAGTTATTTACTATCAGTAGCTCCTACTTTGTTGTTTTTCCCCTTTTGTGTTGCAACCCCCTCTCTACCTCATTCTCCCCTCCCTTTGAGTTCAGCAGACACATCCCCCACCACTCTAATACATTTGCTGTGCTTTGTTTCTTCATTTGTAACCCCAGACTTGCCTGCTGAAGGACCCTGTGAGGTCCAAAAGCTTGTATACCTCCACCAACTGTAAGTGGGTCCAATAAGAGATATCACTTCTTTTTCTCTATTGCCTATATTTGGGAGCATGGCAAATGCTATTTTCTCTATGCAGACTTCCCTAGCCACAGAAGTATTGTTTACACAGCTTGAGATGCTGCCCATTTTATAATGCCACTTTCCCTTAGAATCACAGCTATGCCTCTTTCTCTTTATCATCCCACAGATAAGTGAGGAGTGTGTTCAAGACCCCAATTTCATTGGGACTAGGGAAATGCAGTCAATATACCAACCATCACTGTGTAGCCACCAGTACAGCTGGTTAAGGTTCTTTTTACCTAAAATGACTTTTAGAATAATATAAAAATGTCCTGGAAAAAATATTCACATAATTCATTTTTTTCTGGTTTTTAACAGAGAAATTTAAAAAAAAGGGTGTGGGAAAGGGAGAAATTGGATGAATCCAACTGTCAGCAAAGTAATATTGGGGTGGGTGGGTAGGATATTTTTTACCCTCCTTTTTGTGTGTGGTTTTTAATCTTTATTGTTTTGTTTTTATTGATTGTGAGCTGCCCCGAGTTCCCTGTGGCATGAGGGGTGGGGTAGTAAGACTTCTAAAAATAAAATAAATAAATGTTGCCCTTATTATTGGGCCTGTGGAAGCAGAGTGGATATGTACATTAAGTCAGAGTTCTTCAAGGCTTCTGCCTTATTTGTAGATCTGTTCTTAGCATGGGTTTTGGAGACTCCAAACTCTGCCTGCTCCACAATCTTGCTAGTCCTGTTTTCCAGAGAGTTAGGTACGGTGAACATGTACAACTGCAGTAGCTCCAGACTTTAAACCTTGTTCTCCATGGGAGGGGAGACTTGACTTTTCTATATAATGGCTCAATAACTTCCCTCAGTCACATGAAGTTCCTGAGAATCTTATTTGTGTGCTGAATTTCTGATCTCTGCCCAAGCTATGATATTAAAATACATCTGCCCAGTGCATTAACTATTATAATTCTGAACAATTCAAAGAGCATTACATTTGTTTCAAATGATAAACACTGCAATCTGTTTTTAAAGGCATTCAGAAATCCCACTCTGAGAACAGGCAGCTAAATCTTGTTATAGCCATGGGTTGCTAGGTAGAATGGACAGGCCTAGAACATAAATTTGTTAACTGTCCCCAATATAGAACAATACATTATTACACTCCCCCTGGAGCAACTCTTTACTTGGGGAAGTAACCTCCCTACAACTCTGGAAAGGAATACACAGTGAGAGGGCAAGACCCAGTAGAAAAAATACTAGTATACAAGTATTGCTATGCCACCTGATCCATTGGGAGGCCTTGCGTACTCCTTGCTGCCTCCTATCCAGGGAGAGGATGCATCCGTGTCTCCTTTTATGCTGGTATCTGCATGAAGGTAGTCAAATTTGGAGGTGTAAGCTAGTCCCATATACCTCCTTATTCTCCTGCATGACTGAGCTGACTGGGCCACAGTGAGTCCTACAATGATTGCTGATAAAGTTAAATCGCTAAACTCTGCGTATCCATCCCACAAAGTATACATTCTCCACCTACTGTCTCGCATACCCTAACCCACAGATTAAGAAATGTTCAATTATTCATCTCTTGGGTAATTGTAAAGGAAGTGGAAATGAGCCTGAATTTGTGATTTCTCAGAGGACCTGGTATAAACCCACATAATAGCCTTTGGAATCTATGGTAAGGTCTTGTTTAATGGTATGTGGCAAATTGTTTGCCCTGAAGGAAGATGTTGAATAAGGTCACACAAGATATATGAATCCCAGATGTGGCACATTTTCATTATACTTGTCAGAGGAAACTGATACACATTTCTAATAAGATTAGAGGTTATTTTAGAGGTGATGTTACTGGTTTTGTATTGACTGAGTGTGTTAGTACATACTGTAACATTAGTGTAGGTTTGAGAGGCAGTATTTTAAGAACGTTTGGGTATTACCCAAGAAGCTAAAATATGAATATGCAAATTGCTGACTCCTCTTTAGCTGAGAGATTTCTTCGAATTACTAATTATTTTTGAGGATTAAGCTTTAGTATGCAATTCCAAAACCCTTGTTCACATGGGCCATTCTGTTGCTGCCTCAGCGATCACTGATGTAAGTGAAGGATTACCAGCTTGAACCTGCAGCATACAGTATCAAATATTAGAAAGCAGCAGCAGCATGTCATGAATGATGGATTTCCTGGACCATCATTTAGCAGGAAATTATGCATTTCTAATAAGATAAACATTGTTATAATATTTTTAACAGTCCATCTGTGGTTATTTGTGAAAGCTTTTGTGTGTTGTTCCATTAAAAATTTATATTACTTTTATCCTGTATAATAAAACATTTCTTTGTAAAATAAAGCTTTTCCCCAGCCATTAGTAAGGTATACAGTTCCCTCTTTTACAGCCAGGCAGAAGAATTATATCATACTTCAAATTTGCTAGAATAAAATGCTGTCAGACTATAATTGTGGAAGGTCTCATCTATAAGTTATTCTTGGTAGGTGTCTGTGGTGACACGAACAAGAAAAATATATAAATATTATAAAATATTTGACTTAATTGAAGGTGCCTATGCAATGAAATCTGGGTAAAGTATTTGTATCTTTAGTGACATGGATACTGAAAGGTCGTATGATTAAAAAAAACCAAGATGATTATTAAGATACAGCAGTAAATGCATATGTAATAAATGTGAATACAAAGATTTATCTGTCCTTTCATTTTAGGCTTTGGCCTGAGAGGCAACTCCAGCAAATTGAGAAAATTCCAGGCCAATCTTGTATTTGTGCACCAAAGGTCTTCTCTTTCAGTGTAATTCTCCAACTATTGTGTGCTGACCTGAATCCCACCCAAAGTAGGTGGTGGATTGCACTGTCCAAGTGTTCAGGTGAAAACCTTCCTCTAGCAGAGTCAAGAGTAAAAGCTCTGTCAACAG
The DNA here is from genome assembly GCA_003113815.1 of Sphenodon punctatus. Classification (NCBI taxonomy): domain Eukaryota; kingdom Metazoa; phylum Chordata; class Lepidosauria; order Sphenodontia; family Sphenodontidae; genus Sphenodon; species Sphenodon punctatus. The sequence continues at coordinate 490,585 of QEPC01008893.1, read as the reverse complement.
CGGAGCCACAGTTTCACCCACTGAAAGTTTGGATTTGGCCCTGGTCCTTTGTAAATGGACAGATTTTACATAGGAAGCAGTGTATCATCGTCATGTATTCTTAGTAATCAGATATTTAAAATGGGGGTAAAACTCCAGTATAGGGAACTAAAAATGATTGCATTTATGTTGTACAATATGAATCTTTTCAAGTAGACTGCTGGAAGTTGGTCAGAGCGGAGAGCACTCTGACCACTTTTTCAGAAAGAGAAAAAGAAAAGAGAATATAGAATTAATGGCAACACTGTCCCTTTTAATTATTGACTTACTTTCTTTATGTTGCTTTTTATAGTTTTACTGTAAGAGTTTGTGCATCTTTTGAAGGTCAAAGTATTTCAGATAAAATAGGTAAGATGTTTTTTCTTTTTTTATGTATTTATTTAGCAGTTTCTGGATTTAATTGGAATTTTTAGGCTCTGTTCAAGGTTCAGGCCCATTGAGTTCTGAAAATGTATACATACAAAAATAGAATTTGTAATCTTGAAAATATCAAGCTATTTTTAAACTGAGTAAGATTTATCTGAATTTCAAAATAAAAGCAAAGTGTCAAATTTTAAAAAGTTTACTTATAAGAAAAATAAACCTAGAGAAAAAAAATTTAAAATAAAATTGAAGCTTATAAAATTAACTTAAATTTTGAATATTCTGTAGTTCAAATCAATTTCTACTTCATGTTGAAATGTAGGCATCGAGGATTTTACGGAGAAGAAGCTTTTATCAGTATGATTGGATGCATTATGATTTTGTTCACCTAACTTCTTTCCAAGTAAAATGTTTATTTACTTTTTTAGCACTGAAAGCTGAATTGCAGTTAGATTCACTGAAACAGAAAGGTGCTGTTAAAAGGACCCTCTTCTTTGATTACCATCTGTCACAGCATGTCTTCCCCATCACAATGAAGAGGCAGAACCAGCTCAGTTGCCAGGACTTCGTTGTTTATCTCAGAGTAAGTTGTTTTAAAAATGATCTTTGCTGTCATTTCAGAATGTAGCTATTGTGGTAACACTAAATAATCTGAAAGCAATAATGATGGAAAACAGTATTTTTCTCACCTCCAGAAAGTTCACAGCAGTTGACGATGAAACTACTGTAACGTATTTATACATACCCATTTTTATAATGCACCTGTGAATGAGAAGCACTACATAAGTACAGGGTAATGATGGTAATGGTGACCCTCATCTCCTTTGCTTAGTTAATGGGGCTGGATTTTTACATAGCTTAAGCAGTGTCCGTTTTATCTAATTCTTCCTTGAGACAAGGAAGAGCTGTTAGGCAGGTGAGAGATGCATCTTTAATTTTTTTATGCAGATCCCTTACAAGAACCACATCTCTTTTGAAGCTCCATTTTATCTTTGTTCAAAATAGCTGCTTAGTTTGGCTGTCTGATCTAGTAAATCTGACCTTTGGTTTCTCTACTTCTTGAAGGCCTATATGGGCCAGATTATTCTCCAGTGTCCAAGTGTTGGGCTCTGTGAAGACAAAGTTCTGAAAGAGGAGAAGGGTATTGCTTGATAGGGATGGGCATTTCGGATTTGGATTAGTCCGTAACAACCTATAATGGGTCGTTAAGGATTAATCCAAAGCAGTCCATAACAGGGATCTGCCATTTGCAGATCTCCTGTTACAGATCCATGTTTCTGCCCACCCTCATCCCCTGGGGCCCTGAAGTGGTACTTACTAGTCTCGGAGGACTTGACTGAAACTCTGCCGGCCTGCTGCTGCTGTGGGAGGCCTCCCGGCAGGCTCCCTCACCATGGCACACCGCCAGGCTCCCTGCTCCAGAGCCCGCATGTGAAAAATGGCGCTGGGGCCATTTTCCGCATGCACAAAAAAGCCATTGACCGTAACTAAATTGGCAGCGATATCATTTTGACTGCCGCCATTTTGGTTAAGGGTGATGGCCATTTTGCACATGCACACTCTGGAGCAGGGAGCTCAGCAGCGCACTGTGGTGAGGGAGCCTGCAGCAGCAGCAAGCCAAGAGGGCTTCAATCAAGCCCTCCAAGCCTGGTAAGTACCATTTCAGGGTCCCTGGGGGTAGAGGAGGTTGGATCGACTGCCCTAGGAGGGACTACAGATGGGGGTATGGATTGGTTTCCCATTGACTTCAATGGGATCCGATTCTGTAATTAATCTGCAAATTACAGATCTGAATTCATAATTTAACCCAAAGCCCATCCCTATTGCTTGACCATTTGTGGTTGGAACCATTTCAATGCAGTGTTTGGATATCCACTGTTAAGCCATCCTGGTGAGGTAGGGATTGGATAGATGTGGGCAGTATATAAAGGGAGTGTATAGGTAATCAAAATGGTGGAGTTTTTCCAAGGCTAATTTGCATGAATCCCTGGTTAAGGAACGAATCAACACTATTGCCTCCACAGATCTACATGTGCCCTCCCTCCAATCCTGCCAGGCAGTCAAGAACTGATTGAGTTGGTTCTTCATATCTCTCTTTAGACACGGCCTCATTCTAGGCTACTGAGTTCTGAGTCTGCACAGCTAGGCAAGCTACTTCCAGAGTGTGGATCTGTGGAGGCAATGTGTTCTGGGAGCTACCATTAGAGGTGAGTTAACTTGCTTTCCTAGCAAGCCCATGTATGTCAAACACTGTTCAATGGTGTAATTGCTTTGTTCTTCTAATGCACCTGAATGTACAGACGTTAGAAACTCGTAGATATTTTGTAGTGTGTTTATTTTTAATTATGTGTTTTCCTCCCCCAGGATGAAACAGAATATCGAGATAAATTATCTCCAATCAGTGTCAGTCTGAATTACAGCCTGGATGAATCCGAGTTTGCTGATAGCTTAGCTGTGAAGCCAATACTGAATTATTACCAGGAAAACACAGTTAGGAAGCAGGTATGGACCATTTGTGCAGTATGTTCTATATACAAACACGTGAGCATTCTAGTATACTGTGCAGATTTTATGCCTTCCTTGGTTTAATAATGTTGCAGTTTTCTGATGGTATTGCCATTACTACTCTGTGATGTATAACTATGTATTTTCTTATTGGCCTTCAGCCACAAATAAATAAATTATAAATTATAAATAAATTATAGTATACTGTCTGTGGCATCTTTTCTAAAACAGTGAACCTTTTCACACAGACACTCTTAACACTGATAAAATGAGTGTTACATTTTATTATACATGTTGCAGGGCTGCAGGTGTGTTCTATGGGTGCCTTGCAACATGTATAATAAAGTGTAACACCCATCAGCATTAGTGTCTGTGTGAAAAGGGCCAGTGTTTCCACAGTTTATACAACAAGGGTTCAATTAGTTCAAAATGTGAGTTTAATGGAAACAGAATCACAATGAAATGTTTAAAGCACTTCCAGAGCTGCATTTTTAAAACGTTCTGATTTCATTGTAATTACTTACTATAGTAGCATATATGGTATATTATTGTGGACGGTGACTCTCACATGAAAGTATTCTTTAAAGAATTGATCTTACATGCCACTTCATATATCTATTCATTGAGGTAACTCACATGCTTAAGGATTTGCAGGATTGGGTTCTTATTTGGGTTATTTCCGGAGGTTTTTTTAGATACGTGACTGACATGGAAAGCTCTAACACCAATTATGTATGTTTTGAACAATACAGGCTTACATTTTTGTGAATTGTGGGGAAGACAACTTGTGCATTCCTGACTTGAAACTTTCCGTCATCCCGTAAGTTTAAACAGATAAACTTGTATGTTACGCCTAACAGAATTTATTAAAATTGATTCTAGATTTCTAGATTTTTGTCTGTGCTTCCAGTTCTCCTAGGGGGATAGGGACAGAAAAATACCATATATGGATATTTCTGTCTATAAATCTGATTGTAGTCGACCACGATAGGGAAACATGACCGAACGGTCCAAGTTCTACCACTGAATATCAAGAGTCAATTAGTTGCTGTTGAAAATGCCAGTTCATTTTGTTTGGTTTTATGGTGCACTTTTTCTGTGCTTGTGACAATATGGTTCTCATTAACTCATAATATAATAAAGTCAATAAGAATCCATGGATAAAAATCTGTAGAACCTTGCAGAGGGGCTGTAGAGGAAAAAGAATATTATGGGCCAAAACCATTAGGGAATTACAGTCACTGGTTGTTTTAGACGGATGGGGGCCTGCCAGATCCTGGAGCTGCTCCAGGGGCTCACCCTCGCAGCTACCAGTTACCAGCTCTGCCTGGTCTGCATCAGATGGATTGGTGGTGTCCCCGGTCTGTGGTCTGCCTGCGCAGCCCCCCCCCCCCAAAATGCATCATAGAGTTGTGGATGCTTACCTGATGCTCTAAGGCTGGCACCTGCAACTCCATGGTTCTGAATGGACGGACACGCATGGGTCGCCCCAACAGTTGGGCAACAGCACCACATTCAGCCATTGCCTCGGGTTTGACTGGCCCACTCTGCACGGCGTGCTCCTGGATCTTCCAGAGCACCAATGGGGCTGGTCAAGAGCAGTCGCGGCTTGCTCCGGGTTGAACATCTGACAGGCGCCCTTTAGACAGACTGGTAAGCCCGGGGGTGACGGGAGCACCCCCAGAGCTGCCATCTGTTTGTTTACACCCATTGTGGCTCTATCAAGAAACTGGAGAGAAGTGTGAGAAGCAAAGGTCAGTAGGAAGGTAGAAGCTTGCTGCTCATTCCTCCATGTTGGCCACACTCCCCCTTGGATGCTGTTTTTTTTAGACTAGAAGCTTATGAGCGCATGCCAGCCTAGTAGTCTGTTTAAAGATAAGCAAAGCACTCTGCTTTTAAAATTCATTATAAAATGTATGTTATTTTTACAGAGACCGAGATCAGATAATAATTTGAGAAGAAAACTGTGTCATGCTTCTAATAAATCCCAGAAATGATGGTGAAGGAGCCTATGAAGCCGAACTCCACATCAAGATACCACCAGAAGCAGATTACACTGGTGTTGAGCGCAACAACAAGGTAATAACATCTAGGTATTTGAGAGAATCAAGCTTAAGGGATTTCAGGAAATTTAAGGTATGTACAGTATATTCCAGCTGCAGTGAGATAGAAGAATGACTTTAATCAGAGTTCAGAGTGTTACAAAATGTGAAAAATCAGAGTACCAATTGGGTACTTTGTTTTAACATGTACATAAACCTAGAGACATGAAACTAGGATACATCAAATATTATTAGAAAATCATTTAATGAAGAACTTAAGATTTAAATTGTGCTGAACTTACCTTGTTCATTTTAAAAGGTTTGGGTTATTTTAAAAAAAAATTTTTTTATAACAGTAGAGTTGGCATTTGATCCTCTAAATAAACAGACACTTCATGTGTTCACTACTTAGCAGTACAAATGTGTCACTTCAAGCTAATATTATCAGAGCCTAGCCTGGTCTGGTTCAGGGGGTACCAGAATCAAGCACTGAGTCCCCAGGGGCTGAATGGAGAAGTCTGAAATCCAGAGGATTGGGGAGCTAAAACTCAGGAAAGGTGGGAATGCAGGCGATCTAGGAGGAGCTCGCCCACTGACTGGTATCAACTTGTGTTGTGGAGACTTTCTGTTTCCTGCAGGTGTCTTTTATGGACCAGGGCAGCCAATGGGGAGACAGTTAGGGCTCAGCCAATCAGGGAAGTGGAGCAGTATCGGACTCTACTTCTAGGTTGGGTTTGCCCCCTTCCCCCGCAGACCATCTCGCTGGGCTGGGACAGTAAAGGCCTTTGGGTCAGGACTCCCCGGGCCCCTGGATCTGTCCCCCCCCCCCCCCC
>QEPC01008893.1:441941-484098 GCA_003113815.1 Sphenodon punctatus | reverse complement strand
GGGGGGGGGGGGGGGGAGGGGATGGTGTAGTCATTTTTTAGGGCGTGTTGGGCTGTTCGGAGGTATTCGGTGCAATCCATATTGGGTATTGAGGGTCTCCATCTGGTGCTGGATTTGGCAGGGGACAGTTTGGGAGTGCTTCTTATATACTGTGCGCCTACCTGTACAGCAGCCTCCTTGCATGTGTAGTACAATTGGTGTTGACGGTGGTATTGCAGTCCCCGAAGACAATAGTCTTGGGGGACTTCAATATTCATGCTGACGCTGGTCTTGGAGGTGCAGAGCTCGAGTTCATGGCTGCAATGGCAACCATGGGCCTGTCCTAGATGGTTAGTGGCCCGATGCACTGGGGGGGGGGACTTATCTTAGACCGTATGTTTTGCACCAGCCTTGAGACGGGGGGTCCGTTGGTATGGGAGATATCAGCTATGCCCTTGTTGTGGACAGATCATTACCTCCTGAAGGCCTCTCTCCTGATGCATGTCTGCCCCCGGAGGGGCATGGAACCAATTTGGATGGTTCGCCCCCGGAGGTTGATGAAACCGGAACGGTTCCAGATTGCTCTGGAGGAGTTTCCCTCTGACCTTGATGACCATCTCCTCGATGACCTTGTTGTGTTATGGAACAGCTTGCTGACTGAGGCCATTGATCAGATGGCTCCTAGGTGTCTGCTGCCCAGGCGACAGCTCCTCAGACCACCTTGGTTTTCTGAGGAGCTGCAGTTGCTGAAGTGGGAGGGGCAGCAAGTGGAGTGACGGTGGCATCGGTCTCATGCTGAAACCGACAGATTGCGTCATAGAGCCAGTTTATGAGCCTATGCCGTGGCTACGCGGGCAGCAAAAAAGGAGTTTTTTGCTGTGCTCATAGCGTCTGCAAAATCCCATCCAGCGAGCTTTTCCAGGTGGTGTGGGAGTTGGTCAGTCCAGCCTCCCTCCACCCTGGAATGGAGTCATCTGTTGCATGCTGTGACATGTTTGTGGATTATTTTGTGGATAGAATTGCTCGTATTCACCACGATTTCAACGCCGCACTTATTAGATTAGGGGAACCGGAGGTTATGGAAGCTCCGCCTTGTCCAGTTTTATGGGATCACTGTCAGTTGGTGACACTGTCACGGGTTGGGGGTTCAACACCCCCCACTTTACCGGGTTTGAGTGACTCAGTTTCCCTTGCGCACAGTCCTCTTGAATCAGTTTCTCTCTCTGGCTAATTCAAGTCTGCCACGAAACTTCTTGTCACCCAAGCGCCCGATCCTTCCCGTTTACAGACTCTTTACTCTCTGGGTTCGCAAGAGCTTGAGGGCTCTTGTAGCTCACTTGTGTTCCAATATTAGACTCTAGACCACTTCTTCATAAAGTATGAAGTATATTTATTGTTTACATAAACACAAGATAGTTGATACAGAGTGGTAATAGAAATAAAAGGTAAACATAACGCATTCCTAACTTATACTGTTTTGTGTTCCTAAGTTATTCATCTTACCCTAGAACAAGTCCATAAGTTCTGGTTTTCTCAGCCATAAGGAACTGGCTGGGCTCTGGCTTCTTAGAGCGAAGCTGTGTCTCATTTCATCTTCCCCCAGCCTGCAGTGATCAGCTGGCTCTTTCGTATGTAGATGTGCAAGATGGGTCTTGCAGGAAATCTCCAAGCAGTCTCATCCTCCCTCTGGGATCTCTGTCCTTTTATCGTATTTGTCTCTCTTTGTCTGGGTTTTCCCGCCTCTAGGGAATGTGTCCCAGAGCATGTAGGCAACATGGAAGTTCATTAACATTTCCATAGGATGTCTAGCACCCCAGCTTTCAATCCACGTTCGATTATCTCTTGTAGTTTCTACAGACTTGTGACGTGTGAGAGGGTCAACCTGAGCTGTAATTTGAGTTCTACTGTTCTCAGAGTTGGCATTACAACATGTGGAACTTGTAACATTGCATACTGTACATTTACAGTAACATTGCATCCATGTGAAACCCTTGGTACCACATATTTACCAAACATGTAGTCCCGTGTTACACGTATGTGACCCCCTGTTTCCCCGTGACAGACACCATTAGAGCCACCTCTTGTATATTAGATCCTTGCCCGTCCTGGCTAGTCCTGCCGGGAGACAGTGGAGTCTTTGTTGGCTGGGGTGGTCATTGCCTCCCTTTGGGAGGGCAGAGTGCCGAGCTGTCTCAAGGAGGCGGTGGTTTGGCCTCTGCTCAACAAACCATTGCTTGATGTTGACTCCCATGCCAACTATCAGCCTGTATCTAACCTTTCCTTTTTAGGGAAGGTTATTGAACGAGTAGTGGCTCGGCAGCTCCGGGGACATCTTGATTGTATCAGTTTTCTTGATCCCTCTCAATCGGGATTTTGGCTGGGGTATGGCACCAAGACTGCACTTGTGGCTTTGGTGGCTTATCTATGTTGCAAGTGGGAACAGGGTCGTTCGACCGTGTTGATTCTATTATTTCTGTCGGCTGCATTTGATATCGTTGATCATGAGATGTTGGTGACGCGCCTGCAGGATTGTGCAGGGGTGCGTGGGACTGTTCTTGAATGGTTCTGCTCATTCCTGACTGGAAGAACTCAGCGAGTGATGCTCGGGGAGTATTTTTCATCATACTGAGACCTCTTGTGTGGCGTCCCACAGGGTTCTGTTCTGTCCCCTCTCCTGTTCAACGTGTACATGCAGCTGCTTGGCAACGTGATCAGGGGGCTTGGCGTGCGGTGTCATCAATATGTTGATGACACCCAGCTTTACCTCTCTTTTTCCACAGATCCAGACCCGGCAGTCTCGGTGCTTATTCGGTGTCTGTCAGCAGTGGGGGACTGGATGAGGGCTAACCGACTGAGGCTGAATCCTGACAAGACGGAGGTGGTGATAGTGGGTAAGACGATGGAGATGGTGGCTCCCATTATTGATGGGGTCTACCCTCCATTAGTCTCCCAGGTATGAAGTCCGGGGGTGCTCCTTGACTCGCAGCTCCGCCTTGGATGTCCAGCTGGAGGCTGTGGCAAGGAGTGCCTTTCGCCAATTATACCTAGTGCGGCGGCTTCAGCCATATGTCTCAGACTCTGACCTGGCCACTGTCATTCATGCTTTCATCACCTCCAGATTGGACTATTGTAACGCGCTCTACGTGGGACTACCCATGGAAGCTTGGAAACTGCAGCTGGTGCAGAATGCGGCAGCCCATCTTCTGGTGGGTTTGGGCCGCCGCGAGCATATTACACCGGTGCTCCGCTTTCTGCACTGGCTGCCAATAGTTTTCCGGGCCCGATTCAAGGTGTTGGTCTTGGCCTATAAAGTCCTAAACGGCCTAGGCCCTACCTGTCTGCGGGACTGCCTCATCCCTCAGGTTCTAGATTGGCCCCTGCAGTCATCTGGGGATGCCCTGCTTGAGGTCCCCAAGCGTTTCGGGGGGAGGGTGTTCTTGGTGGCCACACCCCAGTTGTGGAACTCCCTTCCGACAGATGGCCCCGGACCGCCCCTCCTTTCGAAGAAGCTGTTCGACCTGGCTGTTCCACCAGACATTTGATGGGGAGTGGGTTAGGGTGGGGGGATACTTTTTATCCTCCTTTTACATGTTGTAATTTATCTTATTGTTGTTTGATTTTATGGATTGCTGTGGCAGGAGGGGCGGGGTAGTAAGATTTTAAAATAAATAAATAAGTACACAGAGGCAGGTCTGATGGCTGAATGGCCAAAGAGCCTGCCTTGGGCTCTGGGTTCAAGCCCAGCTCCTATCCGAGTCTGACAGATACAACATGAATTCTATTTTTTTGTTTTATTTCTTTGATGGTTCAGAACATAACACATAAAAAGGGCCCAAGGAGAAGCCAAGTTAATTTCCTTTTTAAAAGCAATTGTTTTCAATTGTGTTGACAGCAATCAGCTTTGTATTTTTTATTCCTCCCTCATTCTACTTTACTATTGTCATGAAAGTTGTGGTAAGATAACTCCAGTTAAGAGGACTCCCAGTAAAGGAAGTGAAGATTTGATTAAAGTTTATATTTTTGGAAATTAAACAGAGCCTCACCCCAAAGATGCCCTTAAAAGAAAAATTAAATTTTCCTGGTCACCTGCTACTAAGTGTATTTCCTCTCATTATATAGTGGCTATCTTGAATGTTGTAGAATCTGATATCCAACTTTATTATATCTGAGGGTGTTTTTAGACAAGCACTTCCCCACCCAATACCCCACATTGCATCACCCACTCATCATGCAGGTTCCAGGGCCACGTGGGTGCCTTGTTCAGCCGTGAGTGATACGTGAGGAGCACTTGTCTAAAAACACTGAGTTTTTGTTAGCGTGTTACTCTATAGACACCATAGACCGATCTTTGTGACTTGGGAAGAAAATTGATCCCATTGAAGTTAACCAGTTTTCTCATTTACTTCAGTAGGCGTTGGAAAAATCCCTGGTAACAGGAGAGACTTTTGATATAGTTCTAATGAGATTGCCTTATTTTCCCCTCACAATTACCCTCCCATGCTCTCTGAATCAGACTGAACAGCCTTTCCTTCAAATCCTCTAAAACCACTCCTTGTTCAACTGGAGGAATTGCTATCTGTGTCCTTTTTAAAAATAGCAGAACACTGGCCTACTGTGTTCACAATTCATATGCAGTATTATATGTGAAAAAATGTGGCAAATTTACTTTCTGTATGCATTTCCTTATAGCACTGAAAGAAAACCGATTATTTTTTATTAATTTTCAAACTGTAAAAATATGCATGCTATTAAAGGAGCTCCTGTCCTAGTCTAATTAAAACCTTAACAGAACTCCAAATGTCTGCAGCAGAGCAAACGATATCATACCATTTATTCATGCTATTAAAAATGTGTTCGTATTTAGTAAGAAATGGGCTGTTCTGTGTTTTCAGCCACTTTTCAATGTCTCCATATGATCAGCAGCTGTTTCAGTACTTACAATAAAGAATACAATCCGTTATTAAAAGAACAAATTGAAATGGAAAAGTGAATTTTTCAATATATATTTTGTAAATCTCTAACTTTCATTTACACTCTTTCCAGTGGCGGCCCTAGACTGAGGGCGCCCGGGGCAGTGCCCTGCCCCCGCTCTCCCCCGTCCCCGGTGCCATTGACAGTAACGCTCACTAGCGCTACTGTCAGTGGCACCGGGGACGGGGGAGAGCAGGGGCAGGGCACAGCGCTCTAACTGAGCGCTCTCTGCCTCTGTGTCTCTGCCGGCAGCGCAGCCTGAAATTGACATGGGAGCACCGCGCTGATCTGACCCACCCTATTCTGCAGTCTCGCACATCCTCCCCCTCTTCCATCCCAGGCCCCCAGCCTGGGGCGACACTGGGGAAGGGGGGGGGGGTGAGCGGCGGGGGGACTCAGGGAGCAGAGGCTGGGGGCCTGGAATGGAAGGGTGGGAGAATGTGCGAGACTGGGGAATTATTATTATTATTATTATTATTATTATTATTAACAAACTTTTATATAGCGCCAGCAGTGTACCTGGCACTTTACAAAGTAATTAAATAGACACGATCACTACCTCTAGGGCTTACAATCTGAGAGACAGGAGCTGGGGGAGAGACATAGGAAGGGGAACAGAGGGAGAGACAAGGGGTCTAACATTTATAAAGATGCGAGGTCTCAAGTTGGGGGGAGGGTGGGTGCACACCCCCATCCCCCAGTCTCGCACACCCTCCCCCCCCCCTTCCATCCCAGGCCCCCAGCCTGGGGAGATGAGACACTGGGGAAGGGGGGGGTGAGTAAAAATGGGGGGCGGGGGACTCGCGGAGCAGAGACTGGGGGCCTGGGGTGCTTTACAAGGATTGGTCCCTGTGTTTTGGGTTTATAAATTATTTATTTTAAGCTTGATGTGCATGTAGACTGTTTTCTTCCATCCGATGTTAACCCTGGGAACTCCTTGCTGCTGGGTTATGCCATGCCACTGGCCTACCGTCCCCCTGGCTTCGCCCCTGACTCTTTCCTCTGTAATTTTTATTGTATTCAACTGGTTATGACATTTTTTAATTAAAAAAAACCACACACCCTTAAAAGACAGCTGTGATATAGCCATTTAATTTTTTAAAAAATTAATTTTTTAAATTAGTGTCCTGCTGACACTAATGCCTATTGACGGCACTAAACAGTCAGATGGTTGTGCACTCAGTCTCTTGTGTGTCTCCTATTTGGGATCAACATGGCACCTATACTCTCGAATACTGTTGTAGTTATTCTCATCATCATCATTTATTTATATAGTGCCAGAAATGTACAATCGTTAATTACAGACAAGTCTCTCCCAAAGCAGCATTGCAGACTAGGAAAGACAAGGGAGAGGGGAGTAAAGGAGAATTGTCAGAGAGAAAGTCAGTGATGCAAGACTGGATGGAGGGGGAGAGTGTAGAAGAGGAGAGAGACAAATGAGTGCCATCAGTATAGTACTCTAGTATGGGAAACTCAATGAGTTTGCCCAGAGATAGCATTTAAAGAGAGAAGAGGGCCAAGGATGAAGCCTTGCAGAATTCCAGCTGGAGGGTACTGACACGTTTTGAATGTTTTCTAATATCTAAAAGACTGTCATAAAAAAAGATGGAAAACATTGTTCTCCTTTGCCCCTGAAGACAGGACAAGAAGCAAATTACAGGAAGGTAGACTTAGGTTAAACATTCACTTCCTGACAGTTAGAACTGCTGGATTTGTGAGTCTCCCTGCTTTCCTTCCTTTTGCTTCTTTTAATTTTCCTCTTCTGTAATTTACCATTTCTGAAGAGTGATCTCTGAATTTAATAAAAGTACTAACAATGTTAATTTCAAACTTTGTGTCTCCTCTCACTATGGCCCTTTTTACATGGTGCCATAGGTGGGGGGCGGAATGGGTGTTTAGCCATGGTGGTTGGAGGTGTGTGTGTCTCCTTTACATGGACACACACCCACCTCCACCCATAGAGCCTCCTGTTTTCTGGAGGGCTCCGTGGGTAGAGCTGGGTATGCGATGGGTGGAGGTGGGATTTGCACGAGCAGACACCCACCCACCCCCGCTGGCTATATACACGGACGTCCCACCCCCCGCCCCGCACACCCACCCGCCGAGTACAGTGTGTGTGTCCATGTTAAAATGGCCTATGTTGCTCTGTGCTCCCTGCCTATGCTGTAGGACAGAGTGTTTGTGGTGGTATGAAAGTGCTGCACCGTCAGCCATCTAGAATCTATCAGTGAAACCCCAGATCTTGCACAAATCAGTCAGATTTCATGGCAGAAACCATCTATTGGCATCCGATCTGTTTGGGAGATGCAGGGGGAAGAAGAAGGGGAAAGGGGGCTGGGATATCGTGAACCTGTGCATAGAGTGGCCTTTTTGTAACAATTTAAAACAATATAATTATCATAATTAAACATTTCCATAACACACAGGGCTAAATTTTCAAAGAAGGAAAACGGAGATTTCTGTGCATTGACAATACAGAAGAAAATATTTCCATTATCTATACTATTTTCTGTTCTTGATTCCAACCTCTACAAATCTTTGAAAAGCAAAATTAAAAAAAAATTAGCCTGATAGTTTACCACCACTGGAAAAAATATCTCAACTGAAAAGATCAATGTAAATAATAGCTACCATGCTCCCTTTCCACCAAGCGTTACCTCTGCTCCCCAAAAGACCAGAACTATGGATTATGCAGTCAAGCTACAGTGACTCATACAAAATCAAGGGAAAGGGGCCTATCTTTCATTTGTGTATAGTTGACGCTAATAACCATTAAAATCTCATGTTAATTAATCAGAAACAAAGCTCAGAATCATCTGATACTGCACCCCGAGATGAAGACAAAATAGTTTAGATGATATCTTTCCTTGGGTCAACTTCTATTGGTGAAGATATAACAGCATTTGGGCCACACGGAGCCATTCCTCAGGCATGTAACAAGCTAGGGCGGAAGGGCCTGAGGGAGGACCCTGCGTGATCCAAAAACTTGTGAACTGTCACCAACAGAAACTGGTCCAGTAAAAGATATCCTCTGAATGACTTTGTCTCCATCTATTACTTTTGGATGGAACTATTTGGAACCAAAATGGCAATTCCTCACTGAATCCTGATAGATCCTTAGTGAGGGTAAATGTCTCCATGCGCCACATATTTTCCTTCCTTTATTTCCCATTTCTCCCCTACCACAGGGATGAGGGGACACAGGCTCTTATGACCTAAGAACTCCTCAGTCTTCACACAACAGCTATCCTGGGGTCATACAGAGAGACAGCTGCTATTTCCAATACCAGTATGGAGGTGTACAGGCCTCTTGGCTGAAAGGTTGTGGGGAGGGAGACTGGCAGGCCAGACGTTCTCCCTGATTGTTTTTCACCTATGGCACCTATTTCCTTTTGGGCTGCAAGAGCCCAAAGTGGTTAACTTTTTAGGCATCTTGCAAAACTCATGTTTGTTATCCTTTCTAAAAAGGGATCTAGACAACGATCAGTAGCATCATTGTCAACTTTGAGAGAGAGTTTCACAGTTGCTTTAGGGTCATTATCACTGTGTCCCTTAATGAAAGATGAGTCTCGACTAGCAAAGGTCTCAATAACTCCACACTTTTGCCTTCGTTAGTCAGGAAGGGTATTGACTGAAATGTGGTCCAGATTTCCCCCGGCTCGTTTTTATATAAGGTATCTGACCTGTCACATTAATCTGTGTTAGTCTAAACTAGTTAATTCACTACGAAATGAAACCGAACTAGGTGGGATTCACAGCAGTAATTCCAGACGCATCCTGATTTTAGAAGCTTCTTTCCTTAATATTAGGGGTGGGTCTCACTCAGGACAAATTATCGATTTTGGTTTCTTTTGGTTTCGGGTCCCCTGTGTCTTGGTTCTCAATCGGTATCGGATTTATCGGTGTTGGTTCTTTTTCCCATTGAAGTTGATGGGAAATTTTCCCATTGACTTCAGTGGGAAAGAGAACCATCCTCCGGCTCCAAGACACAGGGGAGCCGAAAGAGAGAAAAAACCCGGGCATCCCCCCCTCCCCACTCCTGACCTCAGAGGGTGGGGTGGGGATCCATTACCCCTAACATTCCCACCTGTCGGGGCCTGACTTTACCCCACATCCACCTCCCGGAGCCCCTGTAAAGTTACTTACTGTTGCTGGTTCCAGTGCCAGCTCCGCTACCGGCGGCCGGGCTAGCTCTGCTGCCAGGCCACTGGCCCTTCTCCGCTGTGGGGCAGCAGAGAAGGCCTGACCGCCTGGCAGTGGAGCCAGCTCCTGCAGTGGCAGAGGAGGTCTGGCCACTGACAGTGGAGCCAGCTTCTCTGCTGGGCAGCGGAGCCTTCTCTTCTTTCTTCTAATCTTCTCTTCCTCTTCTCTTCTAGGTCACTGGTCCAGAGCTCAGAGAAATGCTGCTGTATCAGCAGCGCGCATGTGCAAAATGGCCACCAAGGCCATTCTGCGCATGTGCATCCCTAATTCAAAATGGCGCTGGCAGCATCGGTGCCATTCGAAGAGGGCATTCATTTTGTGCATGCGTCGATACAACAGCGTTTCTCAGAGCTCCAGACCGGCAACGGTAAGTAACTTTACAGGGGTCCCATGGGGTGGAGGTGGGGTAAAGCGAGGCCCGGGTGGGTGGGTGTTAAGGGTAATTGATCCCCACCCTCCGAGGCCAGGAGTGGGTTGTGGGTTGGTGGAGGTTTCCCCCCAGCTCTTCCCATTGAAGTCAATGGGAGGGTTTTCCATTTAAATTAATGGGAAGATCTGATCCAATAATTGGGATCCAAGAGGGCCCAATTATCTGATCTCTTGGTTTTAACCGAAAGTGGCCATTATCGGTCACCTTCGGTTAAAACCAAAACAGAGAGTCCCATCCCTACTTATTATCATACATGAGTTTTTCTCGCATTAAAGATGCCAAAGTTGAAAGGCAGAAAAGAGCGAGGTTTGGTTTTTCGTGTGTTTTAATACATGTTGCTTAACCTCCATCATCTTGCAACTCCCTGTTCCTTCTTCTGTACAAGGTACTTTGTATACAGATATTGTAACTACAGACAGGAGGTGGAGACCTGAGATGCTGGGGAGAAAAAATTGACAAGACTACTCCTACACTTGCCTCCTTATTATAAAAAGATGAGCATATTCTTAAAACTTATTCTCAGGCTGGTTTTACACGAGCCTGAAGCTGTCTCATTTCTTGCAGTTTTCAGAGTCTACAAGAAAAGAGACTAGCACAAGGGAGTTTAGACTAGAGCTGAACTGAATAGTGCTTCTGGGTACTTGGGGTGAATTTCAAAGTTCCGGGCTGGGTACCCAGCAGCACTTCGGCGTTGCCAGTGAAGCTTCGGGGCTTCACCAGCGAAGTGCCAGCCATTGGAAATCCCCCAAAACTTTGGGAACTTCAGAACAGCAGAACTTCGGAAATTCTGAAATCTTCGGCACCAAGTTGGCACGTCAGCACATTTTGCCGTGTGCAGCAGCTGCAGCCTTCATTGCCTAGCCAATCAGGATGTGCAGAATGTGCACACCACATCTACCACTCCATCCTCTTAATTCCCCAATCAATCAGTGTGCACAACAACACATGCAGCCCAGACATATAGTTAAGATAGCATATAGTTATAGTTTAGGGATATAAAGTATAATATCATTGTATATAGTTATAGGAGTAGGGTATTATATAGTTAGGGTTTAGCTAGTAGGCAGTATGTCAGAGGAGCAGGCCAGGGCAGTGGAGGAGTCTTCTGACTCTGAGGTAGAGGTCCAGGTGGTGGAGGCAGGGCCTGGACCTGTCAGACCCTGGCGGCAGCGCCAACAGGCACGGAGGTCTGCAGTATGGAACCACTTCTCCCAGCCCCAGGGAATGGCACACACTGCTTCTAACAGCAAGGTGTGGTGTGGGAGGCAGAGCAGCACCTCTGCCCTCCTCAGCCACCTTTTCAGGGCCTATGAGAGAGTGCTGGAAAGGGTGAGAGCATAGGCAGGTGGTAGGCAGCAGGGCCACGAGGGGGGCAAGCTGCGTCGGACAGGAGGAGGAGCTCATCCTCCTCAGCAGCAGAGGCGAAGGAGGCCATCCCTGTGCAGGCTGAGGAAAAGTTGCTCCTGCCTCCAGAACTGCATGGCCTGACGTGTGCCATCGAGTCTGGGTGTGCAGCTCTGGACCAACTGTCCCAGGTACGTGACTCCTTAGCGGAGCAGCATCGTGACCTCGGACGTTGTAGGGTGGAGAATGCAGCCTACTCTGCCTACATGAGGCAGACACAGCAGGCCACCGTTGTGTTCTGCTGGACCCTAATGGAGCATGCAGTGGGGTGGGGTAGCCCGGTGGCTGGATGCTGCTCGGTCTGCTGGCATGCTGGTGCCCCCATAGGCAGACCTCCCACCACTACCAGTACTGTCACCCAGGAGTCTACCCTGTCTTAGGGAACTAAGGGACAACTGCCCCAGCCCCTGCTGAGGACACTGGTGAGGGGTCTTCTGCTGCCCCTGCTGTGGTGGATGTCAGTGCCTCCTCTCCTTCCTCTACCAATTCATCTGAGACTGGCAGCCAGACGAATTGATGAATGCATAGACGATGAGGGTTCCTTCTTGCGCTTCCTCCTCTGACTTTGGGTTAGGTTAGGTAGGTAGTTCTCAGTATTACTTTAGTTAAGGTAGCAGTAGTTAGGTAGACTTAGATAGGTAGTTAGGTAGTTGTAGCTTAGGTGTTTGTTATAGTTAGGCAGAATAATTTAAAACAACAACAACAAAAAAACAACCCTCCCCTCATGGACTGGTACCTTGTTGTGGTTGTGGGAGCTTATTCCCTCTTCCCTGTACAGTCTCCAAAAACTCTTCATAGCATCATCATTAACAGAGGGAAACCAAAGCCAGTCCCAACTGGGTAACCCCTGTCTCCCACCCACCCAGCCCACTTTTAAAATAAATCATTATATTGCCAACCAAGCAGTGCGCACAAAACCAGACATTTGCTTAAGATGACAAACATTCACAACCCCCTGGGGGGAGGGGGCAACCTCTGACTCCTCATGATGCTGCTGTCTGACTGCGAAGCTGAGCAAAACAAGCAGCCCAGCTAGCGAGCGATGGCCTGGCAGCACCCAATTATTTAAACAAAACAAAACAAAAAAAACCTATCATGCTGCCTGGAGGCAGCAGAGAGACCCTTGGTAAAGAAAAGACAAGTTGCAGAAGCAACACAGAGGGCAATGCAGATTCCCCCCCCACCCCCTTTCCGGAGCACCCTCTTAACGTGGAGGATTGGATGGTGTGGCACTGAGAGACCAAGGATAGGAGCCAGGCAGAGAGAGCCTGGTTCATCACGGTGGTTCATCACGGTGCTGCTGTCTGATTGCCAAGCCAACCAAGCATCACTAGCCAGCAAGCTATGTGCCCCCTGGAACAGGATTTCTTTTAATTATTATTTTTTAAAAGCATGACATGTGATGCAAACCGCCCATGCTCCCAGCATCTGGAGCCAGCCAGAAAGACCATCAACAACACAGAGTGCAATGCAGATCCTTCCCACCAAAAGCCAGCCAGCCCAGCAGACAGCACATTTTTTCACCTTCACCATCCTCACCCCACCCACCCTGGGCACCCTCTTAACATGGACGATTGGACAGTGTGGTACTTAGAGACCAGGTATAGGAGCCAAGCAGAGAGCCAAGGCAACCAAGCAGCAGCAGCCAGCAAGCAATGTGCCCCTCGAACAGAGTTATTTTTTTATTTTTTTAAAACATGGCATGCACAACTCCCATGCCCCAGCATTGGCCCTATGCACAGGCAGGCCAGGCCAAACTATGCCATGCTATGCCAGGAGCACCACCCCCCAGCTCAGCCGATTACTCACAGTTGTGTAGCAGCACATGGCCAAATTCACCAGAGAATGGGAAATGGGTGTGTCTGTGGGTGCACATGTTTTTGTTTTTGGCACTTCTCTTTCTATTGGCTGCAGCTTATACCAATCAAAACTAGCCATCTGTCTTGGCCAGCCAATCGATTAAAAAAATCTGCCTTAACCCAGATTAAACTGTCCCCTTCCATCCTCCCCTCCTACCAAATATGGCACTGTTTCAGAAGCTTCTTAGAGCTTCTCCAGCCGGGCCCAGGTGTACAGGCACTTCCGAAGTTTCTGAAGGGTTCCAAAGTTTTCCGAGGAACGGCTGCGCTACTTGGAACTTTGGAAACCACTGTTTCAGGGTCAAAGACCCCAAACTTCAGCAATTTCTGAAGATTTCATTTCAGCACTAGTTTAGACGCTCCCTCGCTGCTACCAGAAGTCAGACGGCCGCCATTTGAAACAGCGACCATCAGCAAACTAGCACTCCTTGGAGATGCTGCCTTGTAAAAGCCACATAATTGAGGACTCCTGGATTAATTGTCCTGAAAACTGTTGAGTTCAGAGTTGGTCAGATTGTGAAACAATGGCTGATGCTGGTTCTCTACTGTAAAAATGAAATAAGTGCCACATTTCCCCCTGTTGTGACAGTCTGTAAACTAGGGATAGAGGAGGAGGGGGAGGCCCAGGGGTGGTAAAATGTCATCGGCAGGGAGTTTTTCACAGGAGGGAGCAGTGAGAAAATGGTATCCAGAGTGACAAAGTGTGAGAGGAAACACTAGGATAGACATGGATTAGACGAACAGGAATCATATGTTTGTTTCCCTCTATCCAGGAATGGGATTCTAAAGGAGGGGGGTGTCTTAAACATGCTCCCTCCCCAGTGTCACAAACTGCGCTGCTGCTGTAAACTCCATTCAGCCCCAATGCAGCTTAGGTCTGTGCTCTGGGATGAAACTCCCTAGAACTGGCAGATACCCCACAGGCATTAAGACACAGCTGTCAGGGAAAGTTGATGACTGGCTGCTTGGTTGCCAGTCAAAATCATGTTAGTACTGCTAACATGTCACCCACCAACTCATGTTGGTACTGTGGGTGCCACCCATCGATTCAGATTATGTTCTTGGGGCTGTCAGAGCCACCTCTTATGAATTAGATCCATGCCCTTCCTGGCTGGTTAAGGCCAGTCGGGAGACATTGGGCCGTTGCTGATGAGGGTGGTCAATGCCTCCCTTTGGGAGGTCAGAGTGCCGAGCTGCCTCAAAGAGGCGGTGGTGCAGCCTCTGCTCAAAAAACATCACTTGACGTTGACTCCCTTGCCAGCTGTTGGCCTGGCTCTAACCTTCCCTTTTCAGGCAAGGTTATTGAACGGGTACTGGCTCGGCAGCTGCAGGGGCATCTGGACTGTGTCAGTTCTCTGGATCCTTCGCGGTCCAGCTTTTTCGCGAGCTGTCTGAAGCTGAATCCTGACAAGACAGAAGTGATGTTAGTGGATAAGGCAGTGGTTGTGTCGTCCCCTGTCATTGACGGGGTTTGACCCCCGCTGGTCTCCCAGGTGCAGAGTTGGGGGGTACTCCTTGATGCCTGGCTCTGCTTGGATGTCCAGGTGGAGGTGGTGGAGTATGCGGCGGCCCGGCTCCTTACGGAGTCAGGTCGCTGGGAGCACATTACACCGGTGCTCCGTCTTCTGCACTGGCTGCCTGTTTTTTTTCGATNCAATTCCCAGCTCCACCTGGATATCCAGGTGGGGGCTGAGGCAAGGAGCATGTTTCGCCAATTACATCTGGTGCCACGGCTTCGGTCGTATGTCTTGGACTCTGACCTGGCCACTATCATCCATGCTTTCATCATCTCAAGACTAGACTATTGTAACGCTCTCTACATGGGACTACCCACGGTGATGGTTCAGAGATTGCAGCTGGTGCAGAATGCAGTGACCCACATCCTAACAGGGACGGGCTGCCGTGATCACATTACATCAGTGCTCCAAGCTCTGCACTGGCTGCCAATAGCCTTCCGGGCCCAATTCAAGGTGTTGATGCTTGGCTTTAAAGCCCTATACAGCCTGGTCCCCACCTATCTGTGGAACTACCTCACCCCCGAGTTCTAGATTGGCCCCTGCAGTCTGCTGAGTGCACCTTTTTCAAAGTTCCCCGAGTGGCTCAGGAGGTGACTATGGAAAGGGCATTCCCAGTGGCTGCACCTAGGCTGTGGAACTCCCTTCCGGTGGAGACCCAGGTGGCCCCAGACATCCCCTCCTTCCGACGACAATGCAAGATCTGGCTGTCCCGCCAGGCTTTCGGGGAGGTTGAGGGTTAGGGTGGTGGGGTTGTTTCTTTGATATCCCCCATTGTGAACCGTATTGTCTTATGTTTTTATATTTTTTGTATTTTTTATATTTGCACTGTATTTTTCTCTTTTTATACTTGTTAGCTGCCCCAAGCTGCTTTGGCAGGAGGGGCAGGGTATACATTTGTAAAATAAATAAATACTGCAGCAGCAAGGGAAATTTAGTGCATTCCCATTTTTTTAAAAACAGGGAAATTCTAAAATCAAAGAACATTTCAGTTTAGGAGAGTTAAGGCTCTTACAAATGCATTTGTGTTCCAAAAAGCATGGAAATTGTAAGTTAAGGCTCTTGCGTTATCTTGTGCACCATGCAAGCAGTAAAGACATTGTATAGTCTCACATATTGTGCTCGCTTACAACTTGGGCTCCATGCACCCACACATTGCCTTGGACTTTCAGTCCCAATCATCTACCTCTGCAGGTTGGGGATAACACTGAAGCTGGGAATCCCTGATTTCTGTATGTAATTTCATTTGGTATGAGGAGAATGTGACAGCTGAGTAGTGGGGTTTGTATGAGGAATGGGACAGCTCTGTATGGGGAAACAATGGTGATGGATGCAGGATGTGTACAGGGAAACAAAAATGGGGATGGTTGGGCAGCGGGTAAAGTGTCTGGATCAGAAGGGGACAGCCAGGTGGTAGGGGAGTATTTATAGGTGACAAGACTGAGGAATGGTTGATATATATGTACTGATAAGGCTGGAGGAGAAGCAGGGTGGGGGACGCGTATTAGGAATCGGCGAACATGGTTCGGAAGTTCAGACTGAACTCGACCAGTTCGGTCGACCGAACCAAATTCGATTTTCAAACCGAACCGAATTTCCGAACTCAGCTCCGTTTGCCCATCCCTAAAAGATAATAATCCATTTAGTTCAATGGAGTTTGAATTTCTCAACTTTGTTCGGAAGTTCAGAGTTCGGACCAAACTCGAATAGTTCGGTCAACCGAACCAAATTGCCGAACCGAACCAAACCAAATTGCCGAACTCAGTTCTGTTCGCCCATTCCTAACGCGTATGCATTGGCAAGAGCTTTACAATTTTCATACCTTTTGGAGGATAAGTGAATTTGTAAGAGCCTTAAATCCTCTCTTAAACTGAAATATTTTTTATTTTAGAATTTCCCCATTTTAAAAAAAATGGGAATACACTAAATTCCCCCTGCTGGGAGTGGTGTATATTTTAGGGCAAGACTGAGAAATGGGTGATGTGTATGTGCAGCCAAGACTGAAGGCAGTCAAATAGGGCAGAAGTGTATGTATCAACGATGGGTAGACAGGTGCTGGGGGGCATATTGCAGGGCAAGGCTGGAGAGATAAGTAGTGTGTATCTACAGACAAGGCTGTGAGGCAGCCAACGGTGGGGAGCAGTTTTTTATGGAGGAGAAAGATGAGAGATGGATTATGTGTATTTAGGGAGAAGGTTTGGGGTGGGGGCAAAGTATGTGTATTTTTCATAGGTGCTTTCAGTTGAGTTTGGGAGAAAAAGAATTCCAAGTACCTGTGGGTGTATGTGGGGGAACAAGGTTGATGGGTATGGGCTGTGTACTAGCAGACACGACTGGCGGCAGCCAGGGGTTGGGAACAGTGTGTGTATGGACAACTGGCACCAGATATTGGGAGGGTTTACATGCAGGGGAAGGGGGAGACAAGGCTCAGAATCAATTAGGGGTGGTGAGCAGCCTGTTTATGGAGAGGGAGAACGAAGGTGCAGGTAAGATATAAGGGGGGAATTGTAGAATCCTACCTGGAAGGTGCCTCAGAGGTCATCTAGTCCAACCCCCTGTTCAGTGCAGGAAATCCACAGCTACAGCATCCCTGACAGATGGCTGTCTAGCCTCTGTTTGAAAACCTCCAGGAAAGGAAAGTCCACCACCTCCCTAGGCAGTTTGTTCCACTGTCGAACAGCTCTTACCATTAAGAAGTTCTTCCTAATGGTTAGCCGAAATCTGCTTTCTTGTAATTTGAGCCCATTGGTTCTAGTCCTGCCCTCAGGACCAACAAAGAACAAGACTGCTCCATCTTCTATATGACAGACCTTCAGATATTTGAAGACAGTTATCATCCCCTTAGTCTTCTCCAGGCTAAACATACCCAGCTCCTTGAACCTTTCCTCATAGGACTTGGTTTCCAGACCCCTGACCATCTTCGTTACTCTCCTCTGAACCTGTTACAATTTGTCAACACCCTTCTTAAAATGCGGTGCCCAGAACTAGGCACATTACTCCAGATGAGGTCTGACCGACGCAGAATAGAGTGAAAGTATGGGACACCCCCCAGCCCTAAGCGGGTGTGTGTGAGTTTGTGCCCGCCCTCCCCCGAACAGGGTGCCGGGCAGGGATTGGGCAAAGGGTTCCTTTGCACCCCCCCGCCTGCCCATGAGCAGCGGCACCGGTAGGCCAATGGGGGGAGAGGAGGGGCACCTGGTGGGCGGGGGGCGTAGACAGGTATATTACCTGAAGCAGCCAGGTGCCTCTTCCTCTTTCCTCAATCATGGGGCCGCACGCGGAGGTTTTTCCTCAGCCGCTGGACTTGTGCATCGGGTGAGTACCAGGATGGCCCCGGGGGGGGTTCTTGCTGCCACGTGGCTTAGTTGGGCCCATACAGCGGCAGCGCGGCTCATTAATCTCAGCGGCGCTCAGCAATTTAGATTTAAACCGAGTGCTGCCGACGGCGTGGAGCGCCTCTGCTGGGTGGAGCGCCGCTGCCAGGCAGTGCGGCGGCGCTCCTGATTTGAATTTTAAACCCCCAGATTGGGGGGGGGCTCACATCGAGCGTGGCAGCGCTCAGAATTTGAATTTTAACCCCCCGGATTGAGGGGGGGCTCACATCGAGCGCCGCTGCTGGGCAGTGCGGAGGCGCTTGGGGATTTAATTTTAACCCCTCATGTGAGGGGGAGGGTAGCCCGCATCGGGAATTTAGCTTCTCACCCCCAGAACTGGGGGGGCGGATGCATGTAGTGCCGCCGGCACAGGGAGCGCAGCTGCTGGGCTTGTTTAATGAGTAAGGGGTGGTATAAAACCCCTTTGAAGGGAATTTTAGCCCTCAACCTGGGGCCAGCCCACCATGTGAGTCCGTCCATGATGGGACAGGCAAGATCTCTCTGCGGGAGCCCCGTGTTAAAGGGGGTGCATGCCCTGGTGGTTTTGCCTTCCCACCCTCGGGGGTGTGTGGCAAGGTCTCTCTGTGGGAGCCCCGTGTTAAAGGGGGTGTCCCTGGTGGTTTTGCCTTCCCACCCTCGGGGGGGTAATCTGGTCTAAGCCACTTGGGGGGCCCACGCTCGGTAATGCAGCAGCATACTCACCTTCCTGCCCATTAACCGAAGCTGCTCTTTGTTTATCAGTACAAGTTGCAGGGTCGTCATGGCGCCTGCCAAGTCCGCTCGGGGTGGCAGGGGTTCTCAGGCTGGCTGGGTCACTAGGGCCTCAACCCCTTCTGGGGAAATGGGGTGTCCCCAGGCAAGTGTTCCTGCCAATACGGGGGCGAGAAGGGGCCAGGGACAGCACTCTCCGGTACACCATGCAGGACATCACGCAGATGATAGCCATCGCACTGCAGACGGTTCAGGCCCAAAACTCGGGAGAAACAGCGGGGGGTCCTCCTCCACCAAAGCGGTGGAGGAATCGGAAAGGAACACAGCCTTTCAGGTGGTCACGCAGTGGTCACGCATCATGGTGAGAGCCAGAGGGACGTACTCGAAGCGGACGCCAGAAGCTTGGCAGGAGGGACCCAAGCAGCCTCAACAGATGCACCTCGGACGACCGGGATGACGGCTGTGCCCAGTGACCAAAGTGAGGGGTCCACAGGTCTCACAGTCGTCGACACTGTGGGGTCCTTGGGCCCAGGGGACTCTGTGGGTCCTGGGGGCCATATGCAAATTTGTAACGCGGGCATAGCAGTGGGCCCGGCAACAACAGGTACTGGGGGGGGGCGTGGGCCCAGAGGTCCTGGTGCAGGTTGTTAATACTGATGTAGCAGCTGGGCCCACGGTCGCCGGTACAGGGAGTAATGGGGGCACGGGCGGAGGGGCCCAGGTCTGCAGCACTGGCACAACGGCGGGGCCCAATCCTGGGGTTGGGGAACAAGTGTCGCAGTGGTACTGGGAGAAATCGGCTGTGCTGGCGTTAGATGCCAGTGCGGCCATCCCGGTGTGGGACACAACTATAGTTTGTGTTGAGGCGCAGGCTACTTACGGGTGACCTTGTTTTTACTCCGGGTCTCCACGCCTACGCCATCCCCATCTCATTGCCTGGTGATCACTTGTCTCTGAAAACCAAGGAGAAAATCTGGAGAGGTGAGTTTCTCGACATCTTTGTTGTTACACGGGGAGGAGCCAGGCGACGAGGGCTGACAAAGGGGAAAAGGGCAAGCGCAATAATCCATTTGTACCCAGGACTTGGGAGAAATGGTCCGCCTGTTTTTATATTTACATGGGGGTGCTGGCATACAAATTCCCGAGTAGGGCTTGGCAATTAATTCAGTACGCCGCGACCATCCAGAAAGCCTATAGTGATTTTGGGGGGACGGCCTGGCTGGAATATGATGAGATGTTTTGTCGTAGGACGGCGTTTAACCCACACACACGCTGGGACATTATTGACTATAATATGCATTTGCAAATTATGGCCCCGCACTGCCTTGTTGCTGGCATCTGCACGGGGAGCAGAGTGGTGATCCCAGGGCCTTCAAAGGCATCTTCCAGGAGGCAGGTATGCTGGGCATACAGTGGGAACGGGTGTTTTCGTTCCCAGTGCAAATACTCTCATTCCTGCTCCAGCTGCAGAGGTGGCAGAGGTTTGCTAATGGGGGCACGAAGCAGGAACAGCACGGGGGTGGTGGGTCACACTAACTGGGTGGGGGCACTGGATCTGGTGCCTATGCCAATCAGGCTTGAGGTTCTCCGCCCTCTTTTGCAGCGTTACCCGAACAGGGTCGATGCTGACTATTTGTGGCAGGTTTTTTTGGAGGGTTTTGAGATCCCGTACACGGACCCAAGGGTTAACCTGATGGCTAAGAACCGCAAGTCTGTACGGGGAATGGAAGGAGTAGTGTGGGATAAGATACGGAAGGAGATTGTGGCTGGAAGGGTAGCGGGTCCATACGACTTCCCTCCTTTCTCTCCCCTGCGATGCTCCCTGCTGGGGATAGTGCCAAAGAAGGCACCCAGGGAGTTCCGTTTGATACATTATCTGTCTTACCCCAGGAGCAGTTCTGTTAATGATGGGATTGACCCCGTGCTGTGCTCAGTACAGTACACATCGTTTGAAGCTGCCGTGCGTACTGTGCGGGCATGTGGTAAAGGGGCACTCATGGGGAAGTGTGACATAGTCAGCTTTCCACCTCCTGCCGGTATCCCCGAGGGATTTTGACCTGTTGGGTTTTTCATTTAACGGCCAGTTTTTCTATGATAAAGCCATGCCCATGGGCTGCGCCATTTCCTGCGTGGCATTCGAGCGTTTCAGCACCATGCTGGAGTGGGCAGTCAAGGCCTGGGCTGGTTTACCTTCCATATCGCACTATCTTGATGATTATCTCTTCTCAGAGCAGGCGGGTACCCAGGACTGCACCCATTTAATGCGCGTGTTTGCTACCGTTGCAGGCGAATTGGGCCTCCCATTGGCTGACCAAAAAAAGAGGGTCCCGCGACGTGGATCTCCTTTTTAGGGATAATCATTGATACAGTGTCTTGCACATCTAGTCTCCCCCCTGACAAGCTGGCCACATTGCGGGGACTGCTCACAGATGCTTTGACTGCCAGGAAGGTGGCGCTTAGGGCCTTACAAACTTTACTCGGTCACCTCAATTTTGCGTGTAGGGTGGCAGCACTGGGCCGGGATTTCTGTGCGTGGCTCGGCCGAGCAACTGCGGGGCTGATAGCCCACCACTACCGTGGAGGTATAACTAAGGGTATCAGGGCTGACCTCCTGGTCTGGCTTACGTTCCTCCAGAACTACAATGGAATTTCCCTGTGACGGGAGGTATGGCTACTGGAGGCCGACATGCAGGTGGTATCCAACGCTGCTGGTGGGATTGGCTTTGGAGTGTTCTTTCAGGGTAGTTGGTGCGCCCAATGCTGACTGGATTGGGCGGCCAATGACCTTATCAGAGATATAATATTCCTTGAGCTTTTCCTGTTCCTGGTGGCTTTGGAGCGCTGGGGTCATCGCTTCCGGGACTCGCACATATGCTTCTGGGCCGATAACCAGGCGGTGGTGCAAGTGATAAACCACCAGTCCAGTAAATCCAGCAGCGTTATGGTTTTGGTCCGCTGGTTTGTGCTGAAGTGCCTTTCTATTAATATGTATTTTTCAGCCAAACACATGCCTGGTGTTCACAATGAGATTGCTGATTCCCTATCTCATTTTCAGATGGAGCGGTTCTGTTCCCTGGCGCCCAGCACCAACATCAACCCAGAGGTGATGCCGGAGGCTTTATGAAGTCTTGGGAGCGAAGGATAGATGAGGGCGTTAGAGCCACCATTTCGAGCTCTACATGGCGAGCCTATGTGTCTTCTTTCTGGGAATTCCGTAGCTTCCTCTCAACCCACGGGTTGCAGGAGTCATGGCCCATCCCCACCTGTCACGTGGAGTGGTTCACAGCACACTTGAGTGGCCATGGGTTAGTGCCACGCACCATACGGTGTTGCCTAGAGGCCATCGCCTTTTTCAGCAAGGCATGAGGGGTTGCCGACCAGTGTGCGAGTTATCGGCTTTGCAGGGCTGTCGACGGCTGGGCCAGGGAGCGGGGGCCATGGAGGGATACTCACCAACCATTATCAGTTGACACACTGGCTCGCTTGTTGCCAGCACTGTCTCGCATTTGCTCGTCCTCCTACGAGGAGCTGCTTTTCCGGGCAGCCTTTTCAACTGCATTTTTTTGGGCATTGCGGATCAGTGAACTTGTGCCCTCATCACAGGGCGATCGTAGGGGCGTGGCCCTGGAG
This sequence comes from Sphenodon punctatus, assembly GCA_003113815.1. Lineage (NCBI taxonomy): Eukaryota > Metazoa > Chordata > Lepidosauria > Sphenodontia > Sphenodontidae > Sphenodon > Sphenodon punctatus. The sequence goes on along the minus strand of QEPC01008893.1, from coordinate 462,023 downwards.
CTCAGGAATGTAACTCGTGCCCCCGACACTATCACCATCACAATTCGGCGATCTAAGACCGATCAAGGGGGAGGGGATAGCAGTTGATGCTGCACTGAGCCACGGTAGGAGTAGTGTGCCCGGTGGCGGCAATGGGGGAATATTTGGAAGCTCGCCCGCCTTTAGAGGGCCCTCTCTTCATCCATTTCGCTGGAGCAAGTTTGACGAAATTTCAGTTCCAGACCATGTTTAAGAAAGGTTTGGCAGCACTGGGATTGTCACCTGCTGGTTACGGGTCGGACTCTTTCAGGATCGGAACGGCTTCCACAGCAGCTGCAGGGGGCCTGCCCGCATTGCAGATTATGACTATAGGCCGATGGCGGTCCGGTGCCTATCGCACTTATGTGAGACCTTTTGTGCCTCCCCCCGCAGTTGGTCCAACATGTATATAATACTACTGTTGTGTTTTGTTATCTGCAGGTGCTGACCAGTTGCCAAGTGTATGGATCTGTGGGCATAGCATTGTACGGTGGGCCAAATGCCACGCGGCAGATTCTGACTTTGGTTCTCAGCTGGGTTGTGGGCTCCATGCCCGCCTCTACTGGTTTGGGTGCAGCGGTATGCACTGGGAGCATCTGTTGCTTTCGCTCCTCCGCAGGACCGAACGGTTCAGGCCGCCTGCCGTCCTAATCATCCATCTGGGTGAAAATGATCTCGGATTGCGCAGCACATGGGAGCTCACGGGAGCAATGAAGGATAACATCTCCAAATTGGCGGCTCGGTGGCCACAAGCACTCATTTGGTGGTCAGATTTGCTTGCCCGTAGGTTCTGGCGGTATACCACTACGCCGGGCAAGATAGAGCGCGCCAAGCAGAAAATCAACAGGGCCATGTGGACATTTATTGGGCGTTTGGGGACCAGGTAGTGCACCGTGAACGGATTGTGAACCAGCACGCAAGCCTCTTCCTATGGGATGGGGTGCATTTTTCAGTTCAGGGGAACACACTCTGGCTGGAGGACTTGAGGGCTGTCATCCATTTGCATTTTGGGATACCTGTGTGGGGGAAAGGGGTGGAGTAGCGAGTTGCCTCCCCCCACTTTTCATGGTGGTTAGTGGGGTAGGAATTGTGTTGTAGTAAGGCTCCCTATGAGCTGAGGGGTCGTGCTTGTACCCGTTACCACTCGGGGAGCAGAGGGGTCTGAAGGCCGGGGGCCCCAGCCCAGGCTCGGAACGGCTGGTTTGGGGCTGCAAACCCGCCCTGACCCAAGGGGAGGGTGAACTCGAAGGATCGATTCACCCGGGCAGGGGGAGGCGAGATTTAGCTCAACCCTTGACCTGCTTTATGTAGCATGGTTCCTCCCCGCTATTATGCACACAGGTTCTTTATTATCGTTGTCTGTTTATGTATGTGTAAGTTATATTGTAATAAAGTTGCGGCCAAGGCCTTTTACCCCAGAGCATGTCTCTATCTGTTCATATGGGTGGTGTGGGCACAATACTTATTGTGACCTGGACACTATGTTTCTGTTAATGCAGCCTAAACTTACAGTAGCCTTTTTAGCAGCTGCATTGCACTACTCACTCATGTTCAACTTATGAACAATTACAACCCCAAGATCCTTTTTACATGTACTGCTGCCAAGCCAGGTATCATCCATCCTATCCTTGTGCATTTGATTTTTATTACCTAAATGCAGAACTTTACATTTGTCTTGGATGAATTTCATTTTATTGTTGTTGTTGTTGTTTTATTAGTAAGTATTTATTAGCGCCAGCAATGTACCTGGTGCTTTATAAAGTAATGGAATAGACACAGTCCCTGCCCTAGGGCTTACAATCTGAGAGATGGGGGCAGGGAGATGAAGGAAGGGGAACAGGGAGAGATGAGTGTAACATTCACGAAGATGTGAGGTGTCAGGTGCACGTGCTTGGCTTAGTTACATCGAGAATGATAGCTGGCTGGTCCGTGTGGTGAGGATACGAGTACATGGACCTCAGATAACAGATTGTACTGGATGGAGGGTCTCAGCAGGAGTTAAGTGAGGGGAGCCAGGAGTCGGGGAGGGCAGAGCAGAAGAGGTGGGTCTTGAGGAGGAATTTGAAGGTACGTAGAGAGGGGGCAAGGGAGAAGAGATGGATGAAGGCGGTCAGGGGAGGCGTGGGAGGGCGAGAAAGAGAACAGAGGAGGAGTGGAGTTCACGGAATGGAGTACAGAGGGAAATTAGCGCAAGGTTGTGAAGACCTTTATATGTGAAGACTAGGAGCTTGTGCAAGATTCGTTCAGGAAGGGAGAGCCAGTGAAGAGAGGAAAGGAGGGGCTGCATGTGGTCAAAACAATGGGCGAGGTGGATGACCCTGGCAGCAGAGTTTTGGATGAAGATAAGGGGAGAAAGGTGAGAGCGGGGGAGGCCAGTGAGAAGGAGGTTACAGTAATCGAGACGAGAGCTGACCAGGGGATGAACAAGGGTTTTGGCAGAGGAAACAGAGAAAAGGGCGAATCTTAGCAATGTTATGGAGGGAGAAGCAACAGGATTTGGCAACAGAGTAGATATAGGGTTTAAAAGAAAGGGGTGAGTCAAAGATGAAGCCTAAGCTAAGGGCTTGGGGGACGGGAAGGATGGTGACCCTGTCGATAAGGATCGAAAGGGAAGAGGGAGGGGAAGGATGAGCGAGGAAGATAAGGAGTTCAGCTTTAGCCAAGTTGAGTTTGAGTTGACGTTGCGATATCCAGGTAGAGATATCAGAGAGCTGGTGAGGCGAGCTTGACTAGATGGAGAGAGAGAGGGAGGAGAGAGAGAGTGGAGTGTCATCCGCGTAGAGGTGATACTGAAGCCATGGGAGGCAATGATTTTGCCTAGGGACAGGGTATAGATAGAGAAGAGGAGAGGGCCAAGGAAAGAGCCTTGGTGAACACCAACCGAGAGGGGAAGGGAGGAGGAGGTGGAGTTGGCAAGAGACACCCTGAAGGAACGGTCAGAGAGGTAGGATGAGAACCATTCAAGGATGGAGCCACAGAAGCCAAGGGAGTGAAGTGAGTCCAAGAGTGAGTGGTCAACAGTATCAATGGCAGCAGAGAGTTCAAGGAGGATAAGAATGGAGCAGAGGCAATTAGATTTAGCCACAAGAAGATCGTTGGTGATCTTAGTGAGAGCAGTTTCAGTAGAATGAAGGGGGCAGAAGCCAGATTGAAGGGGGTCAAGGGAGGAGTTGACAGAGAGGAAGTCGAGGCAGCGGGAGTAGACAACATGTTCAAGAAGCTGGGAAGGAATGAGACAGGACAATAGCTAGAAGGGTAAGAAGGGTCAAGAGTGGACTTTTTGAGGATAGGAAAGAGTGGCGTGCTTGAAGGCGGAGGGGAAGGAACCAGTAGAGAGGGAGAGGTGGTTGATGTGCAGGAGGGAAGGGGAAACAGTGGAAGCAATGGAAGTCAGGAGGCGGGAGAGGATGGGGTCAAGTGGAAGGGCTGGAGGAGGAGAGTAGGGAGATTTCCTTGAGAGGGAGGTGGGAGGACAGGAGAGAAGGAGGGGGAGGGGAAGGAGTAGGAAGAGGAGAGGAGTGGGAAGTGATGTCAAGGCGGATCTTGTCTATCTTGGAGGTGAAGAAGGAAGCAAGATCCTGAGCAGAAAGGGAGGAGGAAGACAGGGGGGCTTGAGGAGTCCAAGATGGAAAACAGGCAGCAAGAGTCCTAGGAACAGGACTCAATGCGGAAGGCGTAGTAATGCTGTCTAGTGAGGGAGATGGCAGAAGTAAGGGAGGAGAGACAGAATTTGAAGTGAAGGAAGTCAGCGTGAGAGTGGGATTTCGGCCAGAGGCAGCATGGGTGCAGGAGTGCAAGTGGCAGATACTGGGGGTGAGCCAAGGACAGGGGTTGTGGGAGTGGGCAGGGCAGGAGGAGAGGGGGGCAAGTGTGGAGGAAGGAGAGGCATTGAAAGAGATGGCAGAGTCAGGGGAGGAGAAGATTGAGGGGGAAGGGGGGGAGAGAGGAGGCAAAGTCCAGGGGGTTAATGGCCTGCAGGTCACAGAAGGGGCGTGGAGACAGAGAAGAGGAGGGGGGGACATTGGGAGACATTGAAAGAGGCAAGGAAGTAGTCAGAGATGGGATGAGGATCAAAGGAGAGATCAGAGATAGAACAGTTCCTAGAGAAGACGAGGTCAAGAGAATGGCTGTTAGCATGGGTGGGGGAGTTGGTCCAAAGGTGGAGGCTGAAGGAGGAGGCTAGTGAGAGGTGGAGGGCTGGGAAAGGACATCAACGTGAATGTTGAAGTCACCGAGGATGAGAGTTAGGGGTATCGTCGGAGAGGAAGAAAGTGAACCAGGACTTGAATTCAGAGAGAAAGGAAGAGAGAGAGCCAGGGGGGGCAGTAGATGGCAGCAACGCGGAGATGGACGGGGGAGTAGAGGCGCACAGAGTGCGCCTCGAAGGGAAGGAGAGAGAGGGAAGGAGAAAGCGGTTGGAATTGACAGGAATTAGTGAGGAGGAGGTCCATGCCACCACCCCGACCTTTGGGGCGGGGCTGGTGAGAAAAGGAGAGACCCCCCCCAAAGGAAAGGGTAGCAGAGGTGACAGAGTTGGAGGGGGAGATCTAAGTTTCAGTAAGGGCAAGGAGCTGGAGGGAGTGAGAGAGGAAGAGATCATGGATGTAGGGGACTTTATTGGCAGAGGAGCAACAGTTCCAAAGGGAGCAGGAGAATGGGAGCTGGTCAGGGGGAAGGCAGGGAATGGGGATAAGATTGGGAAAAGGGGGTGGTGGGGAAGGCGAGAGATGGGAAGGGTGGGGGAGGTGCAGGGGGGACAGTAGCCATGGGGGAGCAGAAAGTGTGAGGAGGTTGGAGAGCAGTGATGGGCTGGTGGGGAGGAAGGAGAAGGGGAGAAAGAATTAGAAGAAGGAAGGGGGGGGGGAGAGGGGAAAAGAGGAGAAGGAGGGAGAGGGAAGGCGAGAGATTAGGGTAGGCATGATGGTGGGGAGTATAGGAGGGAGGCAACCCAGGACATGGGTAGTGGAGAAGAGCATGAGGTAGAGAGTGGCTGGCCTACTGGCCACCAAGGAGCCACCAGGTGCCCGAAGTACCCTTAGGCTTACCCTTAGCTGGTGTTACTGGAGTATCCTGTTGAAGAGTGATCTTATGGCGCGCGCCTTCTGGCCCGCTGGTTGCTGGAATTCGGGTGGTAAAAAGGCCAAGCCCCAGGATGGTCGCAGCGTTCTCAAGTGATGACAGCCGAGGCAGCTGGGAGAGTATACAGATGAGCTGCAACCTCACCAGTTCCAGATTGAGGCCCAGCTTTCCATAATGTCAAGATCATTTTGAATCTTGCTTCTGTCTTCTAAGGTGTTAGTTATCTGTAACAGGGTCCCCCTGAGGGTCTCATCTCCCACGGGAGATCCGGGACAGGAGCTCCCGCCAAGCACCAGTCATCTGGAGAGCTAGCCATTTTTAACTTGTCTATTTTATTTACACAATCCCCAAACTCTTAACACCACCAGCTTCCTTAACAGAGCCATGCAGGGCTCCCAGTATCCCAGTCTTAGTCCTGGGCTCTCTGGCCCCAACAGAGTCCTTGCCGTTCCACGGGCTACAGGCACAGACACACCTGTGCCCTGACTGCAGTTCACTCTCAGTCCAGGCTCTCAAGCTTCAATCCAATCCATGCCCCTTCTGAGCCAATCATTCTCCAGGTGGCTATGCCGCAACTCCCACTCCCCAGGCTTGTCTGTCACCATCTCAGGACTCCTTCGTCCAGGGGATATCCTGGCACCCCTCCACTCCTCTGAGCTGTAGCCTTCACGCTCCTCGCAACCATGAGCTAGCACACCAGTCAATTTCTGGCCTGACTTCTCTCCAAGCTGCTTCCAGTCAGCAGCCTCTCTCTAAGCAGTGCCTTTTCAACTGTGGCAGCGGCGGCTTTAAATTCCTGCACTGCTTATCTTAGCACCACCACCTTCAGCGCTCTTGAAGGGCTTCACTGCGACTTCAAGTCGCTTGGAGCAGGGCCCGCAATAAGCTGCCCTGCTACACTATCCCACTCAGTTTTGTGCCATCTTCAGATTTGATAAGCATCCCCTCTTCTCCTGCATCCAAGTTATTAATAAAGATGTTGAACCGGAACAGTACATGGCCCAGAACCGAGCCCTGAGGCACCTCACTCAATACCTCCCTCCAGATTGATGGGAATGCTGAGAGATGAGTAGTGTGTGTTCAGGGACACGGTTTCGAGGACAGCTGCTCTCTGAGAGGGGAGTTATAAGTGAAGGAGAAATTGTGGCTTCGTGGATACAGGGCTCGAGTCCATAATGTTGGGGCAGGGGAGGAGCTTGCTGTTCCCAGCTTCAGTGTTGCCCCCAACCTGCAGAGGAAGAGGATTGAGGCTGAAAGACTAAGGCCATTTTTAGACAAACGCGCAACCTGCTCACGCCTGGTTTCAAAAATACAGCGGGGCGGGATTACACGAGACCCCGCCGGGGATCATGCGCATGGGAGGGGAACGCGCATTCTTTTCCGGATGCGAATTGACCGGGTCGGCGATCGAGGTAGGTAATTCGTGGCTGGAAAAGAATACTTGTCCCCTTCCCATGTGCGTGATCCCTGGCGGCGTCTCGTGTAATCCCGCCTCGCGGTATTTTTGAAACCATGCGCGAGTGGGTCGCGCGCTCATCTAAAAACGGTCTAAGGCAAAGTGTAGGTGCATCGAGCCTAAGTTGTAAGTGAGCACAATATATGCGAGACTGTACAAACGTCTTTGCTGCTTACATAGCACGGAAGTTAAGGCAAGAGCCTTAACGTACAGTTTCCATGCGTTTGGGAGCACAAATGAATTTGTAATAGCCGTAACTCTTCAACTGAAAGGTTTTTTGATTAGAATATATATAATTATAAATAATCTTTTGCAGATTTGAAAGAAGCCCTGGGGAAGGGATGAGACTGGCTACGTTGTGCTGGCTCTGAGATTCTGGCTTGGTTTGAAAGCTCTGAGGCGTAAGCTCTGCAATTGGGTGCTTTCTGACGTTACAAAACGCACACTGTTTGCCTCCGCAAGAAACTCAGAGTGGCAAATGCTGTGCAGCTTTTGTGCCAATCATGCGGAAGATTCGGAGCTCAATTTTTCAGCTCTGTATCCTACGTATGATTGGTGCCAAAGCCACGCAGCTTTGTTTTCCCATGTGACAAAAGCTGTGCAACATTTGCCACTCTGGAGAGTTTCCCAGAGGCAAATGGTATGGGTTTTGTAATATCGGAAAGCACCCTTAATTAAACCAATCTATATTTAAATTACCAGCCTTTGGTACTTCTGCAGCGATTTGGGGTCACCAAGAACACTGACCTAATATGGCACTTCATATGTTTTTATGTTCCCATCAGGTACTTGCACTTCCTCTGCCACCACCCTTGCCTGTCTCAGAATCTCTTGCTCGCAAACTATCTTTCTCCTTTGCCATACTACCCCCTATGCCTGACACTTCCTCCCTGAACACGCATGTCCCCTCCTAACCTCAAAACTGGCTTTTTCTGTTGGGCTTTCCCTAGTTTCCCACCTCAGATTGCTCATCTGAGCTTCTCTTTATACTCTCTCATCCTTCAGGATTCCCTTCCTCCCCTTGTGACTAAGTTGATCATTTTCCCCTGCAACTTTTCAGCTTCATGAGTGTACATTTGTCTTCCCCTCTCTCATCCATCGTAGATTGTTAGCCCCTTGGGGGCAGAGATCTGTTTCTAATCAAGGCTATTCAGTGCCAGGCACATTGCTGGTAAATAAATAACACACAACCGAGGTGTGATCCTATTACCACCAAATTAAGTGGACGTAGGATGCAGCATTTGGTTAACACACGTTTATTTCGATATAATTATCCTATTTGATGTTAATTCAGTAGGTGTGTTTTGTGTTCGGGTTAAAAAAATACATTGAGTTCTCTCTCTTTCAATATACTGCATAGATTCCTATTTGTCAGGCTCTCTTCATTGGTTGAGTGTAATAATCAGTTAAATGCCTGTCAGTTGTGCACAGGTGTTTGAAATCAAAAGAAATACCACGGCATTCATTTTGCCAACATGATATATTTTGCTTTGACATCCATGCTGGTATTCTCTTGTTACAGGCACTACGTGTACTGAGCTGTGATTACAGGATTGAAAATGAAACTAGAACGGTGGTTTGTGACCTCGGGAACCCCATGGTGGCTGGGACAAATGTAAGAGAAAACCGGATGCACTTGCTGATTTTTATCTAATTGAATTGTAGTGGGAGTTAATGGAAAACTACTCAGTTAATGGAACATTTCCCAATAAGCAGCAAAGCAAAGCAATTCTTTATTTGGTCAAGAAACTTTTGGATGTAACAGGATATACTTCATAAAGACTGATAATCTGGTGTTTGAAATGATTAATGACTTGATAATCAGATTCTTTTCTCATACCAGTACCAAAGGGGAATATCGTCATTAAAGTTTCACCAGGTTAATGAAAGTCGAATCAGGTCCATGGTACATTCACTTCCTCACTTTTACATTCCACTTATGACGCATAAATATGCCAAACCAGTGCTTCATGGGCCTGATTCTGGGTGTTTTTACATGTGACGGGTTGCCTTCACCACCCTGGACTTCTCAGGGCAGTGGAGGCAGTCCGATCAGGATCACTGGGCCTCCGAAGAAGTGTGATGGCGTCCCAGGCCGGGGAGAAGGTGGGGTAACGCACTAATGTGCATCCATACATCCCCACCTCTGCCACCTGAGTGAAGCAGGCTCTCAGGTATGAGAGCCTGCTTCACTCTGGGTCCAGCAGTTGGCACCCAACCATGGTGGAGCTTAGCCTGTGCTGTCATTTGGGGATTTCCTTGAGTGACAGCCCAGGTTAAACTCCACCACGGTTGGGAGGCAGACCACGTTAACATTTGGCGGCCCTTTTTAAATGTGACATTGGGCATGGATTAATCCGTGCTAAAGCAGATTAATCCATGCCCAACGTCATGTCTGAAAACACCCTCTGACTCCATTTGTTTAAATGTTGATTTATACTCTTTTAAAAGCAGCTGGAATTAAGCTAGTTACCTGCTATGGTTCAGGAGCAGGAGATTCTGAGACAGGCAAGGGTGGTGGCAGAGGAGGAGCAAGTACCTGATGGGAACATAAGAAGAGTGCCATACTGGGTATGAAAATTCTAAATTTCCAAATTTGCTCAGTACAAAACCCCCCGGATTCAATTTTTTCAATGTAGGGGGAAAAGTTTTGTCAAGAATTTCCTGTCCAGCTCTAAATGACCATAAACGTTTGAAGGTCAAGGTATACAAGGGTTGTAGTTTTGAAAGAGTCAAGCATCAGTTGGTCTGGTAATATTGGATAAGTTTCCAACACTAGCAGTTCTCGTGGAGGAAAGTCTAATAAGAGCAGAATGATTGGATACCAAACTGTTTATATGCTACATGCTGGCAAACAAAGTTAACCTACTTCCAACAGTGAAATACCGGTAATTTTAAAAAATGTACATGACCTACAGAGAGCTGCTCTGATAAAGCTCCAGCACTGCAGAAAGTATTCAATACTGGAAAGAGATCAAGAGATCTTTAAAAAAAAAAAAATCTATTAGAAGGAGTCTCTTTGTAGAAGTTGTTGGGTGGGGTTATTGCCAGACTGTTCTAACTGAAATTTCTTTAGTGGTGCTGACCATGTCGAGTCACCACAGTGACTTCTCAGAACCCTGAGCCCCTAGAATTCTCCAGTACTTCAGAACCAATTTCAGAGATACAAGTTAGGAGACTTGCGTGGCAGGTTTAAGTGAAGTACCCTGTGGTCCTGTAAAACCTTTAACAGTCTACAGTTTCACATCTTCAGAATACATTGCTAGCAGCAGGATGAGAGACTCTCTGGCTTTTTGCTAACTCATGACCTTGAAATCATAGACTACCAATGAAGTGTGCTTAACCTTTTCAATATTTATGGTTGAAACACTCAAAAGAGAAAAACACCACAAAACGTGTCCCAGAATGCAGTCTACATTCTACTATGTGTAGCTGCCACAGCTCTATAGGAAATGTAGCTCTGCACTCAGCACAGGATGAGGAGCATAAAGTCAGTCTAAATATTTTTATGTCAGATTGATGGGCTTAAAAACTGAAGTCTCTCCCGTATTGTTAACATTTCCAGTGGCTTTTCTCTTGATGATAAAATGTGAATTTTGCTGTGGCTTCATTCCATATCCTAATGGTGAGATGTCTACATCATTAAATAATTCCACTGTTGTTGGAAACCTCATCAAGGGAAATCAAGTATTAAATGGGAATATAGAGGTTTCCCATACTATTCAGATATAGTCTTCAGTCTCCATTGTTGCCACTGGCTGTACCTTTTGGATGAATATATTACATACTTTTCAAATACAAAGTAGTAGGGTTCTTGAGCTGGCATCTGTCTCCTCGCATACATTTTTTGGTATAATACAATCCTAATAAAATTAATTACACTTGGAAAATGAAAAGACCATGTCAGTACTGTGCCAACTAAACAGTACCTTCCCCGATATGTCCAAGACATTTATTGGGCCAACTTCTCGGCTGGTGTAATCAAGTATTTCATCTCTGATTTATGTAAACCTTTTTGGCCAATTTTTATCAGTACTGTCCAGAGTTAGCAGCTTCAGCCAAGAGATATTACCACACAGAGGCAACATCTGCAGCTCATTAGTCTCTTACAGTAGGAGTGCTGTTTCTGCATTTTAAAAGGGTTTAAGCTAAGACTTACAGGGGTCTAATAGATCATCAAAAACTGCAGGGCATTTCCACTTCATTGGATGGAGTAGAATGGCTCTCTGCTACACTGGAACTCTGCTCCATTAAAATTGTAACAAAAAATTATTGTGCAGTGGCCATTAAACACAATGGGACACATTTTGAAGTCTTCACTCTGCTTTCACTCAGTGTATGTTTTGCTTCATAAATGTATATAATACAGCAAGATTATTTTTGGACTGTATACAAGATTATTTTTGGAATGTATGAAGAATGTCTAGAGTATGAGATCAATATCATTAAAATATAAACAGATAAACAACCTAATTGTGAAAATGGACACAATGAAACCAGATTTCCACATAGTTTGCAAACCAACAAAGCTCAGTGGATCATGATATTGAATTGATATTTTATGTCACTGGAATTTATCCAAGTTTTGAGAGGGTTTTTTTTTCATAAGAAAGGGTTTGGGTAGTTTACAGGATTTTTTCCTTCATCCATGGCAATCTGAAGTAATTGCTTAACATGTACTTGACTTTTTTTTAATTAGGATTCAATTTCAACTCAATGAATGAAAACTAATTAAAAGTAGTTGTTTTAAAGATAATTAAAAACATCAAGGTTCTTGTTAATGCATATTATGAAACAATAAAAATTATGTAATTTCCTGAGGCAAGCTACTGAGCATTCTCATCTGAATCCAGCACCTTACAGAATTGAATACTAAACTCGCGCACAATTGAGCATGTGGGAATGTTTGTACATTCAGTCATTTAGAAGGGAACAGTAACAGGCATCGGTGATTAGAGATAGACATGGCTAATGGGCAAATTCAAATATCTCTCGATATTGGGAAGACAGTGGTACAGCTATGAACTACTGAGGCGGTGGGAGTTAGGGTAATTAGGTGGTTGCTTCAATTGTAGTGGATCTGAAAGCTGCTTATTATTCTTTTCAAATTGGTAAGGACTTCTGTTCAGACAGTGACATTTGGCTTCTTCAAGATGTCATGTTTTAGAGGTTTTAAACTTAAAAGTTATAGAAAACACCCTTGTGGTAACCAGGTGATGGACTACTATGGAATCTGTGCTATGTCTGATCTCTTGTACCACATGGTAAGTCCATGGTAACTCTGAAAAGTCTCCATTGATAATATCTAGGGTGTTCTGTTTTCTGTGGAGTTACCACATGCTGAAAGAGTTCAGACATCCTATAACTCCATGGAAAACTGCTGCTGGGTTGCTCTGTGGGGCTTTCCTTGGAGGTTTTTGTCTGTAAGTGGCACATGTGAAAGCACCTTAAAAGCGAGAAGAGGAGAACTACTTAGGTGCATTCGTCCCAAACTTTGATTGAAAAGATTAGAGAGATTGGTGAACCAGCCCTCTGAGACATCTGTTGGGATATTCTGGAAGATTTTGTATACATTGGCATGTAGAGGTTTGCATGTCGTGCTGGCTACACAAGAAGAGTTCTTATTGAGAGATAAGAAACATGCTAAAGGAAATTGAGAAGACTTTGTGAGACCAAAAAGTCTACTGTCACAATCTCATTGTAGAAATAAAAAGATCAATTAGCTCTACTTCTTTGTTTTAAAAATTCTAACTGTTAGATCAGTGCTTATTACTTGTCCGGACATGGTAAATCACAGCCTTGAGCTTTTTTCTCTGAAGAGTTGTATCTTTAAAACCCACCACTTTCAGTAACAGGGTGTGTGTTGTGTTTCTTCCCTAGTTCTCTACAGGCATCCGATTTACAGTTCAGCATTTTGACAATGCCGATTTCAGCATCAAGTTTGAACTGCAAGTAAAAAGGTTAGACGTTTTATCACAAGCACAGTGAATCTAACCTTGAAATGTACAGCCATGCTTCAAACCTGTTCAGAACATTTTCTGTGTAACTCCCCTAGTGGGGATCGTTATTCTCGAACAGGGGTACTGAATATGTGATCCCAGAACTGCGTGCTGCCCATGAGGCCATTCCCTGTGGGCCACAGAGCTGCTGCTGCTGCCTCCTGCAGGCCCTGGAAAGCTGCTGCTGACACCACTGTAAGGGAGGAGCCCCAGTGTTGCTCCCTTATTGTAGCATTGGGGCAGGAAATTCAGATGGTGGAGAGGAGCAGAAAGAAAACTTCCTTTGTGGCAGCTGGTCCAGAGGGTGGGAGGGAGAGCTCTGGCAGGGACGATGGCATCTCTCTAGGTATTGAGTTGGAGTGAGGGCTTGCATCTGACAAGGTTCAAGGGTGTGAATGAGTGGGACGAGATGTGACCATGTGGCAGGGAACGAGTGTTTGTGGGGGGGAAGGGGGCGACAGAATGGATGGGGGCGTCTAGTTCATCCAACTTGCCCACGTTACATAATCTCACATTAATTTTATCTAAGATGAGATTGTGTAACATGGGAAGGCCCTTTTCCTCAATCGACAGTGAATCTAACGGTAGTTTCATCACAAGGACAGGGCTGAAAATCCAGCCCTGTCACTCACGTGAGTTGAAATTAATTAATGTTAAATTTGAATGCGTGTCGGGTCCCCTTCTCCGGGCACTGCTAGCCGGGTGGAGAGGCACAGATCCTCCCTCCCTCCCATCTCTCTCCACCCAACCCTAGCAGCGCTCGACAAAGGAATCCACCCCCCTAGGGAAGCGGTGCCCAGGCAAAGCCCCTTTGCTGTGCATAGATACAGGCTTGAATCCTCCCTCCATTCTTTCCCCACCCAACACTCGTAGCAGCACTGGGCAATGGTGTGTGTGTGTTGGGGGGGGGGGCATCTCTAAGAATTTAGTGGGAATCTAACATTTGATTTAATTTGGGCATTTATGATTATTTGATAGCATTTCATAGTGTTTTAATTAACTAAGAGCTCTAATTGAAAGTGGGGACTCCATGTTAGGCCAACCAATTTATTGTGGTCCACCTGCCAATTCAAGTTAAGCACCCTTACCCTATAGCATATTCTGTTGCAGCTGACCTTCTCCAGGTTATCTAAAACATTATGAGCCACATAGTTGCTACTTCTCTTAATCAGTGATTTTCTAATCCAGTCTTGCAAGAATGTGTTTGTCCAAATACATCAAACTAAATGACACAGATTAAATACAATTGACTATGATTCACAAGTGCAAACCCTTAACCATCTGTATTTTGGAGTGTTTTCAGACTATAGAATATTTGGGTAGGGGGCTAACCTTTGTATATAAACAAAAGACCACTTCAGAATTTTGTACTCAGTCAGCAAATGCACACAAATAACAGCTTTAAGATAAAAGCTGCATAAAAAGAAATTAGGTTCAAGTTAAAGGAAAAATGGTTCAGAGTTACAAACAGTTGCTATGGAACAAAAGTCAAAACAACACAGAGTAAATACAATTGACTATGATTCTCATCCTCAAGACCAGTTTCTAGTACAGCCATTTTCCCTTGGCAGCTGGGTTCTTCATTTCAGAACAAAAAGCAAATTATATTTATTTATTTATTTGGGTTTTTAGTCTGTCCTTCCCCCAAGACTCAGGGTGGGTAACAACATAAACTATATATAAAATATACAAAAATAAAAGCGATAAAAATGCAAGCTATATACACACATGTAACCAAATCCCAGAACCCAGTTGCCACCTGCTAAATACCTGGCAAAATAAATAGGTCTTGCATTGCTTCTGGCCATATTTATCTCTTGGCTTATATAGACAAAACAGTCTGATGAATCCAGTGTTAATTTGATTTTAGCTTGTTTGTCCAAAATTCTACCTTCTGATTAAAAACATCCTGATACCTTACATAACCAGCTGGTATTTAGGGATATACCAGGGTTGGTTTACTCGGGAATAAATCTGTTCTTCCAACTGCTCCAACTCTGGTGTTAATTATCCCCCATTGTTGGAAAGTTAACAGATGGGAATGTTCACAGAAGTATTTAACGTGGAGTGTGGGATAAATTAACTTGCACCACCTCTGAGTGAACTAATTCTGAGATAGCCTTACTTGGGGGTAGTTTCCTGTAACAAGGCATTATTTATGCCTTAAGATTTAAATTCTCGTTCAGCATATGTGTTAGATCAAGTTGGGAGCTAATGGTCTCAAATCTGAGCTCTTCTAAAATTCAAAGAACTTGCATTGCTGCGAATGAAATGTCATACATCCACCAGCAGAAGAAGTATTATTACTTGAGGAATATTAATTAAGAAAATATTACTTGGGGAATCTGTTTCCAAAAATTTAGATTCAAAGGTTGCTCATTCTCCCATAGTGAGTGTAAATTTTTCTTATTCCCCTCCTGTGGAATATATAATTCAGGTTGTAATTTAAGTGCATGCTGCAGCATTCTGAAACCTCTTTGTGTTATTTCCACAGCAGCAGTAAAGTTTAAGTATGTTTCTAAACTTAAGTATTTTTAATTCCTTACTGAAAAAATAAAAATAGTTGAGAACTCTGGGAAGAAAAATATTGTATCAAGGACACAGGAAACAGTAGTGAGAGCAAGGCAAGAGGAAACAAGGTGGTGTTGGCAGAAGAATAAGCCGAAAACACATTTTGACTTTGTCCCAACATGAGCCATTTTACAGAGAAAACTCTTCATTGTTTTACTCAGAAAGTGTGTGTGTGTGTGTGTGTGTGTGTGTGTGTGTGTGTGTGTGTATATTCCAAACATATGTCATTAGTTAATTGACAAGAAGGATGCTTTGTTTATAGATAGGACACTGAGAGGTCTTGGAGTTGGTATCTCTTGTTCCTTTTTTAATGTGAATTTTGTCATGGTGCTAATAAGGTCCTTAGATTTCAATATAGAGCTATGGGTATTCTTGCACATGACGGTGCTGATCACCACCACGCTTTGATCCTGCCCATGGTGAGAGACCTCGCCATAGGCAGGATCTGGCCCTGCCGCCAAACAAATGTGCCGGTGGCCGGGCTGGGAAGGGGGTGGGGAGAAGGATGGGGGATGTACAGACATGGTCCACATGGTCCCGCCCCTTGTGCTGCTCAGTGCGGACCCGTCTCTGACGGGTTGGTGTGGCGGCCTATGAGGCCACCGCACATGCCTGGAAAAGCTCCAGCCACCGACCAGAGTTAGGTAGAGCGGGCCATCAGATGTGATGGTCTGCTCTACCACAGTCCGGGGTTGCCTTTCCTGGACCGTGGCAGGGCTAACTCCGGGACGTACACTGGCAGGGGAGCCCAGCGCACAACCCAGAGTTACCCTGCCAGGGTCCAGGGAGTACTCTGCTCCTGCCCACAGCAAACATCTGGCGGGTCGGAGCAGACGTGACACCACCATGGGTGGCCACGCCATGTTAAGTGTGGCCACCCATGGTAGCATCACATTTGAAAATACCCAATGTCTGTATGTATGCGCATATGTGTATGCAAGCAAGCATACACATCTTTTATTTAAAAGTCTATTGATAAAATATTTGAACCTTCAGTAAAACTCGAGTATCCCAAATATATTTATTTATTTATTTATTTATTTTCTAAATTTCTACCCCGCCCCTCCTGAGAACAGCTTGGGATGGCTTCCAGCAATAAAACTATATAAAATACATATAAAAATTTAAAACATCAACATACACTATAAAGTATTAAGCAGGGCCCGGGAACATTAAAACAAAAAGTAGGGTAGGGGAGAAAACCCATTAACCCATATTATCAGCATAATCTTCTTTATAATTTGGGGTGTTTTGAACTTGTATGGAAAGCTGTATCTCCAGAATGGAATGCATCTTTGCAAATTAAGGCTATGTCATTTTTATACTGACAAACCGATTTTAAGTTATAATTAACTTCCATGTGACAACTGTACTGACAGTACAGGGGTCAACTAAAACTTAGTGGATATTTTGAAGGTCATTCATTTATTTAAAAAAAATAAAGCTGCTTCTAATTTAGGAATTGGAACCAGGAAGGCTGGATCAAATAAGAATTATACTATTACTTCTCATTAATTAGTTATTTAGAATATCTGTTTTAAATGCTTCAATTTAAATGATGTTGTCCAGATGTGACTAACTTTTGACAGCAATGCAGACTCAACTTCTGGTGCACAGAGTTTTTAGACTTTCTTGAAATGCTCATAAATTCCTGTCCATAAGATACATGCTGAAAACGTGTGTGAAATCTCGAAACACTTGTGTCTGGGCATGATTTTACAAACCGTTACTCTCCATAATGGTTCTTAATCTCATGAATAATCCCAATGATGTTAAAGGGAATGCTTGCATGAGTAAAGGTTTGCAGGATTACAAGGCCAATATATTTATTGGTGGAAAGGCCGGTGGGAGATCAGGCCTTAAATCCAGAAGGTCACTTCATATTTATCCAGTGTCTGACTTGTCTAACATCGAGTGTGTCCACCTAGTGTTTGAGGACCAGGATAGATTGGGGATTTTGCTGGTGTACCGATCACTGCACAGCTGACTCCCTGACTGCTCTAGCCGAGCTAATCTCAGAGTTGTTGAGGATCTCCCAGACTTATTGTTCTGGATGATTTCAACATACATGCTGAGGCTAGCTTTTCAGTGACAGAGCAGGAGTTCATGGTTGCCATGACAACCATGGGCCTATCGCAGATAATATCTGGCCCGACACATGAGGCTGGACGAATGTTGGAATTTAAGTTCTGCACTGGCTTGAAAATGGGGGTTCCGGTTATTGGGGGTGTTATGACACCATTGTTATGGTCGGATCATTGCCTTCTGAAGGTCCAAATCTCTGCCCTCCTTTGCCCCCATCAGGGTAGTGGACTAGTTAGGATGGTCCGCCCTTGGTAACTTAATGGATCCTATAGGATTCCAAAACTCTCTGGAGGATTTACCCACTGACCTCAACAGCCTCTGTGTCAGTGCCCTGTTTAATTTATGGTATGGTATTCTGACGAGGCTATTGACATGGTGGCACCCAGGCCAGCACAGGTCTTCCTGGTAGACAGAGAACCTGAGGCTGCTAAAGCGAGAGGGCCAGTGGTTAGAGCACAGGTGGAGCTCAACTCGTGCCAAAGCTGACCAACTGCAGCATAAACAGGTTTTGAAGGACTATGCCATGGCTGTGATGGCGGCGAAGAAAGCTTTTTTCACAGCCGCCAAAGCATCTGCAAAGTGCCGTCCAGTAGAGCTTTTCTGGGTGGTGAATAACTTATGAAGTCTTGACTGTCTCCACCTGGAGTTCAAATCTTTGGCTGCCTGCTGTGATGAGTTTGCCACCTACTTTGCAAAGTCACTCATATTTGGCTTGACTTGGGTGCTGCTAGTCTGAATGCAGAGTCAGAGTTTGGGATTGAGGAGGCCAAGTCTTCTCCAATCTACTTGGATCAGCTACAGTTAATCTTGCGCATCAATGTGGAGGATGTGCTTGGTGAGGTGTGGGCGACCAATTGTGAATTAGATCCATGCCTGTCCTGGCTGGAGAAAGCTAGCTGGGAGACACTGGGAGCGATGCTGGCTGGGGTTGTCAGTGCCTCTCTTAGGAAAGGCAGGGTGCCTGATGGCATCAAGACTGCAATCATCTGCCATCTGCTTAAGAAACCATCTTTTGATGTAGACTCCCCTGCCAGTTACGCCCTGTCTCTAATGTCCCTTTTTTAGGGAAAGTTGTTGAATGGGTAGTTTATATAATTTTATTTATATCAAATTTTTATCCCGCCCCTCCTGCCCACAGGGCAGCCCGGGGCGGCGAACAACCGTATAACCATAAAACAATTTAAAACAGTTTAAAAATTACAAAATGCAGGGAAAGAGACCCTCCCCCTCGCCAAAGCCCTGGCGGAACAGCCAGGTCTTACATAAATGGGCTAGGGGTGGGTGGGTTAGGGAGCTTAGGGGTAACTCCTGTGGTGAGAGCACAGGGGGGGAGGGCCAGGGGGGAGGGTTGCCCACCGGTGGCAGAGGTGGAGGAAGAGCGAACAGCCAAGGGTTGAGGGTCAGGATGGAGCAGATGGGAGGGGGGAACGGCTGTAGGGGTTGTTATGGCATATGGACGGTATGGTCCAAGGGGATGGGTGACTTGTCCACCCACGGGACCGAGGTTCCTGGTGGAGGTTAAGAGAGTCACCCCCACACTAAGGGTGAGAGAGGATCAGGGTCTAAGGTCCGCCTGTAAAGGGCTGCTGCTGTTGAATGAAAGGTCCATCGTGAATAAGGCTCCAGTGATCCGGGATTTGATCCTGGATGGGGTAGTGGAACTTGCATGTATCACAGAAACCTGGCTGGACGAGGGGGCAGGACCAGCTTTAGCAGACCTCGTTCCAGCCAGGTATGCTGTTCAGCACCAGCCCCACACGGGGGGCTGGTGGGGGAGGTGTAGCTATTATTTTTAGAGAGGGATGGCCAGTTAGGAGATATCCAGTTCAGGAGATTTCAGGTATTGAAACCCTCCATGTGGTGTTTGATTTGGCTGGGGGCAAGCTTGGGGTGCTACTGGTATCCCAGGCCCCTTCCTGTCCAGCAGCATCCCTTGCCGCTCTAGCAGAGCTGACCTCGGAGGTGGCACTGAACTCCTCCAGGACCTTGATCCTGGGGGACTTCAACGCCCATGCTGATGCCGGCCTTGTAGAAGCGGAGCGTGAGTTCATGGCCGCCTTGGCAACCATGGACTTGTCCCAAGTGGTCAACTGCCCGACCCATGTGGGGGGTCATATTCTCAACCTGATCTTTTGTTCTGGCCTTGAGGCAGGTGATCTATTAGTGGGGAATGTGAGGGTCACGCCCTTGTCATGGACGGATCATTATCTCCTACAGGCCAGCCTCTCAGCGCACCTCCTCCAGAAGGGGAATGCAACAGTTAGGTTGGTCCACCCTTGGAGGCTGATGGAACCATAGCGGTTCTAGGAGGCTTTGAGGGAGTTAACCTTAGACCTGGACAGCCGCTCTGTAGATGAGCTTGTCCAGCATTGGAACATCTTGTTGGGGGAGGCCATCGACAGGGTGGCTCCGAGATGTCTTCTCCCTCTGTCTTGTCACCGCAGGGCCCCTTGGTTTACTGAGGGGCTGCGGTGTATGAAACAGATAGGTAGGAGACTAGAGCGACGCTGGCTTCGGACTCGCTCTGAATCTGACCGACTTCTCCATAGGACCCACTTGCGGTCCTATGCTGAGGCTGTGAGGACAGCAAAGAAGGAGTTCTTTGCCGCTGACGGGGACTTGTCCCAGGCCCGCTGTGAGGAGTTTGCCTCCTACTTTGCAGACAAGATCGCTCAGATCCAGAGTAACTTTGACACCGGATTGGAAGCAGTAAGTGAAGGGCACGAGGTTATGGCGGCACCGTCTGGTCGATCTTTCTGGGATGAGTTTCAGGAAGTGACGCCAGCTGATGCGGTGAATATCCTGGGGTCTGTCAGAGCCACTAGTTGTGAACTAGATCCGTGCCCGTCCTGGTTGGTGAAAGCCTCCAGGGAG
>QEPC01008893.1:394673-441409 GCA_003113815.1 Sphenodon punctatus | reverse complement strand
GGAGGTGGTGGCTAAAGCCGCCTTTCGTCAGCTGCATCTGGTACGGGGGCTTCGACCTTACCTCTCCGGGCCTGATCTGACCACTCTTGTCCATGCCTTCATCACCTCGAGGCTAGACTACTGCAACACACTCTATGTGGGACTTCCCTTGTTTCTGGTTTGGAGGCTGCAGCTAGTGCAAAATGCGGCAGCCCGTCTCCTGACGGGGACGGGGTGGCGTGAGCACATAACACCAGTGCTCCGCGGTCTGCGCTGGCTGCCTATAGCGTACCGAGCCAGATTCAAGGTGTTATTATTATTATTATTAGACATTTATAAAGCATCAGTCGTATGACCTGGTGCTGTACAGATAGTATTGATTTACAAAGCTCTGCATGGTCTGGGCCCCTCATATCTCTGGGACCGCCTCGCCCTCCGTGCCTCACAGCGATCCCTTCGGTCCACGGGGGGCACCTTTCTGGAGGTCCCCCGTGTAAGATGGGGGGGCCACAATGGAGAGGGCATTCTCGGTGGCCAGATCGCGGTTGTGGAATTCCCTCCCGGAGGAGGCTCACCTGGCCCCGGGCCTGTTGGCCTTCTGACGTATGACTTGGCTGTTCGCCCAGGCCTTTGGAGGGGAGGGTGGGGGAGTGGGTTCATTTCTGTGGGGGGTGTTTTAAATTTGTTTTAATTAAGATGTTTTAGACTTTTTATGTTAAAAAATTATTTTATATTATGTTGGAGGCCACCCCGAGATGCCGTAGGCATGGGGGGCAGCATATAAATATAAGGAAATAAATAAATAAAAATGTCAAAATAACAGGAGAGTGGGAGCCAACCGAGCCTTGCAACTCCAGGCGCATCTTGATGCTATCAGATTCTGGACCCATGTTCATCAGGTTTACATCCTGGTCATGGCAGTGGCCTTGGCTGACGATCTGTGTTTGAAAATCAACAGGGGAAATTGTACCCTGCTGATTTTATTAGAACTTTCGTCGGCCTTTGATACTGGGGGGTGGGGTTGACATGACTCTGGGACTGGGCTGGAGTGTGTGGGACTGCTCTTGAGTGGTACTGCTCATTCCTGGCTGGGAGAACCCAGAAGGTGGTGGTGGGTCATCGTCCTCTCGGGAGCTCTCTTATGGGGTTCAGTAGGATGCCATCTTGTCCCCACTCCTTTTCAATGTTTATCTGAGGCCCATGGATGAGATCATTCAGAGATTTGGAGTGAGGTGCCATCAATATGTGGATGACACCCAGATCTTTCTCTCGTTTTCATCTGATCCAGGTCTGAGTGCTTACCTAATGCCTGGCTACCGTTGGCACCTGGATGTGGATGAGCCAGTTGAAGTTGAATTACCTATACAAAAAAACCTTCGGTTTAAGAAGTTTGTTAAGGTGGCATTACAAATTATACTCGAACGCTAACATGACAGTAAATTGTATGTTAAGGCAACTTTATTAAATATCAGACCAATATACATTTTTCTTTTCTCATTCATTAAATTATGACTTAACAGAACTTAAGCTGCATACATTCCTCATCATGTATAAGTAGTGTTTAGTTACCATACCACGCATATGCAGCTTAATTTCTGTTGTCATAATTTTTTTTATTAATGAATGAGAAAAGAAAAATTAATGAATGAGAAAAGATGGGGGAGCCTGAGGGGTTGCTGGCCGGAGGGAAGCCAGGGGCAGGAGCTGGGAGGGGTGGCTGCTGGTGGGGAGCCATGGGTGGGTTGCTGGGAGAGGGGGGAGCTGGGAGGCAGTTGTTGGGAGAGGGGAGGTTGCTGGTGGGTAGCTGTCTGTCTGTGTGGAGAGACAACAGGGAAAGCCCCCTAGGAAGGAAGAGAGTGAATCCACTCACTGTGGGGAAGGAGTCCAGGACAAAAAGAAAAGTGGAATAGACCCTGGAGAAGAAAGGAACCAATACTGAAAATGTGGGGAAAGCTGCTTCTGCAAAGCAGAACCGGCTGAACACCAGAAAATTCACATGGGAGAAAAGCCTTAAATGCCTGGAATGTGGAAAAAGCTTCAGTCAGAGCCCAGCCCTTAATAGCCATCAAAGGATCCACACAGGTGAGAAACCCTATAAATGCCTTGAGTGTGGGAAAAGCTTCAGTGACAGATCAACCTTTAACATCCATCAAAGGATCCACACAGGACAGAAGCGTTATAAATGCCCTGAGTGTGGGATAAGCTTCAGAGAGAGCTCAGCCCTTAATAGCCATCAAAGGATCCACACAGGAGAGAAGCCCCATACATGCCTTGAGTGTGGGAAAAGCTTCAGACAGAGCTCAGCCCTTAATAACCATAGAAGGATCCACACAGGAGAGAAGCCTTATAAATGCCTTGAGTGTGGGGTATGCTTCAGTGACAGCTCAACCCTTCATAGCCATCAAAGGATCCACACAGGAGATAAGCCCTATAAATGCCTTGAGTGTGGGAAAACCTTCGATTGGAGCTCAGCCCTTAATAGACATCAAATGTCTATTATGCAAGGGGGATGTTATATGAAGATGGGTATAAGATGTAATTAAATTTGTGGGGTGGGATTGTATTATATACGTGATTCCAGATTGGAGGTGGGGGGGCTGTTATGGTTATTGCTGCTGTTAATATTTGATTTATGAGCTATTTATGTTTACTGTGTATTGTGATAGTTGTTGTGAAGTTGCCCCCTAGTGAGAGCAGGTGAGTATGTGGAGGGCCCCACCCTGGTGGCAGTGGGGCGATTTAGGAAATAGTACATTATGTGAAGATGGATATAAATTGTAGTTAAGCTGAGGGGCAGATAGGATGGTATTATATATGTGCTCTCATATTTGGGGTGGGGATTTGTCATTGTTATTACTGATGTTGATTTGATTATTGCTGTTCATGCTTATTATGTATTGTGATATTGATATTGTTGTAAGCCGCCTCGAGCCATCTGTGATGGGAGAAGTGGGGTATAAATTAAAATTGATGAAGATGATGATGACGGTGGGTTTGCTGGGAGGGAGGATCTTGGGGGGAGGTTTCTGGGAGCGGGGGAACCGTGGGGAGGTTGCTGAGAGAGGGGGAGAGCCTGGAGGGAGCCGGGGGATTGCTGGGAGCAGGGAGCCAGGGGGGTTGCAGGGAGAGCGGGGGAGCCAGGGGGCAGCCCAAGGGGCGGCGCGTCAGTGGTATGTACCTGGGCTCAGGCTTCTTCTTACTCGGCCGGGCAATGCACCGCCTAACCCCCGCCGAGACTCCCTCAAGCAAGTCAAGTAGCCTCAATGAACTGATGCTGCCAGCTGCAGTGCCGGCTGCCACGCACCAAAAAGCCGGCCTGCAACACAGCAACACGGCCAGTGACGGGCGGTTGGGGGTGGTAGTTCCTCCACACACACCCAGCTGTTGCCGCGGAAGCTCTTCGCTGTCCTTTTCAAATCACCTGCCCTGTTGCTGGCCGCCGCTGCTTGCCTTTTTTTTTTTCCCCCTTCCCTTTTTTTTTTAAAGGGAGACCACAAACAGTGCATGCATCAAAACGTTTTTTCTCCTATTTTTTTTTTTTAACAAAGCAAAACAAAAACACCACTGTATAAATAAATACTAGTGACTCTCCTTCAATTACATTATTACAACATTACAGAAGCCATTCCAGCCTTGCATAATACATGGGGAGAGGAAGCTACATTTGTAACACAAGTTTTGGTCACCAACCAGAAGTGTTTGCTACACAGACTCCCATTGAACAGCATAGATGCTGTTCAATGAAAGTCTGCAACCGCCTTAACATAGAGCCACTACTGTGGCTCTATAATCCAGGCAAGACCAAGGTGGTGATGGCTGGCCAATCTTGTGATGTGGGGGAGGTGGGAACACCTGTCATTGATGCGGTTCCAGCCTACCTTGATCACTCAGGTTTGCAGCCTTGGGCTGCTCTTGGATCCACTGCACTGGCTGCCAATAGCTTTCTGCGCACAATTCAAGGTGCTGGTTTTAACCTATAAAAACCTTAAATGGCTTGTGGGCACTGAGTATCTGAAAGACTGCCTTTTCCCCTATGTCCTGTCATGGTCTTTGAGGTCAACTGAGGGTGCCATCTTACGAGTGCCACCTGTCGATGAAGTTGCTACAATGAGGGTGTGCAGGGGGCGTTCTCCTTAGCTGCCCCACAATTATGGAACTCCCTCCCCTTCGGGGTCTGCCTAAGCCCAAGCCTGTTCATCTTCTGGGGGAATAAGACCCTTTTTGTTTGTCCAGGTGTTTTGCAGGCAGGAATAGGGTTGGGTGGACTTGGGGAGGAGGATTGGTGAGTGGCAGGTGGTGATAAAGTGTGGGGTGAGTGGGATGATGATGGGGTTTTAAGGAATTTTAATGTATTTTATTGTATTTTATAATTTTGATGTTGTAAGCTGCCCTGAGTCTCTGGAGGAGGGAGGAGTAAAATTTAGACTGACAAATTTAAAGAATCTTCAAAGCAAAACAAAGAAAACAGGATAGTTTTATTAATAGGAAAATACTTGGTTTCCGCAAGCTTGCTATGCTGACAGAGAATGTAGATTCAGAATACTCTAGTACAAGGATAGAGAACCTGAGACCAGATGTGGTTCATAGCTAGTTTTTATTGGGCCCTTTTCCAGTTCCTAGACCTGGCCACTGGATCCAGTTCAACCCCCAAGCACTGAAGGACTGAGTTCAGGGTAAAGGAGCAGAGATGTGGGCATGCATATAAGAATAGGGGACAGATCTATGATCTGGACTCTCCTCTTCCTGAGCCTACCTCTTAAGCACCCCACCCTAACTTCTGTGCAGCCCCTGAAACTTGTACTAATTTTCAAAATGGCTCCTGGGAGGGAAAATGTTCCCCACCCGTGGTCTAGCACAATGGAGCTAAACAAATTTCTAGATATGATTTTTCTCTCATATCATAACTAGGTCTCAAGATTTGTCTAAAAGCAATCTGATTTTGTTGCATTATTAAAATATGTCATGAGATTGAATTAATATAGTGTAGGAAACAAAATTGTAAATGGCACATAAGACTGAGTAAAAATGTAAAACAAGGGATTTTTTTTGTTCAAACATTTATTTTAAATACTATAAGTATAATGTGC
This sequence comes from Sphenodon punctatus, assembly GCA_003113815.1. NCBI lineage: Eukaryota > Metazoa > Chordata > Lepidosauria > Sphenodontia > Sphenodontidae > Sphenodon > Sphenodon punctatus. The sequence goes on along the minus strand of QEPC01008893.1, from coordinate 436,343 downwards.
TTTTTCATGTATTAACACGCATATAACTAAGGTGTATATAGAGAGCCGTGAGAGCAGCTCTATAGTTAAGGTGGCTTGCACTCTGTTAAAATCACAAAGGTGCTATTTGTTATAACATCGAGAGGATCTATCCGATCAGTGTGAGATTTTGTATTTTTGATCACTTGGGTGAGGGGTACAAGCTATCCAAATGTCAGGCTAATTAGATGAAAAACAAGAAAGGTACAGATATTTGAATTTTGGAGGCAGAAATGTGTTTTGTCCCTTTTACAACTTTTTCTCTTGATGGACAAAAGTGTGTTCAAAATTATCTTTCTGGAGGTGAAAAGGTATCAGAAAATTCAAATGTGCATTCTAGTCATTTCCTGAGTTTGGACTTTTAAAATCTGTCATGTAGTTTTTAAGTTATGATGTTTTGAAATTCCTATATTATCCAGTGGGGAGAGTGAGATTCTAAAATAACACCAAGATGTACATGGGATTATAAGTACAACAAATATACATATATTTTATGTACATCTCCCTGTATGCTATCCTATAGAAGAGAAGAGAGTGGGTATCCATGCATAGGATATAGGTAGAGAGATTGTTGTTATATGTAGATGCTTCATGTAGATGCTACCTCTTCTCATCTTTTCTCTGAGAGGAAGATATACATAAAATGTACATGCTTTTTTGTATGTATAATCCATCTAGGTGCACAGGTTGTATTATCTAGGAGGGGCTGGGAGCCAGGACTCCTAGATTCTCTAGGAGCTGCAGGCTGCCCTGGAGTGTCACTGCTGGGAGCTGAACTAGGACAGTTTACAGTGGGGTGAATGCTGCCAGGGAAGAGACAGCAGTCACGAGCTTGTCACTCACTGTGTTGGTGGGTCCTGGAGCTGAGCGGGACAGAACTGTGTATTGCCTGGAGCAGGCTGCAGTAGCTTCCCCACTCCTGAAAGAAGTTCCCATGTTAAAAGTCGTGGAAAGTCCTAAAAATTCCCAGGCAGCCCTGAAAACCCCACCATAGCCAGTCTATTTTAGTGAGGGGGAATTTAGTGTGGTGTTCTTTCAAAAACCATGGTAATTCTAGGGTCAGAAAACCTTTAAGAGAGGAGTTAAGGCTCTTACAAATTCAACCATGCTCCAAAAAGCATGGAAATTGTAAGTTAAGGCTCTTGCCTTAACTTGTACACCATGTAAGCAAAGACGTTGTACAGTCTCACATATTGTGCTCACTTACAACTCAGACTCCATGCCCCTACACTTTGCCTTGATCTTTCAGCCAGAATCTTCTTCCTCTGAAGGTTGGGGGTAACACTGAAGCTTTCCATATATGCTTTCATTTGGGTTGGGGAGAACAGGGCAGCTGAGTACTGGGGGACTATATATTGGAGGAACAAGATTGATGAATCTGGGATGTGTACAGGGACACAAAACTGAGGGCAGCCAGGCAGTGAAGGAAGTGTCTGTATTCTGAGGGGGCAGCCAGGTGTTGGGGGAGTGTTTTTATGGGGGAAGACTGAAAAATGAGTGACGCATATGCATGGACAAGGCTGGAAGGACAGGTGGGGGTGGTTGGAAGTGTGTATATATATATTATCGTCACTACTTTTTAATTTGTCATTAGAAGTATTAGCCAATGCGATTAGACAGAACAACCTAATAAAAGGAGTCAAAATTGGGGACAATGTCCAAAAGTTAGCATTATATGCAGATGACCTGCTGTTATATGTAACTAAACCAGAAAGCTCCCTTCCGGAACTTTTAAAAGTAATCGATCAATTTGGGAAAGTATCTGGTTACAAAGTTAATAAAGGAAAATCTTTTGCAATGATTTTTGGCCAGAATCTTGAACAAGAACAGCACTTGACAAAATTATCACCTTTCCCAACCACTGAAAAAAGCATAAAATACTTAGGTGTGATCATTCCTAAGAATTTAAAAGAGCTATACTCTGCAAATTTGAAGAATTTTTCAAGGAGATAGATATATTGATTAAGGACTTAATCTGGAACGGAAGGAAACCAAGAATTAAGAAGGCGGCTATTCTGAGGCCTAAAGACAAAGGAGGAATAAACTTTCCAGACATGAAATTATATCATAAAGCGGCAGCACTGTGTGCCATGCCAGAATAGTATCAAGAAACAAACTCTTCGGATTGGGTAAAGCTGGAAAAGTCTCTGCTTCAGGTCCAAACCTTAAAGGATTTGATTGTAGATAAAGGTAAATTGAATAAGTATGGAAGTATGGAAAAACTTCAAGCCAAAATACACAGTGGGGAAGCAGATTTTAAAAAGGTATGGACGCCAATCGTTTGCGCACTGGAAAACAAGTCTCCAGAAGATGAAGATATTGTTAAACTGATTGACAATTAGGTCGGTAATCAACTAACCAAGAAACTTACCAAGGAACAATTAGGAAGAGATGAACTTTGGGTAATGAAGATGTGAAAGGGACATGGATGATAATAGGTAGTTCCAAATATATGTAAACTGTTTATTGTCTTTTTTTAATTTATTTTTGTTTGTGTTCATTGTTATCAGTATTGAAACATCACTGTCAAGCAATATATATGTAAGAGAAATGTACATTGTAAGAAGTCACAGTGGCAAGTTTATTGATGTTTGTTAAACATGGAAAATAAAATCAAAATAAAATCTTTAAAAAAAAGAAAAAAGGAAGTGTATATATTGGCAACAGGCATGTAGGTGCTAGGAGGGGTGTATATTGGGGGACAGGTCTGAGATAGGAGTTGTGTATCCATGGACAAAGCTGGGGGGCAAGCAGGGGTGGGGAGCAGTGTTTGTATGGGGAAGGGTACCCACATGCTGGGGGACATATATGGGGGGAGACGGTTGAGAGATGGGTGATGTGTACTCAGGGACAATGTTTGGGGGATAGCTTGAGGTTGAAGTGTTTGCATGCTTTTCATATGTGCTTTCAGTTAGGTTGGGGACATCCAAGTCCTGGGGGGGGTGTATATGGTTATGGGATGTGTACTGGGAGACAAGACTAGGAGAAGCTAGCGGTGGGGAGAAGTGGGTGCGTGGGCAACAGACTGCCACATACTGGGATGGTATGTATGTGGGGACAAGGCTCAGATTCAGCCAGGGGTGAGGAGCAGTGGGACCGATTCCAAGCCCCACGCGCACCACATGCGCCCACAGTGCCCTCACGCAACCTGTGCACACCTCCCATTATGGGGACTTTGTGGTGCACACAAACTGCACGAGATCCACATGCATGCTGTGCACAGGGAGTAGGGGGATTGTGCCCACTGTATTTATGGGGAGGGTGCACCCAGGAGCTTGGTGGGGGGGGGGGGTATCAGGTGAGAAGAGAGATGGGTGAGGTGTATTCAGGGACAAGTCTTGGCAACAGTCAGAGTTGGAGGGGAACTTTATGTTTGGGCTACAGTGAAGACAGGAACCAAGTCCATAATAATGGGGTGGGGAGGAACTTGCTGTCCCCAGCTTCAGTGTTGCCCCCAAGTTGCAGAGGAAGAGGATTGTGGCTAAAAGACCAATGCAAAGCATGGGTGCATGGAGCCTAAGCTGTAAGTGAGCACAATGTGTGAGGCTTGTTTTCCGGAGGAGATGTAAGACCTTTTTGTTTGGCCAGAAGTTTGGCAGGCAGGAATAGGGTTGTGTGGGATTGGGTAGGGGGGTTGGAAAGAAGTTAGATGGGTAGGTTGGGGATAAAGGATGGGGTGAGTGGGTGGTGATGGGGTCTTAAGAGATTTTAATGTGTGTTATTGTATTTTATATTTTTAACATTGTAAGTTGCCCTGAGTCTATGGAGAAGGATGGGATAAAAATGTGAAAAGTAAATAAAAATAAAGTAATAACCTGTACAACATCTTTACTGCTTGCATGGTGCGCACGTTACAGCGGGAGCCTTAACTTACAATTTCCATGCTTTTGGAGCATGGTTGAATTTGGAAGAGCAATAACTCCTCTCTTAAATAAAAGTGTTTGGATTGTATAATAGTTGTAATGACTGATCTGCATTTTTCAACTAGTGAAACTGATCCAAGCAACAACGTAGATCTTAAAGTATGTCCATTTCTAATACAGCACTATGAAAAATGAGTTTTCTAGCTTCAGGGATAGAATCCCAGCTTTGTTGATTTAACTGTTTTCTTATTCTAATTTTTATGCCTCCCTTTTATGTATTTTATGTATATTTTAAAATATTTTAACTTTTGTAAGCCGCCTCAAGCTGCCTAGGCAGGAGAGGTGGTGTATAAATAATAAATAAATAAACTACACTGCTGCTCTTCGCATTTTTGTGCTTGAAGAATTAACCTACATACAAATCTCTTTTAGTTCCAACAAGGTTAATCCCAACAGCAGTCTGGTTAACCTTCAGATCAACATCCATGCTGTGGCTCAAGTACAGATAAGAGGGTAAGTATTTTTCCGTTTCAATCCATACGTGCAATTGATGACAATATTTTTTTCCAATATATACTGTTTAATCCTCGGAAGTCTTTTCATTGCAGCACTTTCATTGACTCCTGTCATTGCCTTAGGGGAATCCCTTGCACTGTTGCTCTGAATGATGGGAGCCTTAGGCCCTGATCCTGCCCTTCGGTACACAAGGGCAGACCCCCTATACAATTGAAGAGCTCTTTTGACCTGAAAGGGTCTCTTCACAGGTACATTCATCTGTCTTCATGGACCACATTGTAGTGGGAGTGCCTTTGCTGCTCATGTACATTAGGGCATAAAGTACAGCTGGCCACTCAGATTTGGCTACGGATACTTAGCCATGCCAAAGGTCTGTTTGCATGCATGAGTTGTTCATGTGCAATTATCTATGACCGTAAAAATGTAAAGTTCAGTTGAGGAGGCCAGTTTTAAGGTTTTATGGTCCGTTTTTATTATCTGATTTTCAAACTGCATCATTTTCATCCTAATGAAAACTTTCCTACTTTATTTCTGCTTTTTGCCAGAGTTTTTATATGTATGTTTTGATCTCAGCAGCTGAAAAAGGCAAGAAACCTGACACTTTAAGAAATATGCAAAAACCAAGGTCAAGTTATTATTTGGTCCTAATAAAAGTTAATAATTTTAATTGTGAACACTATTAATTGCTGTTTAAATGTGCTCCAGATTACAGTATATCTAAAGTGAACCTAGACCATTAACTGCAACTATTGCATCATTACTTGGCTGCCTCGAGTCATTTGTAATGGGAGAGTGCGGGATACAAATTAAAGATGATGATGATGATGATGATGATGAAATCTAATGCCTAAAAGCATCTTGGGCACCACAAGTGAGGAAGACTAAAATTTAAATATGAATAATAAAAGAAATCTTGGGGACAGTTAAAGTGTAAAGAAAGGTGAACAGAAGTATTACCTGCTTGTCTTTTAAATATGACTCGCTCTTTTTGAAGATGGAGACAAAGTAGTTCAGGTGATCTTTTTCATTGGACGAACTTCTGTGGTGAGAGTATGCAAATTTTCAGGCCACGCGCAACCCTCAGTCTGGCATCTGAAAGTCAGAATTATAACCAGAACAATGGTCACTCTGTGTGGTGTGAAAACTTGCATACGCTCACTGACATAAGTTAGTCTAAAGAAAAATATCATCTGAACTACTCTGTCTACATCACTCTTCATTTGAGATGTGAGTAATGGCAGTTTCTAGACTAACTCTTTTTTGTGTGTGTCATAAATCATGCAGTGTTTTACCTTTGCTGGTAGTATAAACTGGGTCAAAACTAGGGCTGAAACAAGAATGAAATTTATTCTCGTGAGAATTTTGCATCCCAGGCGACATTTCATGAGAAATTCATGATTCTTGCAAGAAACTCGAGAATCTCAAAAATGCCCCCCCAAATTATCTGCGCATGTGGGAAATGGCCATGCATGCGCAGAGTGGCCCTGTTGGTCATTTGTGCGCATGCGCAGGTCATTTTTTTTCATTTTGAGGTTCTCAAGAATCTCGAGTTTCTCGCGAGACAGTTGTGAGAATCTCAAGACAAGAGAACCTTGTTGAGACAAGAAAATCTCGGTGAGATTTTTGAGGATGAAATCTTGTTTCAAACCTACTTTTGACCCAGCTTATACTACCAGCAAAGGCCTCCTCCCTACAAAGTACATGGTGTGTGAGAGAAAGAGAGACTGGCTGGACACTGTTGAGTGAGATTATATCAGATAATGGCACAAGAGGTTAGAGACAATGGGTGCAATCCAGCAGCCAATTTAAACTGCATGTACACCGGGCACAGTGTACATACGCCCAGGCAGGCATGCGTACTGCATGCACAGCGCCATAGTGTGCCTCTTCTGATGTGACCCCCCTGAGCCCATGCACACAGCAGCCTGGGGGATGGAGCAGGAGCTGTGCCTGCTCCATCCCCCAGGCTTGGACATTCGCATCAGTAGGGTCACGCTGTGGCCTCACGCGGCTTGCTGTATCTCCGGGGCGCATGTGCACCCACTGCCTGGCTGGGCATTGCGCCGGAGGGCGGCGTATGCCACTGTTTGGATTGCACCCAATGAGTAAAACCATTTGGGGCGAAAAGCTCAGCAGTTATAGCCACAATACGACAGGGCTGCTGGTTTTGAAGGCATTCTTCCAGCTCCTGCTGTAACTGTCAGGGCTGCCTGGCAAGTGCTAGCAAAAGCAAGGTAATATATTGAAGCAGTACCGGCCTGAGGGGCAGGTGATCTGTGTTGCTGCCCAGGGTGCTGAAAACTAGGATGTGCTGTGCATTTAATAATTGTTTCATGTAAGGACTTATAGTTAGCCTATGCAATGTTTAATTGGTTTGCTAATACCTTTCCTTTTTGCATTTACTGTAGCATGAGTGTTATGTGGGGAAGTACTGCAACACTTGACACAGCTAGCTACCGTGCATGAAATAAATTATTTAATTAATATAAATGCAAATTATTCTGCCAGGAATGTGTGAACAGAGAACAAAGGGAAATATTAGTCAACTGCTTCATTCCAAAAACACAACTAAAGTCACCAACAACTTGGAAGTTTGCCTAAGCCCTAGTTTCAGTGTCTTCTGAAGGCAGTGTAAGAGCTGTTTATTCAGCCAGGGGTAGATGATGGGGTATTTGTTTTTTATGGGTGGTGGTGTGTATTTTGTATTTTTTACATGGTGTGAGCTGCCCTGATAGGGTGGGGTAGAAATCAAAATAAACAGCCAGCTAGCTCTTCTCATGATTATTTTTAAGACATGGTAACGGTGGTTTTGTGACTTACTGAAACTTCATGCTTCTGGTAGAGGCTGCCATAGGTCAGGAGTGGGTCAAGACAGGAAGGCTAGCAATCGGCAAATCTTCCTTAGTAAGATTGGTTTTCTATAGAGAGAGAGATTCACTTATTTGGTAAAAGTATCTATTGGAAAGTCCTAGCTAGAGCCAGAGCAAAGAATACACATCTATGAGTTTTGAACTGCACGCATAGCCTGCTCCATGCATTAACACACACAAACACCCTGCTCCCTTCTGTACAGGGCTCTGACCTCAGACCCTCATTACTTGCCTCTCCCCACTGCTTCATAGCTCCCCAGAGCTGGGCCTCTCACTACAGCTCCCCAAAGCTTTGCTGTGGTTTTTGTCCCATCACTGCTGCTGCTCAGCTGTAGCGTGGAAAGGGAGAGATGTTGCTGGTGCTATGAGTTTAAAACTTGCGAGGTGACAGAAAAGGTCATCCCTTAAAGAAGCATGCCTTGTGATTGGCTACTGACTGGCGATACCTTCACTAGTCAAAAGTATGCTCTACCTGCCCTAGACACAACGGAGTGTGGAGGAGATGGGAGTTCACAGCAGCAAGCTTCCAAATTTGAGGAGGTTCACTGCCCCAAAAGCAGAGGAATCCATCCCACTGCCTGTTCCACCCCTGGACACCTTATTCTCTAATCTGGAGATATGCTCATCATCATCATCATTTATTAGGTGATCTATGATCATTGTAAAACAATACAGACATCTACAGGCAAGACAAACACATAACAGCTTGCTTCAAAAGCATTGTACAATAAAATGAGAACCAGATACCTCCCTCTGATTCCTAGTGGGTGATGGTTAGGATTGGCTCGCTTAATGGGTACTTAAAAACTGTGATCTGAGATGGACAGCAAAAAGAGGGCTACCCTCCGAATTATATCTGGTTCGGAACTATCCAGCAAAACTGCCATAATCACGGGATCATCCCTCCCTGGATACTGATCCCTTATTGGTTCAAGAAGGTCATGGCGTGGCTCGTCATATAAATGACAGTGTAACATTATGTGCCCTACAGTCTCTGTCGTAGCATTGTCAAAGGGGCATAATCTGTCAAGAAATGGTATGCCCTGGATCCTCCCTTCCAGGACTCGAGAAGGGAACGCATTGAACCGGGCACTAGCTATCAATTGTTTAGCTCTACCGGATATAGGGGCGATTAAGTAAGAAGCCATCTGACCCATGGGCGGGACATAGTATAGATACTCACGAATATGGGGCGAGGATCTTATTTTAGCAAGTTCCGTTTGACGCCCTATATCCCTAACCCTCGTAAGAACCTCAGTCCTGACGGAATCCGGGAGTTTGTGCTTAAGATACACCGTGGAAGTTCCCATCTCCTCCAACTGCGCTTCAACTTCCCTTACCCAGGGGTCTCTAAAGGGGTCGTCCGACAGAGATTTCACTAAAGTAGACTCCTTATTTAGTTGTAATTTTGACCAGTATTTAAAACTGGCTTCTTTGGCTGCTTGGGTCCAAGATATTTGTCCCACTTCCACTCAGATAGCTGCTAATGGAGTGCCTCTCGGGACCCCCAGAAGTCCCCGTAGGAACCTAGACTGGAGATATGCTGAAATTGTCAATACATGCACTTCTCTGTTGTTGCAAAATAGCCTAGTGAGTATAAATTACATTCTTTGGGTAGAATAACTTGCGTTCCTAAGTTTTGTCAGATGGCAAGGCAACAGGGAGATATTAGCTTGAATGAACTGTTCCTAAATTGGGAGTGGTTCAGTTCAGTTTAGTGGGCTATGGATCAGGCCCTTAGACAGTTCATTACAAAAATGTAAAAAAATCTTCAAAACGCACTCTAAAATCTATTAAAATAAATATGTATCCCATCTACGTTTCTTTCATAGCAGCTTTAGGTGAATGTTTAAATCTACAAGTTTTCACATTCTGTTTCTGTTGATGAGAAAAGCACAGTGTTAGAATGCAATAGAAAATGCAGGCTTTTAAAGCACAAGACTGCATATCTCTTTTTGTCTAGTTGTGCAATATTGTGGTCTCTGAAGTACTGTGTGTCTTAAATTCTGCTAATATCACATTAAATAAAACAAGATTCCTAATCTCCTAAGGAGCATTAAAATAGAGATTTTCATTTGACATAAAAGCTATTGTATTTGCAAAATATAACTTGAAGCTGGTCTTTCATCACATCAAAAATATTCAGATGATTTCACTGAGGACAGGATTTCACCCTTAGTTTCCTTTTATATATAAAAAAGTAATAAATTTCAAGAGAAAATTCCTGTTAGTTGATTCTAGTGTACAAAGGTACACATCATCCTCTTTAGTGAAAGCTGGGGGCACTGTTCACCTTCTGTTGATATTTGCAATAAGCATGTGACAGTTGGCCCTAAGTGGCTAGAGGATTAGGGCTGGATAAGCCCTGGTGAGGACTAGGAGTGACTGTTCCTTTAAAGGGAGTGAGCTGCCTCCATAGGCTACACCCCTCCTGGGGATATAAAGCGCAGAGAGCTCTGCTTGGAGGGTCAGTCTGTGACTGGCTGGTGCTGGTGAAGGAGTTCTGTAGATGGAGGCTGGTGGAGGTACTGCATAGGAAAAGTGAGAGCCCCAGGCAGAGTGAGAGTGAGCTCCAGGCGAAGTGAAACCCAGGCAGGCAGAGTGAGCAGGGAGTTGGGCTACTGTGAGCGTGGCTACAGGGATAGGAGGCTCGGAGGGGAGCGGGTAGGCTCTAGGCTGCAATAAGCTCAAGGGCACTGTACCTTTGGGAAGCTAATAACACAAACAGTTAGAGTAACACAGTGCTCCTGACCTATATAACTCTAAATTTAAGCCTAGTTAAGGGGAAGGTTAAATAGGGAGATGCAGGTAGACGTCCAGCAGCAGCGAGGGGGCTATCCAGTGTTTTGCACCCAGTGTAACACGTATAATTATTATCTTCCTCTTGAGGCTAGGATGTATTTGTGCAGTTGGTGCAAAGAGCACCTGGCTGTCAGGGACAGAGTACAGTCTCTGGAGACTAGAGTGCTTGAGCTGGAGAAGGTGAGGCAGATTGAGACATTTATAGAGGAGACTTTCAGGGATATAGTAGAGCAGTCCCACCTCTGCTCCTGCAGCCCATGTACCGTTTTGGAGGAAGACGACCTTGGGGAAGAAGGGCATCAAGCTACTACAGTGGGAAATGATCCTGTCACTGGGACATGCCTTTCAGATGATGTCATAATATCCTCGTGCACTGAGGATACTTCTCCAGTCTTACTGTGGTTCTATTTGCAGATGGCATGACCTCCGCCCTCTCCTTGGTAACACAGCCTGTACTTTAGGAACTGTTGATGTAGATCATTGCATGTATTTATAAAAGTGTTCAACTTGTTCAGATGGGTCGTATGTACTACATGCACACATAGTATTCAGCCTTCCAGTGTGATAGGAAAATCAGTGACCTAACTTACAGTTGTGGGCTGTGTTGGTGGAGCACTTTGTGGAATGAGTTGTGAGTGTTAGGAGGCAAAATGCAACAAGACAGTGCAGTTCTTCCAGTGAGATATAAAATGAGGTTCTGATGGGTAGTGGCCATTAACAAATAATGACTCTATGGTTGAGGAATTATCTGATTTTCCAGCCAAATTGCAGTTGACAGTCTGCCTACCTAAAATTTCCTTGCATTTTTTTTAAATTTGGTATAAAGGTGGAGTAACTGATGATATATGAGATAAATCTACAACTGTAACCTTTTTAATACTTTTATACATTTTAGTGTGTCTAATCCTGCACAAATTGTTTTGCCACTTCACAACTGGGAACCCAAGGATGAACCTACCAAAGAGGAAGAGATCGGGCCACTGGTAGAACACATATATGAGGTAGTATCTTCAAGTTCTTTTCTGCTTCCATTGAAATTTCTTAAAGCAAACATTTTGACTCTAGACCTAGATTTAAATTCAGCTCTGAATTAAAAAAGATAAAATTCCTATTGGTTTTAGACTTCAGTGCTCAAGCCACTTACTCCAGAGTAGCCCAATTAAAATAAAGAATATTAGTTGGGAGTAAACTTTTGGAAGATCACATACTAGTAAAGAAGTTGGCTGTTTGCTAGTTTATGCCTTAGCAAGGTTTGGTCAAAGTGAATTCTGGACTGTTGCTGGTGCTGAGCAGAGATGAATTAAAGGCTCAGTCGTGCAGGTTGTTGATGGTTACAATGTATGTGATTCACCTGAGAACATATGCTTAAAGTTAGGTACAAGAGTTACCCCCATTGATTTCACTCGGATCTCTCAGATATAGATGTTTAAGCACATGCATTAGTGCTTTGCAGGATTGCAGATAATGAGAGAGATTGAGAGAGACTAAAAACTATGATAAAACGTTAAATTAACTCAAAAAATCACAGCAACCGAATATATGGTCTCTGTTCTCCCAGCAAACTATTTGTAACTTCCAACTTCCCCCCATCATAGCTTGAAGGTTTTGCTTCATATTTGAAAGTGTACTTTTTTTTTCTGTTGAAGATTAACAGATTAAAACAAAGGGAGTTCATTTTAGACACAAGCATCTCAATGAACTAGACTCAATACAGACAGTCTCTGGATGTCGATGGATAGTGCTTCTTCGAGGGTGAAACTGAGTGCTCCACATAGGGTTGCAGTTCACAAACTACCAGCCCAGAATAGATAGGCAACTTTAAACAGAAAAGGGGCAACAACATTTAAACAAAAGGCTACTGCTGAGATGGGATTAATCAGACATATCAAGGCATGTCTCCTTATCCTAATCATAATTTGGTATCCAACATTGTGTTCTGGTTGTGTATCCCAGCATATTAATAATCAAGAGAAATTGTCACATCCTGCTATTAATGCAGGGTTCCTTACTTGGGCCATGCCCACCCAAAACTCTTAAGTGTGTGTGTGTGTGTGTGTGTGTGTGTGTGTGTCTTTAAGCCCATGAGTAATCCAGTTGCATAAGTAATCTCCTTGCACGATTTCCTTATAGGGTGGGGGGGAAACTTCGGTAAAAAAAAAGAATGTAAGATTAAATGGGTGTTTCACTGGATTCCAATTAATGAATAAAAAACAATATTACACTTTCTTTAGAAAAATCTTATCCTTTCCCCACCCCTTTTTTTAGTATCCGGAGTCTGGGAATGAACATTAAAGATTCTTCCTACTCCCCTCTATCCTCAGTCATTCTCATTCACCCAATCTACATCCTCCACCCAGACAGACATTTGCACAATAAAATATACCAGCACATGTATTTCATTGTGATAATATAAGAACATAAGAAGTGCCACTCTGGGTCAGACCAATGGTCTGTTGAGTCTCTGACAGTGGCCGCTTTTGCTCACCTCACAGCAGGTCCTCGTGGACCATAACAGGCCACAGCAAGGTGGATTGATGGCTGGTTGAAGAATCATACTCAAAGAGCGATCAATGACTAATCTTCAAACTGGAGGAAGGTATTAAGTGAGGTCCTGCAGGGCTATATCCTGGGTCCCATTCTAGTCAACATATTAATTAATGACTTGGATGAAGGGGTGGAGGAAATACTTGTCAAGTTTGCATATGACACAAAACTGGGCGGGACAGCTAACAGCTTGAAAGATAGAATTACACCCAAAAAAATGATAGGTTGGAAATCTGGGCTGAAATTAACAAAACAAAATTCAACCAAGATAAACGTAAAAAACCAAACACACACACAAGTATAAGATAGGGAATACCTGGCTTGAGAGCAGCACATGTAAAAAGGATCTAGGGATTTCCTTACAGCGGGAGCTGTAAGGAAGTTAAATGTACAACCACTCTCCATTATAAACGGGGGACTGCTGAAGTCCCGATTTCGCAGAATCCGCTTGAGCTACATTTCTCAAAATGCACCCATGGCTAAAATGTGTGAGGCAAATCAACAGTAACAGAAAACTGACACCACAAAGTATACTGACTTCAGGTTCTTTTACTGGGGGCATAAAGCTCCTTAATACAAATTATTGATTTACTAATGATAGTACATACAAATCACTCCATAGAAACATACTAGGAGAAGAGGGAAAGGTCTAAATATCTTTTTTGATGTATAAATGCTGACACAAATTACTCCAAAGGGAGGTAATATAAGAGAAGTCTTTAAGTGCAGCGCCGCTAAATCCTGTAGTAACTTTTACTTGCCCGACGTTTCGCTATGAATGTAGCTTCTTCGAGGGTCTTTGCTCAGTTTACAGGATAATTCTTTAGTTTCAAAGGCTGCATCACAATGTACATTCTAAAAGACCAAAACAAGTTGAACAAATGCAGTTGGTGCATATTAGTAGCGCTTTTCAACTAGGTGTGTCTAACAAATCTTGAATACAATTCAGTAGCCTAAGTAAGAGTTGAATCAGAATAAACTTACCACAGCTGGAAGTTTTATGTAAGTTTTTAACATACTTTCTTCTAGCCAAGGTAGGGTATATTTCCTTGATAATAAAAGGAAAGCAGGGTAACAATGCTTGTAACTCTTATAAAATACATCCCTTACTCTTAGTCTCTTTGTTAGCATAAGTAAAGCTCTAGAGTAGATATATTAAAGAATGAGGACAACAACCAACCTTCAATTAAAGTTTTGCTCTAATCGGTTGTGCCTCTTTATTCTGTGCAAAAAGGGGGGGGGGAACTATTTTCTATTTTTTTTAATTTTTATACAGCCATATAGTTTGGCTTAGGTGCTTTCTTAGTGCTACAGGGAGGATGAATAAAGTTGCTGTTTTTATCTTGAGGAAAGAGCCTAATCATATTATTAAGTCCAGCTGACCGGTCGTTATCTGTCCTTAGAAGGTGGTTATACTAATTACTGAGGCTAGATTAGACCTTAATTTTCCCAACGGTAGGTTGTCAAATCTTCTTTTCTGTGCGTTTACAAACTGGCAAGTGAAGCCACTAAATAATGAAGTTTGGGTGCATAAAAGCGGGCTTCTTGTTTTAATTTTCTAAAGCCAAACAAATTAGCTTTAGGATATTCTAAATACAACATAAAAAGATCTTTGAACCATCATACGTTCAAAGTTTGAAGAAGATCCATCCAGAAAATAAAATGTTATGACTGTTTAAAAGTTAAACAGTCAAAATGGTTGACTGTTGAACTTCGGTTGTGGTCAAAATGCACAGCGTCCTCATGATTTTGAATCATCAATATCGCCTCCCCCTGGACGAGATGAGCCCCCAAACTTCACAGGCTTGGAGCATGAGATCAGTAACATCTGCTTCAGTGATATGATAGTGATTGGTGCAGCCAAAACAGAGTTATTAATGATTTTAAAATCAGTTCTGCAGGCTTGTACGTGCGCAATAGAGGTGCCCATGCTCCTGCCAGCAGGGGGACAAGCCTGGCGGTGAACTTCAGCAGCGTGAATGAAGAGAAGGAGGGGGGAGGAGGGATTCGCCGCCATCTTCCTCCCACTCCTCTGCTGCTACTGATCTACAGTGAGTCTCACCCCCTGCCTGTTCCCCCGGCCCACTAGCCTCCCAACCCTGCTGCGGGGAAGGGGAGCCCCCAAAAGGCTAGTCCTGTCCCCGCTCAGCTCCCCAGCCCCTCGCAAGAAGCATCTTGAGACTTTCAGCAGGAGCAGCCTCTCCAAGTCCCGAGACAGACACTTTTTGCGAACGACAGACTGGGGAGCTGAATGAGGACAGGACTACCCTATCCTGCAGTCAGGATTGTGCAACTAGTGGGCAGGCACGGGGGAACAGCGGCAGTGGGGGGATTGCATTAGGACGCCGCAGTCTGGGCACCGCTAATTCCCTGGGTGATTCCCTGAAAAGGTATGGGGTGGGGGGAGAAAAGTCTGCGTGCGTGTGTGTTTGTGAGAGTGCGGGCGGAGAAGAGTGTGTGTTGAGAGAGTGGGGGTGGAGAAGAGTCTGAGTGTGTGTGTTTGTGAGAGAGAGATGGGGGGAGAAATGTGGGTGCGCGCATGTGTGTTTGTGTCTGAGAGAGATAGAGGAGGAGGAGGGAGAAGAGGCTGCGTGCGGGTGGGGTGGGGAGGAGAAAAGTGCATACATGCATGTGTTTGTGTGTGAGAGAGACTGAGGGCATCTTTAGACATAACAAAGATTGGGTGTCAAAACCCCTAAGCACGTGTTTGGCCATTGTGTGTAGGCACCATAACAATCCCGACACCAATTTGGCCACCCGTTGAACTTGCAATGTGAATACGATTGCATCACAAGGATAATTTGTGTGTTCCCACTGAACGCATCGCCAGTGTAGCAGGTACAACACGGGGAACGAGGCGGCAGCACTTCTGTGCTGAGATTGGGTGGTGAGCAAAACACCAATTTGCCCCATGATGGGCTGTGTGTTCACATGGTGAACACAGGGCTAAACTGGTGTTCATTTCAAGATCAAAATACGCATTCAGACACCTATTGGCGTTCTGTCTAAAGACACACTGAGTTAGGGAAGAAGAGTGCATGCGTGTGTGTTTGTAAGACAGAGTGGGAGGAGAAGAGTGCTTCTGTGTCTGTGTCTGTGTCTGTGTCTGTGTCTGTGTATGAGAGAGAGAAGGAGGGGAGAAAAGGGGTGTGTGTGAGAGAGAGAGAGAGGGGGGAGAGTGTGTGTGTTTGTGTGAGAGAGATTGGGTGGGTGCTGGAGAAGAGTGTGTGTGTGTGTGAGAGAGTGAGCGAGCGACTGAGTTGGGGGAAGAGTGCATGCATGAGTGTGTGAGGGAGAGTGAGAGAGTGGGGGGAGAAAAGTGGATGCGTGCGTATGTGTTTGTGTGAAAGAGACTGAGTTGGGGGAGAAGAGTGAATGCGTGTGTTTGTGAGGAGGAGAAGAGTCTGTGTGTGTGTTTTGCGAGAGGGAGAGAGTGGGAGGAGAAAAGCAGATGCGTGTGTGTTTGTGTGAGAGAGAGAATAAGGGGGGGAGAAGAATGCATGCTTGTGTGTGTGTGTGTTCGTGTGTGAGAGAGAGACTGAGTTGGGGGGAGAGGAGTGGATGCGTGTGTGCTTGTGTGTGTGTGTGAGAGAGAGAGATTGAGTGAGGGGGGGAGAAGAGGTTGGGAGAATCTTTCCCCAAACACCACCTGTTTTGGTGTGGAGGCTATGTTTTTCAAAAGTCACACATCAAGTTCCTCCTCAGACTCATTTGGCTCTTATTTGTAGAGTTACTTCTAGTTTACACTAGAGTTAGAGGGGGATAATCATTCCCATCAACCCTAATATAAACAACAAGTAACTTCATATATGCACAACTTAAAAGTTGCACAACTTTTAAGTTAAAAGTTCTGTAAAATATACAACTTAAAGTTGTGCAACAACTGATATATTAATGTGTTGATATATATCAACACATTTATATATGTGATATTAATATTAATATATGTGATATGATTAATCACCATAATCTGGTGATTCATCATATCGCACAAAAACCTGAAAATTTACCAAAACAAAAAACTTTAGTTTAAAAACAGTTAAATGCACAACAGTTTTTAAAACAAAAACATTTCCTCTTCAAAAGCGTCATAAAATCATTTTGACTCTAGCTTAAACTCCAAAAAACATACAGATTCATTACAATTACAATTCAAAAAACATTCAGCTCCATACATTGCAACAAGACATAAACCCCCAAAAGCATGTAAATTATTTCAGCATTTTTGAGGAATATTTCATATTTTATCCTCATCAACATCAATGTAATATATGTACTTTATTCCTTTTCATACTTTTATTCAGTTTTATCAATAATTAAACGTTCACATTATTTTATTATTAAACTTTATTATTATAATTTGATAACAGTTTTTTCAGAGTGCATTAACTCTGTGCTTTACATGTATAGAAATTGTATACACTTTATACAATAAACTGTTCCCAATGTCAGTGTAGAGAACTTGATACAATTTGTTGTATAGAATGCCATTCTGCAGAAACAGACACATTTGTTCCCACCCACCAGATGTTTGCTGTGGGCAGGAACAAATAGGTCCCCGACAGTGGCAGGATTAACTCCGGGTTGTGCACTGGGCTCCCTGCCAACGCACAACCCAGAGTTAGCCCTGCCACAGTCCAAGGAAGCCATCCCTGGACCGTGGTAGAGCGGGCTGCTCGCTCTACCTAACTCTGGCCAGTCGTTGGAACTTTTCCAGGCAGGTGCAGCGGCCTCATAGGCGGCCACACCAGCCTGTCAGGAAAGAGGCTGTGCTGTGCTGAACAGTACATGGGGCGGTGGCATGCAGATGCACATCCCCCAGCAGCCACATTGAGTAGTGTGTGGGGTGGTGCTGTTAGACTGCGGGGCGAGATCCTGCCTGGGGTGAGTGCTCTTACCGCAGACAGGATCAAAGCATGGCAGTGCTCAGCACCGTCATGTATGAAAATACCCAATGGGTCTGGAAAGCAAGTCTTATGAGGGAAGGTAGACAGAACTGGGTATGTTTAGTCTAGCAAAAAGAAGATGAAGGGAAGACCTGGTAGCAGTCTTCAAATATCTAAAGGACTGCCACTAAAAAGATGCCAAGGAACTGTTCTGCAGTGCTGTTGAAGGCAGGAGTAGAAATAATGAGGTCAAGTTAGGCCCTTTTCACACAGACACTATAACACTGATAAAATGGGTGTTACATTTTTTTATACATGTTGCAGGGCACCCATTGAGCACACCTGCAACATGTATAATAAAATGTAACACCCATTTTATCAGTGTTGAAAGAATATTTTTTCCTAATACTTAACCAAAATCTACAGGAAGGTAGATTTTGGTTATATAGTAGGAAAAACCTCCTGCTAGTAAAAGCTATGTAGCAATGGAACAAGCTGTGTAGGCTCTTTAGTACTGGAGGTCTTCAAAAAGAGGCTGGATAGCCACCTAAGAACATAAGTGCCATACTGGGTCAGACCAACGGTCCACCGAGCCCAGCATCCTGCCTCCCACAGTGGCCAATCACGGAGGCCTGGGAGAAGCACCCAACAGGTCACCATGCTATCCATTCCCTGTGGGTCATTCCCAGGCTCCCGACAAGAGGGTTTTGTTCCCCAATCCTATCTTCCAGAAACTTGTCCACACCTCTTTCAAACTCAGCTATACTGCTGGCCTTGACCACCTCCCCTGGCAGTAAACTCCACAACCTTAATTGTACGCGGAGTGAAAAAATACTTTCTTTTGTCTGTTTTTACTCTGTCACCTGTGAGTTTCATGGAGTGTCCCCTAGTTTTAGTACTAGTTGAGAGGGTAAATAACCGTTCCCTGTTTACAAGTTCCACACCACTCATGATTTTATAGACCTCTATCATATCTCCTCTCAGCCGTCTCTTTTCCAAACTGAAGAGCCCCAACCTATCAAGCCTCTCCTCATACGGGTGCTGTTCCATACCCTGGATCATTTTTGTTGCCCTTCTCTGTACCTTTTCTAGTTCCGCTATGTCTTTTTTGAGATGGGGCGACCAGAACTGCACACAATATTCAAGGTGCGGTCGCACCATTGATTTGTATAGAGGCATTATGACATCCTCAGTTTTATTCTCTATTCCCTTGCGAATAATTCCTAACATTCTATTTGCTTTTTTGACCGCTGCGGCACACTGGGCTGAGGATTTCAGTGTATTATCCACAATCACTCCCAGATCCTTTTCCTGAGTGGTAACTCCTAGCTTAGTACCCAGCATTGTGTACTCATAATTTGGATTATTTTTCCCAATGTGCATCACTTTGCACTTGTCCACATTAAATCTCATCTGCCATTTAGATGCCCAGGCACCCAGTCTTGTAAGATCTTGCTGCAGCTCCTCACAGTCTGCTCGTGTTCTGACTACTCTGAATAACTTGGTGTCATCTGCAAATTTGATCACCTCACTCTTAACACCCTTTTCCAGATCATTAATGAATACATTGAAAAGAACTGGTCCCAGTACAGATCCTTGGGGCACACCACTTTTTACATCCCTCCATTGTGAAAACTGGCCATTTAGTCCCACTCTTTGCTTCCTATCCTTTAACCAGTTACCAGTCCATAGCAAAACACTACCTCCTATCCCATGGCTTTTTAATTTTCTCAAGAGTCGTTTATGTGGGACCTTATCAAAAGCTTTCTGGAAATCCAGGTACACTATATCTGCTGGGTCTCCCCTGTCCACATGCTTGTTTACGCCCTCAAAGAATTCCAAGAGATTAGTGAGGCATGACTTCCCTTTGCTAAATCCATGCTGACTCTTTGCCATTAAGCCATGTTTATCAATATGCCCAGTGATTCTGTTCTTAATGATAGTTTCCACCATTTTGCCCGGCACAGACGTCAAGCTTACCGGTCTGTAGTTTCCAGGATCACCTCTGGAACCCTTTTTAAATATTGGGGTTACATTTGCCACCCTCCAGTCCTCAGGTACAGTGCCAGATGCCAACGTTAGGTTACAAATTACTACTAGTAGGTTTGCAATTTCACATTTGAGTTCCTTCAGAACTCTGGGGTGAATACCATCTGGCCCTGGTGATTTGTTCGTATTAAGCTTGTCAATTTGCTCTAGAACCTCCTCCAGGGTCACGCTGATTTGTGACAGTTCATCCAATTCATCACCTACAAAGTAGGGTTCCGGCGTGGGTATCTCCCCAACATCCTCCGCAGTGAAGACCGAAGCAAAGAACTCGTTTAGCTTCTCTGCAATGTCCTTGTCCTCCCTGAGTGCCCCTTTTACTCCCTGGTCATCTAATGGCCCAACCGACTCCCTAGCAGGCTTCTTGCCTCTGATATACTTGAAAAAGGTTTTATTATTTGTTTTTGCCTCTTTAGCAAGTCTCCTTTCAAATTCTTTCTTGGCCTGCCTTATTAGCACCTTACAGTTACGTTGCCAGTGTTTATGCTCCTTTGTATTTTCCTCATTGGGGCTAGCTTTCCATTTCTTAAAGGATGCCTTTTTGGCTCTAATAGCCTCCTTTGCGTCTCCATTTAGCCACAGTGGTAGACGTTTAGTCCTCCTGCTACCTTTTTTAACTTGTGGGATGCATGTAATCTGGGCTTCCAAGATGGTGCTTTTCAACAGCCTCCATGCCTCTTGCAAACATGTAGTCCTTTCAACTGTGCCTTTTAGTTTCTTTCTAACTAGCTTCCTCATTTTGGCATAGTCTCCCTTTTTAAAGTTAAAAGCCAGTGCTGTACTTTTAATTAACTTTCTCCCTCCAGCAACTATGTCAAATTTGATTATATTATGATCGCTATTGCCTAGTGGCTCGGCCACAGTTACTCCTTGCACTAGTTCCTGTGTGCCACTTAGGACTAGATCTAAAGTAGCTCCTCCCCTCGTTGGTTCCGGAACCAATTGCTCTAAAAAGCAGTCATTTATGGCATCCAGAAATTTTACCTCTACATCCCGCCCCGAGGAGGCATTCACCCAGTCAATATTGGGGTAGTTGAAGTCACCCATTATTATTACGTTCCCAGTTTTAGTAGCCTGTTTAATCTCTGTCAGCATTACATAATCAGTCTCTCTATTCTGGTCAGGGAGGCGATAGTATAACCCCACTGCTATACTCTTCTGCTTGATACCTGGAATTTTAATCCACAGAGATTTGAGAGAACAGTTTGCAGCCTGTAAAATTTTTATTCTACTTGCCTCAGTGCTGTCCTTAACATACAGAGCCACCCAGTGGTGCTGGTGGGTTTTGACGTTGGTAGGTCACTAAGGTTGGCTGGGACGCCGCCGGCAGCCCGGCAAGCATATGGGCGGAGCCTAGCCTGGAGGCGGAGCCAGTGGAACGGTAGTCAGAGCTAGGGCAACGGTAAGCAGAGCCAATGCCTGCCCAAACAAATACACTTTTTCTACAATTACACACCTTAATTTAGGCAGGTTATATTCACATGTTAAAATGTCAGTTTCAGCAAAGCTGCAGATTCAAACCATTCCGACAAGCCCCCAAAAGGATCCAGAGACCCCCAAAGGCAGTAGCAAAACAAACATTTCACATCATCAATTGAACAAAACTCATAAAACCCAGAAAACCACATGTAAACCAAACTATTCCCACAAGCCCACAAAGGGATCCAGAGACCCCCAAAGGCAGCAGCAAAACAAACACTCCACATCATCAAATGAACAAAACCCAAATAAAAAACAGAAACCACACGTAAACCAAACCACTCCCCCATGTGCCTCCACTCCCACCATGTCCCCATGTGCCCCAGCTCCCTGTGAACCCCTGCTCCTCCAACATGTCCCCATGTGCCTCCATTCCCCAGTCAACCCCCCCACTCCCACACTGTCCCCAAATCCCCTGGCAAAAAACCTGGTCCCTTACCTGATCCTCGCAGACAGCAGGTCCAGACCGTCACCCCTGGGAACGCTGTAATGGCTGGCTGGGAACGAGTCAGAGAGGTCTGAGACACCCTGCCCACCTGCAAATTTCCCTCCTGGCCTTGCGCAGCCGCGGTGCAGTCTGTAGAAGCAGCTTCAAAGCCGCCCCTCCAGGCCATTAAAATAGCTGGACAATGGGTTCCATCAGAGCCCATTGCCTAAGCTGGCCACGTCCCCCAAAACTGCATGCGCAGCACGTTCTGTTAGGTTGGCGGCAGTGCCAACCTACCAGAACCCAAGGCTGCGCCTGCGCACGCACTCCAGCTCCGGGTAGGCACAGCTCTTCTGTACTTGAGTCCCCACGTCTCTTCTGCGCATGTGCGCCAGCCCGGGGACAAAAGTCTTTCTCCCCAGCTGGTGCGCATGCACAGAAGAGACCCGGGGACTCAAATACAGAAGAGCTGTGAGGCAAGCGCATCCGGATTGGTGCTGGCGGCCCTACAAGCCCCCAGTGCCGGCCCACACACATCCGGACTGCTGCTGGGCCGGCTTGGGGCTTGTAGGTCACCACCCCCAGCGCCAAAGTGAGGGAGCACCCCTGGAGCCACCCCACCACCAACATGATTTCCTCTGTCCTTTTGATATATCCTGTACCCTGGTATTAGTGTCCCATTGGTTATCCTCATCCCACCAGGTCTCTGTGATGACTATAATGTCTAGATCTTCAGTTAGCGCTATAAACTCTAATTCTCCCATCTTACTTTTTAGACTTCTAGCATTAGCATATAAACACTTAAATGCATTCTTTTTATTATTATTCTTAATGGGCACATTATAGGTAACTGAAACAGGCGCTCTGGAATCATTATCTGTTTTCCCCTGCGTTCCACCTGAAATCCCTTGCCATTTATCTTCTCCTCAGTTTTAAGATACTCCAACTAAAGTAACATCCTTTGGAGATGCCACAGCCCGAACCGTGCACTCCGCAGTGCCTGTCGGCTTTCCTCCAGGTTCTAGTTTAAAGACTGCTATCACATTTTTATTTTTTAGTGCCAGCAGCCGGGTTCCATTCTGGTTAAGGTGAAGCCCATCCCGTTTGTATAGACTCTCCTTTCCACAGAAGGCTCCCCAGTTCCTAATAAATCTAAAGCCTTCCTCCTTGCACCAATGTCTCATCCACGCATTGAGTCTCTGGAGCTCAGCCTGCCTCTGGGGTCCTGCGTGTGGAACGGGGAGCACTTCTGAGAATGCTACCCTGGAGGTTCTGGACTTCAGTCTNAGCTCAGCCTGCCTCTGGGGTCCTGCGTGTGGAACGGGGAGCACTTCTGAGAATGCTACCCTGGAGGTTCTGGACTTCAGTCTACTACCTAGCAGCCTAAATTTGGCTTCCAGAACCTCCCTCTTACATCTACCTATGTCATTGGTGCCCACATGGACCATGACAACAGGATCCTCCCCAGTACTCCCTAGGATTCTGTCCATGTGTCGCATGAGGTCCACAACCTTCACACCAGGCAGGCAAGTTACCATGCGGTCCTCACGGCCACCAGCAACCCAACTGTCTACATTCCTAATAATTGAATCCCCAACTACCACAGCTGTCCCATTCCCACCCCTCTGGGCACACACCTCTGGAGAAATATCCTCAGTGCGAGAGGATAACGCATCACCTGGAACGCAGGTCCCAGCTACAGGATCATTTCCAAACATTCTAGTCTGATGCTCTTCTTCCTAGAGACCTTGCCCCTCCAAAGCAGCACAGGCTGCCAGAGTGGAGGGGGGACTGTTCTACTATGTCCCTGAAGGACTCCTCAATAAACCTCTCTGTCTGCCTCAGCTCCTCCAGCTCTGCCACTCTAGCCTCCAGAGACTGTACGCATTCTCTGAGAACTAGGAGCTCTTTGCACCATGTGCATACATACAACCTCCCTCCAACAGGAAGATCGTCATACATGTGACACTCAGTGCAAAAGACTAGATAACCCTCATCCCACTGCTGTCTGCATCTTATTTAGGGGGACCGTTAGACTTAGCACTAGTTATGTGATTATATACAATGGGACATGGGTTAACTGTCCTGCACAAGTGCACTCACCTCACCAGGGTGTCCCACCCACATCTCCTTCCCACGGCGAATTCCCTGGCAAACTCCCCTGTTTGCTCTGCCTGTTCGCTAGCTCCTGGGCCACTTGCTGTCTGCTCTCTTTCTGAACTCTGGAGGCCTGGCCTCTGAGTCACCGGGAGCTAGGTACTCCCCCTCGTTAAGCAGCACTCAACTAGCTCCTCCCCCTTGTTAAGCAACACTCCACTCTCAGCACTCTAGTCACCACAGAGCACACGGCCTGTCTGACAACAAGCACGCACCAATTGGGGTCATCCTGCATCTAAGCGGGGGTAGACTAGATGACCCTCGAGTTCTCTTCCAACTCTGATATTCTGTGATCCATTCCATGCTATTGACTCAAGTTCCCGACAGTTAGAAGTTACCCCCCTTAACCATCTTGACTAATAGACATTCATGGACTTCTCCTCTCAGAAAATACAAAGTTACTAGGCTCTGCAACCACAACTTCCTTTCTAGTTTTTTTACCACACTCCCCCAAAAACTCTACTCTGGGAATGAGATGTCATGTGTAATATTTTAGCATAATTGCTGATTACTGTATTCATCTTATAATTATAAGAAACAGATTCAAACTTCATTAACAACAGTTTTAGTTTTCATCTTCCAGTTTTACTTTGGGGAAAATAAATTGAAATTTAGTTTATATTAGAGTAAATAAGAACAGAATCTAGCTGCTTATTTCCCGTTCAATTTCTAGTTGTTTTCCACCCTTGGAATTCAATGTAAAGTAAAAGTGCAAAGGCAATTAAGTATACCAGGCTTTACTATTGCCTAGGACTTGGGAGAAGAAATGTTGGGCCAATTGCCTTGCCTCTTTCTGCCTCAGTTTTCCCACTTATAAATGAGAATGATGAATGAAACCTTACTCCTTTGTAAGCACTTTGGAACCTCTGTCTGTTTAAAAAAACAACCACAACTCAATGAGATCTAACTGGCATTAATCCCTTTCTGGCTGTACATTAACCCATTCTGTTTGTTTACTTGACAGTTGCACAATATTGGTCCAAGTGCCATCAATGATACGCTTCTTCGTGTGGGATGGCCTATTTCTAGCAAAAACGAGTTTCTTCTTTATGCTCTTCATATTGAGACGCATGGTCAGTTACAATGTCAAACAAGCGCTACTATCAATGAATTGCAAATAAAGGTAGGGTGTTCAGCTGTTTCTTGCCTATTTTGTATGCTTTTGGGGCACTTGGCAATGAGTAGAAGTTTTCATTGAAGTGTATGCACAAATACCGTATATAGGATTCTCCCCATGGGATTCTGTGTTAAAAGTAGCATAGAACCAGACAGTGCTTATAATATGAGCAACTTTGTATTAAAGTTCTATCTTCTTTACAGGAGCAGCACAAGGATATTTGCTTCCCCAGGTGGCCTCAGGCAGCCAACCCTCTTCCCCCCCCCCCCCCCCCCCCNGCTTGGGGGAAGGAGAACCACCACCCTAGGCGTCTCAGTCCAGCTACCACTGTCAAACTCCACAGCTGGATCAGGATGGCACTCGGGAAGCAGGGCCACTCAGGTGGCAGGTTGCTCCCCCCAACACACACACACACACACTCTGATCCAGCTGCAGAGCCACCCCCTTGAGCTTGGTGCCCTAGGTGGCCCTGTCTCTCCACACCTACCCACCCCCTTCCAGCCACTGTAGCTCTGGATTGGAGGTGGAGGGGTGTGGGGGGGATGGGGCTGGAAAGGGCACCTTCAAGGGGGCGGCTCCCCCCCCCCCTTCACCCCGTCCAGCCACAGAGCTTGGTGGTGATTGGATTGAGGTGAGGGGAGCCACTCCCTTGGTGGCTGCCTGTGCTGCCTATTGGTACCGCCAGCCTTGCTGCTTCATTGCCAAAGTAAAGGGTTACATTTAGCCCAGGGCAGTGCTATAGAACTTTAGAGGCAAAAGTGCTTTCTCCAGAGAAAAACTTTATTGATTTACTTTCAATAGAACATTATTTTTTTAGCTGTAAATAAGAAATGTAGGATTTCACAGCTCTTATGGGACCATATAAACTCTAGTACTTGTGCCCCAAGGAGTAGCTCACTTTGCAAATACCAATTCTGTAATAGCGTCATACATCCCGAAGCTCCATAAAAACATGGTAAATCCCAGGATATTAGCATTGAGTGATGAGCTGCTTGTAGATGCTCATACCATGGCTTTTCAGTTTGGCCCCTCTCTACATACAACCTGCAAATCCAGTAGAGGCAGGGCTTATTTATTGAAAGCACTTTGTGCTTCCTGACAAAACTCTGAGCAGCTCTTCTAATATGAAACTAGTTGTGTGTTTTTTAAATTTATATTGATTTTTTTCTTATTATAAAACAATAACACAAATGTATTGAAGAAGGAGCAAGACAAATGCAAGTGATTATGACATAGCTATGGTAGGGTATATCATCACAACAAATGGGTGTATCTAAAACCTTAAACAATTACTCCAGTGTACTCGATGTTTAAAAAGAATAGTAATATTTGTAGAAGCTCGCAGACCTGACCAACAATAACAGGCATCTCCAGAAAAAGGAAACGGGGTGGGGAAGGAGCAGGGGAGGGGGGATGTTCAATAACGGGGGGAGAATTGGGGAGAGGGGAAAGGGAAGGGAAAGAGTAAGAATAGAACTTACCAAAAAGCAAAAATAGGGGGGGAAGTAATAGGGAAACTGCAACAGGGGAGACGAAAGTGTTGCTGACATTGTTAATCCACTACCTCTAGGAAGTTAACCCATATTTTCTCAATTTTTTCTGTGATTCCTTGACATCTGAATGCCAGAAGCTCCATGGCAGAAAGGCTTGCTGTTTCCCTGAACCAATGTTTGATGTGTGCGGAAATCTTGCTTTACTTTTCTTTTCTTTTTTTTAAAATTGATTGATTGATTTTATTTTCCATGTTTGACAAACATTCATTACAATTGTCACTGTCATTCCTTATGCTGTACATTTCTCTAGCATATATATGAATGACAGCAACCTATAAACATTGACCACAAAGAAAACAATAAACAATTTACCTATAATATGAAACAACACTTTCCACTTATGCAGGATTATTCTTTTAGCAATCAGAGCTGCCCTATTAAACCACTGTGTGTGTCCCAGGGAGTTTCCATTTATTTATTTTATTTTATTGTGGACAAACCCCAGGATTAGATTTTGAGGAAGAAGATTTGGACCCGAATTTGAAACCCCTGCTGCCGTACCAGGTTGTGACAATACTGGGCTAAGATGGACCGTTGGTCTGACTCAGTTAGGCAGTTTAGTTTAGTTTAGTTAGTTAATTATAAGAGATTTATTCAAAATTATATTTATTGTTGGGCAACTTCTGACCAGAAAGGAAGGATTGTAGGACAGCTCCAAAACATGTGGAAGAGAGAGTGGCTTTAGTGCCGCTACACCTCCAGCACCAGTCTTCATGTATAAATCTGGCCCAGTAGGAACAATAGCAGATCCATAGATGAAATCTATGAAATTAGTTTTGTGAGTAATTGCAACAAGTAGGCGGAATCAAGACATAAGTCTCTTGGGGTAGCAGAATTGGAGGCACATTACCCCAATTTTCCTGCCTTGTGCCACCCCAGCCAGCCTGATTGGCAACTTGGCTGCTTTGGCTACCCTCTGTGGGAGCTGGGGCCTTGGAACGGCCACCCTCCACATGCCCTTGGGCTTGAGTCCCCACCCCCCACCCCAAGCTGCTGTTGGTGCCACTGCCGCTCCCCGCCATAAGCCCTGGCCACACAGGAGCAGAAGCATGGCTTGACTCCCACACTTCTGCGCCTGCGCAGCCAGGACTTAATGGCTGCCACCAGCCAGCTGATCAGCATTGGCACGTGGCCAGAATTCAACTCAGCTGGGGGTCTGGAGCTAGAGCCTCCCCGTGAGCCACACAGGACCATCGTGGGGAGGTGGGGGGAGCGCAACAGCTTACAGCTCCCTGTGCACCACCTCCTGCTCTCCTGGCTGGGCCAGAGGCAGGAAGGAGGGGGGACTTTAGGAAGACACAGCCAGGCCTGACCCGTTCCAAGCCCAGGAGCCCCACACAGGCAAGTGCTGGGTTCAGGCAGGTCGTTGGGATGCGAGGTACTGATTGGGGTAGGCCTGGAGGGTTGTGTGAGCTGATCCCCTCGTCCCTCCCTCCCATGTCTGTGTGTGTTGTGAGCATGAGCCCCTTGCACCTCCCCCCATGTCTGTGTTGTGACTGCTGTGGGGGGCAGGGCTTGGAGACCAGCAGCTTGAGAAGGGCAGAGGGGTGCAAAATTCCTAAGTTCAGCCCTGATTGAAGACACTAACATTTATATAAACTTTCTTTCACTTTAGAAGTCTTTAGCATTCTTACTGAATTCTAATCTGTTTCCAGAAAAGGGCTGCAGATTTAATCAGCTGGAAAATGTTGGTTAACCAATCAAGAATACCAGTTGCATATTTCTCTTCCCTTACTTAATTGGAATTACTGTTGACTGCACATGCAGAAATAAGATCAACTGGTAAAACTCTTTTTAGGACTTTAAATATTAGAGACTGAATTTGATTTCACTAGGATTTACTTTAGGCTAAGGCTGAAATTCGTTGCCAGTGTCTCGTCTGTTCTTGACAAGAATATTTTTATTTTTTATTTATTTAAAACTTGTATCCGCCCCTCCTGCCCAAAGGCAGCTCGGGGCGGCGAACAACACAAAAGATTTAACAATAAAAAAACAAATTTTAAAACAAATCATAAAACTCACTCTCCCTCCCAAACCCTACCTTACCCCTACCTCACTCCAAAAGCCTGGTGGAATAGCCAGGTCTTACACAAACGTCGAAACAACAGGAGGGTGGGGGCCAACCAAACCTCCTCCAGGAGTGAATTCCACAGCACGGGGGCAGCCACCAAAAAAGATCTCACATCAGTGGACGCCCGGGGAACCTCCAAAAAGGCCCCCACAGATGATCTCGGGTTGTACGGGCACATGGGGAGTGAAACAATTCCACAGATAGACAGGGCCCAGGCTGTGAAGGGCTTTAAAGGTCAAAACCAGCACCTTGAACCTAGCCCAGTGCTTTATAGGCAGCCAGTGCGGAGCCCGGAGCACTGGTGTCATGTTCCCTCCCCCCCCCCCGGCCTGGCCCCGTAAGGAGACGGGCCGCAGCATTCTGCACCAGCTGCAGCCTCTGGACCAGCTTCTCGGGCAGCCCCATGTAGAGCGCGTTGCAGTAATCCAGCCTCAAGGTGATGAAGGCATGGATGACAGTGGCAAGGTCAGAGTCTGAAAGATATGGCTGAAGCCACCGGACAAGATGTAACTGCCGAAATGCACTGCCCACCATGGCCACAACCTGAGATTCCAGGCTGAGCCATTAATCGAGGAGCACACCCAGACTCCGTACCTGCAAGACCATGGGAGGGCGGGGGCGACCCCCCCCCCCAAAAGAAGAAGTTTAACCACTCCCAGGTCCCCCAAGCCCTCACCCACCAACATCACCTCCGTCTTGTCAGGATTCAGTTCAAGATGACTCAACCTCATCCAAGCCCCCAACAGCCAACAGGCACTGGGAAAATAAAGAGACTGCATGGGCTGGGTCGATCATCAACCAAGGCCACCAATGTAGTCTCCATACCATACCCAGGCCGAAACCCGAACTGAGAGAGGGGTCAAGGAAACTGGTGCGGTCCAGGTGTTCTTGGAGCTACCGTGCCACAGTCCGTTCAATAACCTTCCCTAAAAATGGAAGGTTAGAGACCGGCCGATAACTGGCAGGAGTATCAGCGTCAAGAGGTGGTTTCTTGAGCAGGGGGCATAGCCACAGCCTCCTTCAGGCATTCAGGCACCCTGCCCTCCTGAAGGGAGCCACTAACCACTCCAGCCAGCAACGGCCATAGCATCTCCTGGCTGGCTTTCACCAGCCAGGACAGGCAAGGATCTTCTTCACAAGTGGTGGCACAAACAGATCCCAACAAGGACTCCACATCGGCAAGCGATACCATCTGAAACCGATCCCACAAACCAGGACAGGACGGGGTATCCATAGCCCCAAGATGATCCTCTGCAATAACTGCGGGACAGAATTTGTGGCGGATGCGAGCGATCTTATCTACAAAGTACTCGATAAACCAGTCACAGTGGTCACTGGATTGCTCCAGGTCCAGGTGGAGACAGGCAGGACTGACCAAACCTTTCACCACCTGGAAAAGCGCCGCTGGACATGACTTTGAATTTGTAATAAGGGGAGCAAAGAACTGCTTCTTTGCTGCCTGCAGCGGCACAGCATAGGCCTTTAAACTGCTCTTATGCTGCGATCGATCATACCCATCACAAGTCTGGCGCCATCATCGCTCCAACCGCCTGCTCTCCCGCTTCAAACACCGCAGGCCCTCAGTAAACCAAGGAGACCTGCAGGAGACTCGGGAGGGCAGCAGCGGACGCCTGGGAGCCACTATCTCAATGGTCTCCACCAACAAGGTGTTCCAGAAGGCTACAAGATCATCAACCGAGCGGGTGTCAAGGTCCAGGGGAAACTCCCCCAGGGCATTCCGGAACCGATTCGGTTCCATAAGTCTCTGGGGGCAGACTGATCTAATAGGTCCTGCACCCTGCCGGGGGTTGACATGTGCCAGGATGCATGCCTTAAGGAGGTAATGGTCAGACCACGACAAGGGCTACATCTCCCTAACTTCTACTAACTGACCCCCCGCCTCAAGGCCGGTGCAGAAAACCAAGTTCAGTGTATGTCCCTCCTCATGTGTGGGGCCACAGATGATTTGGGACAGTCCCATGGTTGTCATGGAAGCCATGAATTCATGCCTCGCTCCTCCAAGATTGGTGTCAGTGTGCATGTTAAAATCCCCCAGGACCACTAGTTTCGGGGTCCGGAGGATCACATCAGACACCAAATCAACAAGAGCATGTAGGGATGCCTCCAGGCAATTGGGTGCATGGTACACCAGCAGCACCCCTAATCTGTCCCCGGCCAAATCCAACACAAAATGGAGGCACTCAACACCTGGTGGAGTCTGCACAGGATATCTCCTAAGAGACAGTGCATCCTTGATAACAATAGCTACACCGCTCCCCCATCCCTCCAACCAAGGCTGGTGCTGCACAGAGAACCCAGCTGGAACAAGATCGGCCAAAATAGGGCCCAATTCATTGTCCAGCCAGGTCTCTGTAATACACACGAGGTCGGCATCCTACTCTGGGATTAACTCCCGGATGGTAGATGACTTATTAACCACCGACCTCACGTTTCTCGACCCACAGCCTTCCCACGTGGGGGGTTGAGGGGGGGAATGGGCACAAGGCACTGCTCCCTCCTCACTGATGAAACAGCCCTCCCCTTTGGACCATATCTCCCCCGACTAAATATAAACCATTTGAGGCAGGGACAGGTGCTTCTCATGCAGGCCAGGTTGAATAACACTGTAATATAAATCCTAATAATTAGTCAGTATAGTTATACAGTCTGCGCCTGGGAGTCAAGCTGAGAAGACCAAAACAGGAACTCATCACACTGGGCTGAGAAAGGGAGTGGCAAGATTAAGCTGGCCTGGAAAACCTCCGAGCCAGAGCAGTGGGATGGTATCCAGGAACTTCGATACAGTACCATCTCAGAGACGGACAACAGCACAGGAGCCCACCTGCTGCCGCTGCTCCAGCTGCTGCTCCCGCCACCGGAATCTACAAGGCTGGGAGCTCCATTGGGGACCTGGCCCCTTCAGGACTCTGTGCTGCCCGGCCCCAGGTAACATCAAACTTCCCTCTGACCCTGGTGGAGGGGTGGGGGCCAGGCCAGGGTGCACAGCCAGGGACTTCTGGGTTGGGCACGGCCAAAAGCAGCCTGCTGTCTGGCAGCGTCACAGGCAGCACGCCTAAGGGCCACACTAAAGGGCCCCTAGGCATGGCCCTTAGCAGGACCGAGTGGATCGGGGCGGGGGGATTTTGGTGGAGTTGCTAGTGGTAGGGGGGGGGAGGAGTTTGTTTTTAGGTGGAGGGTTGTGGGATGAGGTGCCCTCCTAGTGAGAGAGGGGGCAGTGGGACTGGGTTAGAGAGGGGAGGTCGGCCCCCCTCAGTGTGAGGGAGGAGTACGACCCCTTTGAGAGGGAGGGATATCCTCCTGTGAGAGGGGAGGGTGGGGGGGGTCTTGGGGTACTGGTGGGATCGGGAGGGACTGGGGGGGTCCGCAGGCTTGGGGAATTATGGTCCTTCTGGGAGGCGTGTTAGATCTGTGAGACGGGACAGATGTTTAATACCTGTCTCGCTCAATGGACAGTGTAACCGTTATTTTTAAGGAGACATGGTCTGTGATGAGATTTCCTGTGCAATCTGTCGTGGGCCTCCACCTGGTGATGGATTTGGCTGGCGATAGAGTGGGGTTGCTGTTGATATACCATGCACCTACCTGTACAGCAGCTTCCTGGCCCACTCTGACTGAATTCATGTCAGAAGTGGTCTTGCGATCTCCCAGGACGGTGGTCCTGGGTGACTTCAATATCCATGCCAAGGCCGTTCTTGGAGGGACGGAGCGTGGGTTCATGGCTGCCATGGCAACCATGGGCCGGTCTCAGATAGTTGTTGACCCCACGCATGTTGGGGGACATACCCTGGGTGTGATATTTTGCACAAGCCTTGAGGCGGGGGATCTGTTAGTGGGGGAGGTGTCAGCGGTGCCCTTGTCATGGACAGATCATTATCTCCTCCAGGTCGGTATCCTGGCGCACGTCAGTCCATGGAGGGGTGCAGAGCCAGTTCATTTGTTTTACCCCTGGAGACTTATAGAACCAGAAAGTTCTGGAATGTCCTGGGGGATGTTCCCTCTGATGTTGATGGCCACTCCCTCGATAACCTCGTAGCCTTTTGGAATTCTGTGCTGTTAGAGGCCAAGGTGTCCACTCCCGAATCACCGACAATGCAGGTCCCTGTGATATACAGAGAATCTGTGGCGGATGAAGCGAAAAGGACAACAGTTAGAGCGACGGTGGCATCGTTCTCGTATTGAAGTTGACTGATTGCAACAGAGAGTCTGGTTACATACCTATGCCATGTCTTTCTTTGCTGCCTCATTGCATACGCGAAATGTCATCCAACTGAGCTTTTCTAGGTGGTGAGGGTGCTGGTCAGTCCGGCCTTCCTTCGTCTGGATTAAGAGTTATCAAATCCTCACTGACTTATTTTTGAATGTTTTGCGGATAAAATTGCTCAAATCCACCATGGTTTCGATGCTACGCTTTTAACAGTGGGTGAACCAGAGGCAATTGAAGCACCATGTTGTCCTGTTTTATGAGATCAGTTTCAGTGTGTGTCACCCTCTGATGCGGAGGATGTTCTGGGGACTGTTCGAGCCACTTATTGTGAACTGGACCCATGCCTGTACTTGCTGGTCAAGGCCAGCCAGAAGATGTTGGGGCCGTTGCTGGCCAGGATAGTCAACACCTCCCTTAGGGAGGGCAGAGTGGCAGACTGTCTCAAAGAGGTGGTGGTGCGACCTCAGCTCAAAAAACCATCATTGGACGTTGACGTGCTGGCCAGCTATCGGTCGCACTTCCCTTTTTAAGGAAGGTTGTTGAGTGGGTGGTAGCTCGTCAGATTCAGTAGCACCTGGATCAAATCAGTTTCCTAGATCCCTCGCAGTCTGGCTTTCNGATTGCTCGAGCACAGAACCCATGACACTGACAGCAGAGGCAGCATTGGCAGAAGCAGCAGACATTGGATTGTCGGGGCACAGAACCCATGGCGCGACAACAGAGGCAGCATTGGCATTAGCAGTAGCAGCAGCAGACATTGGATTGACCGGGCATAGAACCCATGGCACAGACAGCAGAGGCAACATTGGCAGTAGGAGCAGCAGACCTTTGATTGACCAGGCACAGAACCCGTGGAACAGCAGAGACAGCAGCAGCAGGATTAACCTGTAAACATCACCCATGGAGCCAGGATGGTTGGATTTGCAAGGGAATAGCTCCCATACAGCAGCAGACGTCAGCAGCAGGATTGCGTGGGCACATTTGGATTGACCAGGGCAGAGCACCCATGGACCAGCAGACAGCAGGATTACCAGACCAGTGGTGCACATCACCCAGGGTTGCCAGGGTAGGCAGACAGGCTGGGTGGCATGAGAGGCATGCAGACTGAGGCAGGGTTCAAGCTTTGCAACCTGGGCAGGCGGGCAGGCAGCGTGGCATGAGCAAAAGGCAGGCAGATTGAGGAAGAGTTTAAGCTTTGCAACCTGGTCGGGTTTAAGCTTTGCAACCAGGCAGACTGAGGCAGGCTTTGATCTAGACCACCTGGGTAGGCTTTGATCTAGACCACCTGGGAAGGCGGGTGGGTGGGCAGGCAGCGTGGCATGAGCAGAAGGCAGGCAGACTGAGGCAGGATTCAAGCTTTGCAACCTGGGTGGGCGGGCGGGCGGGCAGACAGCGTGGTATGGGAGGCAGTAGGGAAGGCAGGCTGTGACCTTGGCACCAAGTTGTCAGGGCACTCAGGCTGGCAACGTCTGTGCAGCGCGCGAGAGAGAGCCAGTCAGATAGGTGGGCTGAGATCGTCTAGCCAGAGACCAGCTGGCAGGCTTACAGTTTCCCAATGCCACCTGCAGCATGCAGTCAGTCAGATAGGTCGGCCGAGGCCGTGTAGTATGAAAGAGAGAGAGGGAGGGAGGGAGGGAGTGGGTGCAGGGAGGGTGCCACTGAAGCAGTGGGAGGGAGGGACAGCACCTCAGCTCAGCAGCAGCAGCACCTATTGACGAGGACCCCCTTTCCAAGACTGCCCCTGACATAGGATGGTGTGTGCTACTCCACCATCATTCCTTGTCCAGGGGCAGCTTGGGGAATTCCAGCAGTGGATGATTGACCTTCAAGAAGATCAACTGCTCCACCAACTTGGCCTCCAGTCACAGGTGGTGCAGGGAGCAAATGTCCCCCGCAACAGAGAACACCCACTCGCTGGGGACACTGGTTGGTGGGCGNATCCTCCTGTGAGAGGGGAGGGTGGGGGGGGTCTTGGGGTACTGGTGGGATCGGGAGGGACTGGGGGGGTCCGCAGGCTTGGGGAATTATGGTCCTTCTGGGAGGCGTGTTAGATCTGTGAGACGGGACAGATGTTTAATACCTGTCTCGCTCAATGGACAGTGTAACCGTTATTTTTAAGGAGACATGGTCTGTGATGAGATTTCCTGTGCAATCTGTCGTGGGCCTCCACCTGGTGATGGATTTGGCTGGCGATAGAGTGGGGTTGCTGTTGATATACCATGCACCTACCTGTACAGCAGCTTCCTGGCCCACTCTGACTGAATTCATGTCAGAAGTGGTCTTGCGATCTCCCAGGACGGTGGTCCTGGGTGACTTCAATATCCATGCCAAGGCCGTTCTTGGAGGGACGGAGCGTGGGTTCATGGCTGCCATGGCAACCATGGGCCGGTCTCAGATAGTTGTTGACCCCACGCATGTTGGGGGACATACCCTGGGTGTGATATTTTGCACAAGCCTTGAGGCGGGGGATCTGTTAGTGGGGGAGGTGTCAGCGGTGCCCTTGTCATGGACAGATCATTATCTCCTCCAGGTCGGTATCCTGGCGCACGTCAGTCCATGGAGGGGTGCAGAGCCAGTTCATTTGTTTTACCCCTGGAGACTTATAGAACCAGAAAGTTCTGGAATGTCCTGGGGGATGTTCCCTCTGATGTTGATGGCCACTCCCTCGATAACCTCGTAGCCTTTTGGAATTCTGTGCTGTTAGAGGCCAAGGTGTCCACTCCCGAATCACCGACAATGCAGGTCCCTGTGATATACAGAGAATCTGTGGCGGATGAAGCGAAAAGGACAACAGTTAGAGCGACGGTGGCATCGTTCTCGTATTGAAGTTGACTGATTGCAACAGAGAGTCTGGTTACATACCTATGCCATGTCTTTCTTTGCTGCCTCATTGCATACGCGAAATGTCATCCAACTGAGCTTTTCTAGGTGGTGAGGGTGCTGGTCAGTCCGGCCTTCCTTCGTCTGGATTAAGAGTTATCAAATCCTCACTGACTTATTTTTGAATGTTTTGCGGATAAAATTGCTCAAATCCACCATGGTTTCGATGCTACGCTTTTAACAGTGGGTGAACCAGAGGCAATTGAAGCACCATGTTGTCCTGTTTTATGAGATCAGTTTCAGTGTGTGTCACCCTCTGATGCGGAGGATGTTCTGGGGACTGTTCGAGCCACTTATTGTGAACTGGACCCATGCCTGTACTTGCTGGTCAAGGCCAGCCAGAAGATGTTGGGGCCGTTGCTGGCCAGGATAGTCAACACCTCCCTTAGGGAGGGCAGAGTGGCAGACTGTCTCAAAGAGGTGGTGGTGCGACCTCAGCTCAAAAAACCATCATTGGACGTTGACGTGCTGGCCAGCTATCGGTCGCACTTCCCTTTTTAAGGAAGGTTGTTGAGTGGGTGGTAGCTCGTCAGATTCAGTAGCACCTGGATCAAATCAGTTTCCTAGATCCCTCGCAGTCTGGCTTTCATCCGGGTTACGGCACTGAGACTGCGCTTGTGGCCTTGGTTGATGACCTCTCCCGAGAGCTGGACCAGGGTTGTTTGACCCTGTTGATCATATTAGATCTCTCTGCTGCATATGATACTGTTGATCATGAGTTGTTGGTGACTCGGTTGCAAGACTGAGCAGAGTGGGCGGGACTGTCCTTGAATGGTGCTGCTCTTTCCTGGCAGTTAGAACTCAACGTATGGTGGCGGGTGATTGCTCATCTTTTCCCAGGTGCCTCACATGTGGAGTCCAACAAGGTTCCATCTTATCCCCTCTCTTGTTCAACGTGTATATGCAGCCTTTGGGGGAGGTCGTCAGAGGGTTTGGTGTAAGGTATCATCAATATGCTGACGACACCCAATTGTATCTCTCTTTTTCATCAAACCCAGAGGCGACAGTCTCAGTGCTTATCTGGTGTCTGTCAGCTGGGGGATTGGAGGAGGGCGAGTCGCCTGAAGTTGAATCCAGACGAGACGGAGGTGACGGTTGTGGGAAAAGCCGGGGGAGTGATGACCGTCATCATTGATTGGGTCTGTCCTCCCCTGGTATCTCAGGTCCGTAGTCTGGGGGTGCTCCTCTACCCGCAGCTTCAACTGTATGCCCAGGTGGCGGCTGTGCCGAGGGGCGCATTTTGCCAATTACATCTGGTACGACAGCTTAAGCCATATGTCTCAGACTCGGACCTTGCCACAATCATCCATGCTTTTGTTACCATAAGATTGGAGTACTGTAATACACTCTACGTGGGGCTACCCCTGGTGATGGTCTGGAGACTGCAGCTGGTGCAGAATGCAGCGGCACATCTCCTTAGGGGGATGAGTAATCGCAAGTACATTACTCAGGTGCTCCATTCTCTGCACTGGCTGCCGATAGTCTTCCAGGCCCAATTCAAGGTGTTGGTTTTGACCTTTAAAGCCCTGAACAGTCTGGGCCCCACTTATCTGCAGGGACCACCTCACCCTCCGGCTCCTGGATTGACCTCTGCGGTCGGCTGAGGGCACCCTCCTTGAGGTCCCCCGGGTTTCCTAGGTGTCGACCATGAGAAGGGCATTCTCAGTGGCCGCTCCATGGCTGTGGAACTCCATCCCATTGGTCTTAGACCTACCCTCTTTTCGTAGACAGTGTAAGACCTGACTGTTCCCTCGGGCCTTTGCTGAAGGAGATGGTTGATGTTAGGGTTGGGTTTTTTTCTTGTTTGGGTTATTTTAATGTTATATTTTTATGATGTTGTTTGTCTTTTATGATGATAGCCGCCCCGAGATGCATTGACAGGAGGGGGTGGCATAAAAATGTGATAAATAAATAAAATAGTTCTGAAACAAGCCCAGAATCCCACACACACCCCTCTCAGTGAAACTCTCATCAGACTCAATTTGGGGAGGGTGCAAGACTTTGCACAATCTCACCTCCTCCTTCAAGATCTCACAAATATGAGAGAACGGGCCGCCCTTTTCAAAATTGGAACCCGAAGCATGCTGATGTTGCCAGCACCATCTTTGTAAAGGGCTGAGCATGCCCAGAAGGGACACAGTTTGTGTTCTTTAAATTTCATAAGTTACAACCCCAGGTAGAGGCTATGCTTTGTGGGACCCCCTCTGAAGGGTAAGTACCCCACCACTGACCACCAGCTAGGCCCCTCACTAGGCTCCTGACCCCCCCTCCCAAGCCCCAGACCTCCACCCAGAATTTCCCTTCCCGGGGAGGCAGGGCTTCTGGTTGGGTGCTGGGGGTGGCCACGTGATAAGCCTTTGCCCCAGCTCACCTGTAGCACCCTGCCCAGCCTCCTTCCTGCCCCCCCCCCTGCCTGGCCCACCCCCCACCCCCAGCCTTTTGAATCTTGCCTGTTCTCAGTAAGAAAGGGGGGAGGGGTCGCATCTCATCTCATTTAGTGAACAAGATTGGAAAAAAACTCAATCTCCAGGGATAGAAAGAAAACAAGTGAAAGGAAAACTTAAAATTAAGGACAGTCTAAAACCCAAGTGTTCAGGATAGCATTTGGAACACAGCTTAATTGATCT
Organism: Sphenodon punctatus; assembly: GCA_003113815.1. NCBI lineage: Eukaryota > Metazoa > Chordata > Lepidosauria > Sphenodontia > Sphenodontidae > Sphenodon > Sphenodon punctatus. The sequence goes on along the minus strand of QEPC01008893.1, from coordinate 398,262 downwards.
TTTCCCCTAAATGAATGTAAACTATCCTATCTCCAGGTGTATGTGCCTATCCATTGCTATCTTCTTGACAAGATGATAGCCTGTCATACCATCTGTACAGCATTGTATAAACAGGCTACCAGGAAACTGACTGATAATGCTAGTAATCCTGTTTGGGCATCCCAGTTTTATCAACAAGTTCCAAATACCTTGAACACTGACATTTTTAGGTGGAGTGGGTCAAGTTGAGTAGACTGTCCTGTCTTCTGATTTGTCTTTTGTCCTGCAGTTGTTGAGCAGAACAGATCATATCCATTTGTGATCCAAAACAGTTTTGACTTATGAAAATGTTTCCTGGGGGCTGGGATGTTGTTCAACACCTGGTTAAGAACTATTCACTTACCGAAACAAAAATCTACAGAACATACATTCAGTATTGTATTCTATTAACAAATGCCATGTTGATTATGATATTTCTTTCCATATTAAAGTTGTCCAAGTTCTTCCAGTAAATTGAAGAAACTTGCTGTCCTTTTCTTAGACTTAATATTTAGTTTATAGGTGATATTATGTATATGTTCTCCTTATGTATCTTGTTTAATATATACACCATATTCGTTAAGACTGGTTTTATTAGAAGCTTTTGCAACTATTAAGGCAATGTAAGTAAATAACTTGATACACATTTGATCACACTTGCTGATTTTATTTCGCATTATTACCATCTTCTAAGCACAGGGAATTACTTTGGGATGAATATCAAAGTTTTAATTTTATTGTGTTTGCCAAAGCTACAGAACAGGAAGAAAGCAACCGTAGATGGTGCAGTTTTTCCCCCTCTGTGGCTAATAGAATGAAGGCTATGAATGTAGAGACCCACTTCTTCCCTTTTTCATGATGGCTGCCACTGTTTGCTACCACTCATATAGTCCTTGCACTCAAATAGCCAAAAAGACTGTGAGTCTGACCAGATCATTGTGCTGAGAAATATAGCTTGCACTTGGTCATCTGCAAGAATCTGACTCTTAGGAAGCCATATCCTTACTTAGGTGATTATGCTTCCCATGGGAGTTTGCCTTTCTTTCAATAAAGGCCTAAAATGGCCATTCATTGTTAAATACTCTGGGTTCATCTCACACCATGGTGAATTTGTACCAAGTGTGATGGATGAATTCTAGGGATGTGCAAACAGGTTGCGGTTCAGGTTCGTCCGTTCGGTTCGGTTCGTCATTTCGGTTTGGGTCGTTCGCCAGGTTCAGGTTCGGCCGTTCGGTTCAGTTGTGTTCGGTTTGGGCGTTTGGAAAAGTATCGCGAGAGCTTGTGATCGTGCCAGAAACCGGAAATTTGAGTGCGTGCGGAGCTGTGTGGCGAGAGTGTGTGTGTTTGACTGGGTGGCTGTTCGGTTCGTGTGTTTTGGCTGTTTGTGTTTGGTTTGGCTGTGTTGTTTGGCTGGTTGGTGAGTGTTGGTGTGTGACGGACTGTGTGTTTTGGTTTGGTTGGCTGGTGGCTGCTTGTTTAAAAAAAAAAAAAAATGAAGGCTGCTGTGATGATTCCCCGGCTGGGGTCCAATTTGGTGGACTTGGAGGAGGAGGAAGAGGTCACTGTCCCTGGACCTTCGGTGATGGTGGCTGGCTCCTCGGATGAGGAGCAAGCAGCGGGCACAGCTGCCAGGTTTGTAAACTTTTTTTTTTAATTTGAGGACAAGAAAGGCTCTATCCGTTAGAGCGAGCTCACTGGCGTGTGGGTGGGTGTGTGGGTGGTGGGCATCAGTCAGGCACAAACAGTGGGCATCAGCGAGTAGCAGTGGATATCTGCCACAGAGAGAGGGAGTGCTGTAGTGTAGGGGGCTCTTCCAGCAGTCAGGCATGAGCACGAGCAGCACCCGCACCCAAATATGTGCCAGGCTAGCAAGGGTCTCCACTCTCCAGTTGCCATCCCCACGCACCCCCACACAAGAGCAGGATTTGCACGTGCCAGCTAGCCAGGGTCTCCCCGTTGCCATCCCTCCCCAGCACCCAAAGAAGGACAGGATTTGCACATGCCATCCAGGGTCTCATTCCTCCCTAGCACCCAAAGAAGGGCAGGATTTGCACGTGCCAGCCAGCCAAGGTTGCCCCATTGCCATCCCTCCCCAGCACCCAAAGAAGGGCAGGATTTGCACGTGCCAGCCAGGGTCTCCACCCTCCACAGCAAGCAAAGAAGAGTAGGATTTGCACGTGCCAGCCAGGGTCTCTTCATTGCCATCCCAAGCACCCCAAGAAGGGCAGAATTTGCATGTGCCAGCCAGGGCCTTTCTAGTTGCAATCCCTAGCATCCCCTAGAAAACCAAGGAGGGCAGGATTTGCACATGCCAGCAAGGGTACTTCAAGTTGCCATCGCTACTAGCACCCCAAGGAGGGCAGGATTTGCATGTGCCAGCCAAGACCTTTCTAGTTGCAATCCCTAGCATCCCCTAGGAACCCAAGGAGGGCAGGATTTGCACGTGCCAGCAAAGGTACTTCAAGTTGCCATCGCTACTAACACCCCAAGAAAGGCAGGATTTGCACGTGCCAGCCAGGGTCTCCCCCCTCCACAGCACCCAAAGAAGGGCAGGATTTGCACGTGCCTTCCAGGGTCTCATTCCTCCACAGCCCCCAAACAAGGGCAGGATTTGCACGTGCCAGCAAGGGTCTCGTCTCCATTGCCATCCCTCCCTAACACCCACCCAAAGAAGGGCAGGATTAGTTGCATGTGCCAGCCAGGGTCTCTCCATTTGCCATTCCTAGCACTCCAGGGAGGGAGGACTAGAGACATCATCATAAATGCATGACATTACTTAGGTGGTGTTTATGTGTTCCCATTTCAGAGAGGAATCGGATGCCGGCCCCAGCACTGGTGCCAGGCCAAGGAGGACCCCGAGGCGGAGGTCACCAGTGACACCCCCAGACATTCGGCAGACAAGGTCGGTTGTCTGGAGGTTTTATGAGAAGGGCAACGGAATCGCCACATGCAAGGTAAGGCATGGGGACTGGAACAACAGGGAATGGATTGCCCTATGACCTGCTAGGAATGGAAGTTCCCTGCAGAGAGAGATTGGCCACCCAGTCCACCCACTTGTGGAAACGGGATGCAGGCAGGGCTTGACAGACCATTGGTCTGCCACAGTATGGCACTTCTTATGTTCCTATCTTTTTATATTCTTTAGATGTGCCGGAAAAGATTCAAGAAGGCCAGGGAGGGGACCACATTGGGCCTAATTGCCCATATTGAGAAGGCCCACAAACAGAAGGTGGCTCGGACGCAGGAGTCTGGCAGCGTGGCTGTGGAGCAGCAGAAGAAGGGGGGGAAAGCAAGCCAGGAGCGGTGCCACCTGCGAAGTACTCCACCCCCACCCACCCCCCGGAGCAGGAGGAGTCTGCGGCGGCAAGGGCCTTTTGGGACCAGGTTCAGGGGACCAGCTGGGACTTGGTTGCCAGCCTCCAGGTCATTGAAAACCGACTGGTGGAACAGTTCCAGGCGGTCGAGTTGAGGGAGAAGAAGGTGGAGACATACTCGGAGTACATCTCCAAGTACGTCTCCACTGAGAGGGCCAACCTGGAGCTCTTCCGCCAGTCGGTCTCCAACTGGCGGG